>JAJKFI010000055.1:2228112-2253625 GCA_029204185.1 Lerista edwardsae
TTATTATTATTATTATTATTATTATTATTATTATTATTATTATTATTAAGCCTTACAGCCCAATCCTATCCTTCTCTCCTGGTGCAGCCATGCTAAAAATGGGCACACTATATCCAGTGGAGGGGGGAGGATCAAGAAGCTTCAGCAGGGGAGGGAGGGGAATTTAAATACCCCTTCATAAGCTTCCTGCTTTGCAGCGGATCTCCTCAGACCTGCGCTAGCCATTTTGCTAGTGCAAGTCTGAGGAAAGAAGACAAGAATCTGGCCATCACCATGGGAACTGCTGCCTCCTACAGCATTGCTGGCCCTATTATGCCCTCCCCCTGCCTCCTTTTGCCTCCCCTTCCATCTCACATTCCAAAACAGGTGGCTGGAGCTCTGGTGATGCGCGTGGGAAGGCTCCAGCCTTTCAGCCTTCCCCCTAGCAGTATGCTACTCAACTCGCTACCAGAAAGCACTTTATGGCTACTTTTCAGCAGCCAGTGCAGGCGAAATATTCATTCCACCAGTGTTTCCAGCTCATAGGATTGAGCTGTTATAATAGTAACCAACAGCTTCTTAGGATGCAGTACTGGGTGCTTCCACACTTACTGTTTTGTCTGCAGTTGCCGTCCTTTGTCTACTCATTTTGCAACGTAGAATTGGCAGCCCTCGTTTTCTGAGCAATCCTTCTGCATCTTTTCAGGCCTAATTTATTGCAACCTTAACAAAGCTGCAAATGCGATGGCAACAGCAGCCCTGTCCTGCATTGAGGCAAGACAAGACAAACATGCCCTGGTTTCCGCTGGGGTTCCATTCTGGGCTCCCCTGTGGATACCTGAAACTGTGAATACTGAGGACGCCCTTTTAAAGATAGGGGAACATCAGTGGTTTTGCTGCAACAAGGTAAAAAAAGACATGTGTTTAATGCTCCCCTGTCTTTTTAATAGGTGTCCCAGTATCCACGGTATTCATGGATAACTAATATTGTGGATACTAGGGCACACCTGTACTGACATGCACTTGCATACCTGCTGGCGCCTTGAGTGGAAGAGGTAGAGAAGATGAGAGCAGGGCCAGCCTCCGCTTTTTTGTTACTGGAGGTAGCATGCCAAATGCTGCTGCCCCTTTACCCAACGATGTGCCAGTCTTTCCCTCTCTAACATTCTAGCTCAGAACTCCCCTCCCCTCCACACTTCCTCTTTCTCTGTGCCCCTTTTCATTTTCAATCCAGAGAGATTGGAATGAGGAGGAAGAGCAGCGGAGGGAAGTAGGCAGACAAGAGCTGGGCATCCCCACAAATCTGCTACCTGAGGCAACTACCAGTTGGCCTTGTGGGAGGGCCAGCCCTGGATGAGAGGGCTGCCGGAAGGCACCCATTTTCCATTTCAGTACCAGAAGGCTCTACAGGAGCAAAGTGGAAACCGCCATGAGCTTTCAGCAGTCACAAGTGTCCTCTCTCTCACCTGCTGTCAGTTGCTGCTACAGCAGCAGCAGAAGACAGCAGTCCTGGCATGGGTGGCCAGAAATTATTATGCAAATTAAAAATGAAGAATGGGACTCCAATCCACCCATGCAAAAAGCAGTCTGCAGCCAACCTCTTTACCCCAAAGAGCTGTGTTTGTGCACACATGGGAGAACTGAGTCTCAGTCAGGCAGCCTCTTCCCATACAATATGCATGTTTCAAGCCCAACGCGACCCAAGGAATACTGGTTTTTCTGTTTCACTCTTTTTCTTCTCACCCTGCCCCCACTGGGCAAGGAAAGAGACCCTGAGAGAAGCTGGTGTGCACCCAAATTAGATGGGACCAAGGAGGAGGAACCCAGTCAACGTTGGTCTCACATTCAAATTCACAAGTGCAGTAATTTTAATTTTTATTTTAATAAAAAATCATTTTAAAATTCTGTTTCAATAAAGTGTAAATGTGCAAATATACTGTATATTTTTTAACAAAAGGAAGAAATAGTGGGATTAAGGAAGTAAGTCACTGAAGGGAAGAACCAATTTGGAAAAGGGTTAATTGAATACTCGTTCTTCCATCTTGAAGGCTCTCAGTGGAGTCACTTTACATCACACCAGCCCTTCCCTGACTTGACGGCTGCACACACTTTTGTAGGGAATCTCGCTGAACAGAAAGGGAGTCCCTCCTGAGTCAATAAAGGTCTATTGTAAGGTTGAAATCACAAGTCAGTAATGCATTTTGTCCTATCTGTGTGAACAAACATGACAGAATTGCAATGGGAATGGGATTCTGTTAAGTATCTTGTGGAACAGTCGCAACTCCATGTTCATCTGAGTGTGAAAGGCTCCAAAGGACTTTGGAGAATCAGCCAGAAAATAGAGGCTCCTGAGCCATAATCACATTTTTCCCCAGACAGTAATTTTGTACAGCAAAAATACTAATAGTAACTGTTGATGCTGATTTGCCTTTCAGATGGGGCATGTGCTCCATCCTGCCTGGTGGTGGTGCTGGGGGTCATGGAGACCTCCTCAAGATAAGAGAACATTAGTTCCCTTACCTTAGGGCTGCATTGCTGTTGCATCGGCACTGGAAAGTTGGATAGTATTTGGCCCTAAGAGGCAGCAGGCACAGACAAAATTGCCTGTATATGAAATAGAGCAGCTCTGGGAGAAACAACTGAAATCTCTCCAGCGCCATTCAGTTGTATTTGGCCAGGGACGTAAGAAACCAATATAGGAAATTAATGGGGAGGAATGTCAGATGAAGAATCTCCGTCCCATGTCATCTTCTGTTGCTCTCCTGAAAGGTGGTGTATGTTTACCTGGTAAAGGAAAAAAAAAAGGAAAAATGTTTCTTTTAGTGTTGAAATAGGCTCTAAGCTAGATACACTATAAACGATATACACTATTTTCAAAATTTTACTGAAACCTTGTTGTGAGAACATTAAATTTTATAACAGCTGTTAACACCTAATGATAACACTTAGCATTTGTACAGCGCTTTCTCCGTGCAAGTGCTTCACACATGTTATTTTGAGATTGTACAGATGTTATCTGTTGTTTATACGATATCAAAATAACCCTGTAAGAAGTCAGTATTATTATCCCCTTACTCCACCTGGGGAGCTGGGGCAGAGAAAAAAAGTAGATAATTTCTGCTCTAACAAGAAAAAAAAAAATAGGAGTTTTTGGAATTACATTGGCTTCCATTTGCAAACCCTGAAAACAATACCATGAACTACTCGACAGCCTAAATTAGTACATCAACGGTATATCAAGATATGAGCTTGGCATGCTTCATTGTGAGGCAGAGTTAGGAGGACTTAACTCCCTACTGCTAAACTCTGACTTCATCAGAGTTTGAGAATGCTCTCTCTTGTGCTCTTAGGTTGGAATGTAATTGAATCAGAAACAAAGGAAGAAATCCCCAGAAGAATAGGTGCAAGACAGTGCAGAAGCATTTCACCTGCATTAGTCTCTCTAGCCACACAGATGATATCTCCATGATGGTCCAACTATCTTTATAAATGGAGGACCACAACAATATGCAGATAGACGGCACTAGGATTGCAAGGGTCAGATGCACTGGAAGGGCAACTCTGACTCCTAAATCATTCCCTAGGCACTGTAGACAGACATATCCTTATGACTACATAAGTATTAGGGGCTGATTGAGATTACCCAAATCATTGATAAAGTGACTCAGTTATGCTTCTGGCTTACCACGGGGACACTGGAGGGTGTAGAAGTCATTGTCATTTCAGTATCAGAGGGTTTGGTATCTTTCCTGCAACAAATCAAACGCCAGTATGCCTCTCTCACCTGAAAATTAAAAATACAGAATCAATGTAGGGACAAGTATTTATTCTGCCATTGTAACTGCTCTAACCACTGGCCTGCCATGCTCCCAAGAGGTGCGGGGGTGGTATTATCATTCCCCTTTCCCCCTTGAATTGCTTTACGTCACACATCATTCCACTTTCTATTACTTTGAAATATGCTCCATCCACCTCCTTTCCCCCACCTATTCACAGTCCCATTCTAAATCTAAAGACCCATGTTTATTCCCCCTAGGATTGGGTTGTAAAGCTGCAATCCTATGCATGCTAACCTGGGAGTAAGCTGTATTGAACATAGTGGGATAGTGTACTGTACTGTAATACACTGTAATACAGTGGCTTGCACTGTAATACTATCAATGGGAAGCTCATTCCAGAGTCCAAATCTGAATACTTGCTCATAACATAAAATCATTTGTAAGCCACAGGGAAAAGGAGGATACCTCTGATCCTGAAGCCCAGGTGCGTTTAAAACATTGATCTGTTTTGATTAAGTTGGGGAAGGCATGACTCTTTCTTCAGAATGAGGGTAGAACCCAAAAGGTATGATTGTTTGTTGGCCGGGATCCAGAAAAACCTGGAGCTAATCACAGAACATTTGTCCTGTGTACTTCTCTAGGTTTCACCTCATAATCTATAGCCCCATATGAAATTGCGTGTTGCTGCCATTGTTCTCCACATCACCTTTTTGTTGAGCAAGCAGTGCACCATGAAGATGAAGACCCCCTGCACACTGTTGGTGAGAGTGAACAGGTATTCCATGACTTCTCTTAGTGGGCCAAACTGGAAGAGGCCCAGGCACCAAGTCAAGCCCAGGATAAACAGATGGGCTATGGCCTTAAATGTTAATGACCTGCAACAGAGTGGATATCATCAGGAAGAGCAATGTTGTCTGAGTCAGTCGAGACCATTCTCTACTCGCAATGCCTGTTCTTAAAGCTATACACCCTTGGCCATGTTTGATAGAGGCTACCAGAGGCTGTCATGAAGAGCAGGCTACACAAGAGAGCAGGCCAACCTAAGCTGACCAATGGGAATTATTTCAGCATGATTGTTGACGTTAGCCAAGGAAGGGTAGCTCCAGGGGGAAATTACTCAGCCCTCTCAGCAACTACTTGGTTGGCCATTTCTGGAGTGGTCACCCTAATAACCTCTCTGACAATTCCCAAGGCTAAAACGCACAGATGTGTGAAAGAATTTTGGGGACCAGAGCCAGACTTTAGGTAATGGGAGAAAGGGACAGGACTGTCCTCAGCCCCCTTGCTATGTTGCCCCATGACACTGCCATGCCCCAGCACATGGCAAGAGCTTAATTGCAGAGATGTTCAAAATGTTTATAAACTACTGGGAGCCAGTCAGATTGTATAGATGCCAGCTTAGAGGGAGGGGGAAGAGAGAGAGAGAGAGAGAGAGAGAGAGAGAGAGAGAGAGAGAGAGAAATATGATATCTATCCTCAAAATATGCAAGTGTATCTCTATGAATACCAGCACAACAGCCCAGCTAGGGTTAAAGAGCACCTGCTGATGGATACTGGCACAATACTGGAAAACTGCCATGCCAGTGTATCTTCGGTGTCACTCAGGGTGCAATCCTAACCTGGAGTTGGCCGGCACAGTTAGGCTAGCAAAGTTTGGCCGCCACAAGGGCCACTGTAAAGCACATTTGGACCACTCTCCGAGTCAGGGAGGATGACCTATGTGCTGGCCTCTCTGAATCCGAGAGTGGCTCAAACATGCTTTATGGTGGCCCTTGTGCCGGCCAAACGTTGCTTGGAATTGGCCTGTTGCTTTCAGTTCAGTTCTAACTGTTGCCTGTTGCAATGAACGTTCAAGCTGCACCTGCCTTGTCTGAGTTTTTATTGCATGGAACCCAATATATAACAATATCCTTATTCCTCCTCAGAAGATCAATCAATCAATCACTAGTATTTATATACCGCTTTTCAACACAAGTTCACAAAGCGGTTTACAGGCAAAAATAACATTAAAGTTAAATGGCCCCCTGTCCCAAAAGGGCTCACAGTCTAAAAGAATGGAGAACACCACCAGCAACAGCCACAAGAAAAGACACTGCGCTGGGGTGAAGAGGGATGATTGCTCTCCCCCTGCTAAATATAAGAGGGTACCACTTGAAAAAGTGCCTCTTGCCCAGTTAGCAGGGGCAAACTCTTGCCATGGAGGGGGCCTGTGTGCTTGTTTCACATGGCTGTCCTCTTCTAAGGCAGCCTTCTCTCTACCTCCACTTGGCTCCAAAGGTATTCCTTGGATGAATGTGTTTATATGGTGGGATGAGGGGACTTGAACCCTGGATTCAAGATCCCTAGCAGTTCTTTGCCTTTGCCCCTTTGTTGCTGATGCCACTGTAACTTTTTTGTGTGGGAGGTGGTGTGGCATCCTTTTGTTAGGGTTAGTGAAGTGTCATGTCCTTGGGGGCATCTCCCCATGGTTGGGGACGGTGTCTTTTGCCGTGTTGCACATTCCTAGTGGCTGGCAGAGAGGTAAAGAATGTACTTCCCTTACCACTGGCCAGCATTAGCCATGCATCTGCTCCCACCCCTTGCTCAGCTCACCCGAGCAGCACTTCTCTTCCCACCAGCATTCTCACTTATGCATCCTGGTCTCTTTCGCATCCCATTCCTACTTCCAAGCAATGCCAAAGAGTTGCCAAGCTCACCGCTACTCACAGTTTCTAATGAGAGCCCATCCTCCAATGAATTACTGCTCTTGCACTTACTCAGTGGTGAGGGGAAAGCATTCTATATGTATACATAGTCACAGCTACTTTTATTATTACTCCTCCTTCATATCTTTCAGATATGAACTGAGCTCTAGAACTGACAGAGGTTCTGGAATTCTTCAGGAACCTGAGTACCAATTGCCAGATGCCATTTTTAAGTCACTAGTAATGGCCGGGCACCTAGTAAGCCACACTCTACTTTACGGTTGGTCTTACCTGGTATTTTTCAAGGTGCTGACCTTTGAATTGAGAGATGCAAGTTTTTCACGCAAAATCTTCAGAACCAGGCAGAAGAAAACAGTGTTGAACTGATGAAGAAAAGAATAAGCAAAAGGATAGTGTCAAAAAGGTTCCATTTGAAATTGTACCACAAATCCCACCTTTTTACGGAATAAAGCAGATTTACCATCACATAGCAATGTGAAGCTCAGCTTAAGAGATTCTTGATCTAATGACATCAAGGCAGTTATTTCTAACCCATATCAGTGTTAATAAAAAGGGAATCTAGCATAAAATTGAAAACTAGGTTTACTAAGGTATCTACAGCAAATATAAACCTGACAGCCATTGTTCTGGTGGTGAACGTGAGGCTGGAAAGACTGCCACTGTTAGAGGATTAGGTGAGCTCCCCACTTGAAGCAAAAACAAACCAAAGCTGGTTTCATACCCAGCACCCTTGAAATTCTGTGGCTTCACAACCCACAAAGGGCTTCTTTTCCTTTAGCAGTTATAAAGCAGAGAGACAGTCAGCAAGGCTAGGATGGCCCAGCAAATGTCTGTCCATTTACTCTCCTTCCTGCTTGCCTTGAAAAGCTAAAGATCTAATTAGGAGAAGTTGGAACAGTATGAACGTCACAACTTGTTGCTTCTGAAGCACTTCCTCCCACCAACATTTTTTAATATGGTCAGCTGTTCTGGAGCAGCCATAAAGACAGAAAGCCTCATAAAATTGACAGAAAGCCTCATAAAATTGTGTCATTGATTTCAGAGGAATTTAAAGTTGGTTTTGCCTTCATTTCTGTTTCTCAGCCCAGACTTGACCCTGCACAATCTTTTCATTTTGCTGATCTTAGCGAGCACAAAAGCCAATTTGTACTCACCACAATTATGACACAAACAGGTCCCATGAAGCTCCAGATAAAACCTTTCTCAGAACTAAGCCAGCAGCTAAAAGGAAAGGAAAACACACCATAAGCATAATTTTAGAAAAATGCAGAAACACCAACCTCAGAACAGTTTTTCTTACAGGTTGGGGACACAATCCTAGAGTGGATGTAGCGCCGACGCAACATCGTTGCATCTACGCTATGGATGTAGCCAACTAGCTATAGCGCCGGCCTAGGAGTGCAGGCGGAGGGCCATCCTTGCGCCAGCCAAACTTGGGGCGGTTCTGGGCGTGCAGGTAGAATTGGGTGGGGCTGCGTGGGCCAGCGGGCAGGCCAGCCCAGGGAAGGGGGATGCCTGGGATGCAGCGGTTAAGATGTGGCCTGGGATTCTGCTATTTAGCAGGTGACGATCTGAGGAGCCTACCGGGAAGGCTGGAGCCTCCCCTGGTGCAAGGACACGAATGTGCCCTTGAGCCAGGGAGGCTCCTCAGGCCTCCCATGTTGTGCTGGATTTGGCACAGACCCACCAGCCTGCAGTGCAACATAGGGTCTACTGACTGTCAGCCCAATCCTATGACTAATACACAGTTTCAGGTCAACTGGCATTGACCTGCATTGATTTATTAGCCACTCAGTTCAGATGATATGAATTTGGGAGAGTTCAGGTGAGAAATCACAAGTGACCAATGTATCCTCCTGATTTGGAAGAAATGTCTGACCTAAAGTCTTGATGGAGCATAGATTTTGGACCAGAGCAACTCCCTGTCTTTAGTAGACCTTATCTTTATCAAGTAGACCTTAAAAGAATTAGACAGTAGCCCACAACCATCCCTTTTGAGACATCTTGACATGACTTCATGAACTTCTAGAGTGCCTGAGGACTGTAGGAAGCCAAGAGACTGGATTTTACTTTTGAGGGCCAGGCGTCTACTTTGACATCTATATTAATAACACAAATTGGAATTATACAGTGTATATACATACTGAATTTACTTATCAGGGCCAAACCCACATTGATATCAGTGAGATGAGCTATAGAGCAATTGTCTGCATGGCTACTCAGAATTAAGTGCAATTGTGTTCACTAGGGCTTAATCAGAATTCAGTTTCTTTGGATATAAGTCATACTGTTCAAAACTGGGATGTATGTGAACTATGTTCCACTGTCACGCATGCATTCCTAAGCTTTGAAGAGGGTCCACTGTTAATCTATTTCTCTTATTTATATTCTACCCTTCTTCCTGGGAGCTCACTGTAACATACATGGTTCTCCCTCCTTTTATCCTCACAACAACAACATGGGGTAGGTTAGGCTGAGGGATTATGATTCAGGGTCATGAGATCAGACTCACCCCTTCATACCCAAGTGGGAATTTGAACTCAGGTCTCTCCTAGGCCTATGCAGTAAATGCTATACCACACTAAGGGTTAAAAAAACTAGCACTTACTGATAATGTGTCCCATAGGCCCCAGGAACAACTGCTGCAGAAATGCCTACGATCACGGCAGGAAGCCCATAGCCACAAATGTACATGGATCCCTTCACATATTTGCTGGCACCACCATAATTTGCAGTTTTCAGATTCTTGACAATAAGGTAGAGATTTACACCTTCCAAAAACATCCAGACAAAACAGGCCAGGAAGAGGTACTGTAGCAGTCCAGCTATGACTGAGCATAAGACCTGGATCAGAAATAAAAATGTTCTTTTGCCAAGGTTTCATTCTGCACTGCTGGCTTTGAATAAGAATCAGAAATGGACTGTGAATGGCTGCTAAACTACTACCAGATGCCACTGTATCATCATCACCACTACCACCACCACCATCATCATCATGGGAATGTTCTATGCACACGAGTCAGCACTTCAGTACCTAATTGAACCTGTTTAACATCTACATGAAACCGCTGGGAGAGGTCATCCGGGGGTTTGGAGTGGGGTGCCATCAATACGCTGATGACACCCAACTTTATCTCTCCTTTCCCCCTGATTCTGAGGAGGAGGTTGAGGTCCTGGATCGCTGTCTGGAGGCGGTTGGGGGCTGGATGTGGGCGAACAAGCTGAAATTAAATCCGGATAAGACAGAGGTGCTTTTGGTTCGGAAATCCACAGCTCGGGTATTGGACTATCGTCCTGCTCTGAATGGGCTTGCACTTCCTCTGAAGGAGCAGGTTCGCAGCTTGGGGGGTTCTCCTGGATCCACAGCTACACCTGGAGTCCCAGGTGGCGGCGGTGGCCAGGGGAGCCTTTGCTCAGCTTCGGCTGATTCGCCAGCTGCGGCCGTACCTGAGCTGTGCGGACCTGGCCACAGTGACCCATGCCCTAGTGACATCTAGATTAGATTATTGCAATGCGCTCTACGTGGGGCTGCCTTTGAAGACGGTCCGGAAATTACAACTAGTACAGAACGCGGCGGCTCGGGTGGTTGCTGGGGCACGTCGGTTTGACTCTGTCGAGCCGTTGCTTCGGCGACTACACTGGCTGCCGGTTCTGCTCCGGGCCCAATTCAAGGTGCTAGTTTTGACTTTTAAAGCCCTTTACGGCTCGGGTCCGGGGTATTTGAGGGACCGCCTCCTTCCATACAATCCAACCCGTACTCTTAGATCATCTGGGGGGGCCCTTTTGACTGTGCCGCCACCAGGAGAAGTGAGAGGGGCGGCGGCCAGGAAGAGGGCCTTCTCGGTGGTGGCCCCCCAACTCTGGAACACCCTTCCCCTAGAACTGAGAACTGCTCCCTCTTTGTTTACATTTCGGCGGCGGTTGAAGACCTTTTTATTCCAAAAAGCTTTTAATTGTTGACAGGCTGGCTGGCTGGCTGGTTTGTTACATTTTTTATAGTTTATGATCCTCTGGGCTTCTTGTTTTTAACTGTATTGTTTTGTTTTAATTCTGTTTTAGTGTATGGTTTTATATTGTTTTTAAATTGCTTTTTAAATTTTTATATTGTAATGCCGCCTTGTGTGCCTCCGGGCTAAAAGGCGGGGTAAAAATTTAATTAATTAATTAATTAATTAATTAATTAATTAATTAATTAATAATAATAATAATAATAATAATAATAATAATAGGCCATATGGGAGAAGGAGCCCAAAAGGAAAAGTGACACAGCATAATGGAACTCATATACAAATGCCATGACTCAAAGTACAATTAGAAAAGGGAAGTTTTCTTGCTTTACTTTTTCATCTGCTCTTCTGAAGGCATGGCAGACTTCAAACATTTGTGACTTGCCAATCAGACGTGCTCATATAATTCATTGGGCCTCAGTAAGAACCCTGGGTGGATATACCCATACACCTGTATAGGTCTATAATGGGGCTTGCACAGTGGCATGCCATGTGGAGGGTCTGGGGGGGGTCACATGGGCCAGAGCCGCAGCAGGGTCTCAGCCGCTGCTCGCTCACCTGTCCACACTTGCACTCCGACCGCTCTAAAATGGAGCGTAGCATGCTAGGGAGGCAAAAAGTAAGCATTAGGGGTGGCAAGCATTGATTCAGCTGGGGCAGAGCCTCAGTTGGGTCTGCCACTGGGCTTGCATTGATACATGCATCTTCCTTAATAAAGATAAAGTTGGACTAAATTACAGTAAATTGGCTACAGTTACCACAAAAGGATGAGAGAGCCTGAGAGGGCGCCTGAGGGGGGACATGATTGAGACATACAAAATTATGCATGGAAGGGATAGAGTTGATAAAGGGATGTTCTTTTCCCTCTCTCAAAACACCAGAACCAGGGGGCATCCGCTAAAACTGAGGGTTGGGAGAGTTAAAACAGATAAAAGGAAGTACTTTTTTACCCAGTGGGTAGTTTGTGGAACTCTTTGCCACAGGAGATGGTGATGGCATCTGGTCTTGATGCCTTTAAGAGGGGATTGGACGGATTTCTGGAGGAAGGTCCATCGTGGGCTATAGGGAATGATGGATTGTGCAACCTCCTTACAAAGGTGGTGGGCTACTGGGACTGGGTGCAAGGGAGTGGCAACAGGATGCAAGCATCTTGTTGTCTCATGCCTCCCTGGGGCACCTGGTGGGCTGCTGTGAGATACAGGAAGCTGGACTAGATGGGCCTTTGGCCTGATCCAGCAGGGCTCTTCTTATGTTCTTATGTTCTTATGAGAGGACAGGGCAAAAATAGGCCTAGTAGTCTAATTAGGTCAATGTCAAGAACCAAGCCTAACTAGCTAGCCAGTCAAGCTTGAAAGTATAATTGAAGTACGTTGAGCAGAATATTTGTAAACACAAGTCCTTCTGGGTTGTGCTGGAGTACCTTGTTGTTGTTTTTATCTATTCCTGTTATGAAGAAGAGATCAGCAAAGAAGAGGCACAGGCTCAGCTGCAGGTGGATGAATGTGCTGCTATTTTGGGCAGAGTGGCAGAAGATGAATGTCACAATACACAGGAAGAGGCAGATGAGCGAGATGATCAGTCCAATGCTGCTGATAAGAAAGAGGACTAGACCGCCCTGGAACACAAGACGGCTGCTTTTAGAATCAAGCATTGCTTTTTCATAAGCAGGTTTATTTTTAAACCATATATACTCACGCGTCAGTCTCGAAATGTTTGTCTTAAAATTTACTCTAAATTTACTCTAAATTTACTCTAAATTTACTTTAAAATTTACTTAAAATTTACTCTAAATGCCTGGTTGGACTTATCCATGCTACCTCCCTGAAAGACAATTCAAGGCCCCCGTTCACAGCCCAGGAGTGAATTCAGCCACAGTGGCGCACCCAGGACTGACTTTGGATGGGACGACTGGGCATCAACCAACACAAAACACGCTGGAGCACTACCCAGCAAGTGCCACCCCAGCTGTCTGTCTTTCTCCCACTGGTCTCTTCCATTGCTTCCAGCGTTCAAAAAGAACCTTGACCTTCTGGTAATACAAGCTCATGATAGTGGACTATGACTCTTCAATTCGAGTTTTGCAAGTTGAAAAATAAGTGGTTTTACAGTGACTTGTGCTCTCCTGCCACACTGTTTTGTGCAACAGGGGATTGAGACATTTTATTTATTTATTTATTTATTTATTTTATTATTAGATTTTTACCCCGCCTTATTGTGCCCGAAGGCACCCAAGGCGGCATTACAATATATATATAAAAACAATATAACAATTTACAATTAAAAACAATTAAAACAGAATTAAACAATACAATCAAAAATTAAGAACACAATTAAAAACAAATTTAAAAACAATATAAAAACAACAAGCCCCGTGGTTCCACATACCTGTTCTGGAACAGTCGCCATCAGTACAGCAAAACTGGACAGATACTGGCAACTGCATTTTGAATGGGTGCTGTTGGAATGGAGATTATGACAGCCCTCAGGAGACCAGGTGCCTTTCCCAACTGCAGAGTTCAGGTGGACACAAATGACTGTTTCCTGGGGATTTTTGTCCTGTAAGAAAGAGGAATAGTTGAAGAGAGGTGTAGAGAGTGCACCGAGAGCTGCTAGTTATGCTATCTTCTAATATGCAGATCAGTGGTTACTAAATATAACACTAGGAAGCAACAAGTACTGTTAAGACAAGCAAAAAGAATTACCGTATGTCCATGATGAAGAGCACAATCCTAACCTGGAGTTAGGCTGGCATAATTAGGCCAGCAAAGTTTGGCTGGCACAAGGGCCCCCGTAGAGCATGTGTGGACCACTCTCGGAGTCAGGGAGGATAGTGCATGTCTGTGTGCTGGCCTTTCCGATTCCAAGAGTGGTCCAAACATACTTTATGGTGTCCGTTGTGCTGGCCAAACTTCGCTGGCCTAACTGTGCCAGCCTAACTCCAGGTTAGGATTGTGCCCTAAATTTCAGAGAAGCTGGCATACTAGCCTATATATTTGACTGGCAGGGGACAAAGCATTTACATTTTCCAAACAGAGCATTTACATTTTCCATGGCATTTAGGTTGTCTTAATACATATCTTAGGGCCTGATCCTAACTGGTGAGCTGGCATAGTGTGTGCCAGACTTTCATGTTTTACAAAAGTGCTGTAAAGTGCTTTGCAACAGTGTGGAGGCTGGGCATGCTAGTGCAAAAGCCAAAGCCTTCGTGTGCACACTTGCACAGCACAGGATGCCTGCCTGACCAGGTGAATCCCCCACAGAGCTGTACAAGGGGGAGGGCAGAAGGAAGGTGATTAGCATGTGGAATGGGATGGGGGTAGGGCAGCTACTGGGGCAGTGCGGGCAGATCAGTGGCTTTGATGCATGCTGCATTCTATCCCGCTTCCTGTGCCTGATCTGCCAACACAGTGCCCGCAGACTCACACCAACTATGTAGCTCATGCAGGTCTATGTAGACCCATTGCTTGGACCCATTGCATTGCCTTCTTGTTGCAAGGAGACGAATGCCCCTTAAGAAGACCGCCAGCCTGCAAAATTCCCCTGTAGGAATCAGTGCAGCCATGCTGGCAACCACTGCACTGCTGCTCGGGAATTGTGCTGGATTGAGCTATAAATGTGCATTCAGAAAAAAGATGTTTGACATTTCCTAATCGGCTCCATAGGCTTTGTCCACATACTTCAAGGTGACTGAAAGTGAGGTTGATGGGGCTGGAAAGATTCCTTGTCTGGCTGCTGGTGGAAGCGCTCACCACCCTGGAGTTCACATGAATGCTTTCTAGCATCCTGTCACTCTGTAGAGTCTCATTCTGCAGAAAATTTCCTCCTAGAAGAGATTCTAGTCCACCGACTGATATAAAAGCTACAGCCACGGAATCTGCAGGGAACAGAAGGAAGATAAGGGACTGAACAAGGAAAACACATATTATTTAACAAATACTGGCTAGATCTATGCAGGAGCACATGTTAACACATATGTTAACAATTGCATCTGTTTCCCTTCACGTGGACAGCAGCAGCTGCTACTGGACTAGACAGAGGAGCTTTTTACTCCTTAAGCTCCCCACTTTGAATATGCACATCGCTACTTCCATCCACATTGAGTTGAAGTTACTTTCTGTCCTAAAGGAGATATGGAAAAGCTTAGAATAATTGCGGGGGCAGGGTGGGGGGGGGAAGAGCCTGAAAAGTAATGCCAAAGCTTGACAAGACTGGCTCCATGTTGGCCACTGAGCTGCTTACTTAGGGTGCTCAAAATCATTCAAAACAGTTGAGGTTGTGGCCAAGCTAAAGTTAGAAGGGTTTACAGATGGCTCACACTTGAATGAATTTAACTGCCTAGGAGTTGCATTGGGGAAAACCCTAACTCTGGACTGCCCAGTCAGTTTCCGGTATATCTCTTTGTATATCTTTCCACTGTGTGTGTGTGTGTGTGTGAGAGAGAGAGAGAGAGAGAGCATAAATTACTGTATATATGTAACTGTCTAATCTTTTTGCGGGATTGCTGTCTGAAGGAGACACAGCCTTTGCTAGCAAAATAAAAGCTGTAGTTATCTTTTAGTGTGCGTGTTGTTGCTTACAGCTGGACAATAAATTGGTCCTGTGAGAAGCCCTTTCGGAGTGGTGTGTGTGTGTGTGTGTGTGTGTGTGTGTGTGTGTGTGTGTGTGAGAGAGAGAGAGAGAGAGAGAGAGAGAGAGAGAGAGAGAGAGACTAATCTGCTTCTCCAGACTAGCTGAATTAGTGCTATCATTCAGTCTAATCAGCCTTCTTGTCTGTCTGCAGAACGAGAGCAAGAGGAGGAAGGGACAAGGAACTGCGGCCATCACCACAAGGAGCACTTCTATGTGGGGCTGTTTGGAGGATTCTGTCTGTGGTCCAACCGCATCCACTCCTGGCAGACCTACAAGTGTCCTAACTGGGTCTGTGCAAGACCTTCAACTGTTTGCACGGCAGAAGGAGATGAATCAGGGCTATCTTACTTGCACAACCCAAGATTCAATGCTAGAATTCGTCTAGGGCAGGAGGTCTGGTCAAGAGGGTAGAGTCGCTGTTATGCCCGAAGATAAGATCTGAAGGTCACCAGTTTGAGAACACCGGAAGCTTCTGTGAGTGGCAGACCTTGAGAACACGACTGATAAGCTCTGAGCTGGACTGTCTCCAGCTGCCTGTGAGAGAGGAGTTGTGCTGGGCCCACTGTTTCTTTGGTGAGAGCAAAGAAGCCGTTTATCAGTCAGCTTGAAGGCAACCATGCAGCCAGCAAAGAAGACTAGACTATGAAAGTTCCATCTGAATGTAGCAGTTCTCAAAAGATTAGAACCTCTTTGTGATTTACAAAAACCCTTCGGGGTTTAGAAAAAGCCTGCCGATATAAACCACCTTGAATTAAAGTTAAAGGAGCAATCCAATGACCAAGAAAGGCTACCGCCTTATAAATACCGGTATTATTATTATTATTTCTAAGCAGTTTCCTGTACTTCCAGTTGCTATACTAAGAGCGCAGTCCTAACCTGAAGTTAGGCCGGCATAGTTAGGCCAGCAAAAATTGGGTGGCAAAAGGGACACTGTAAAGTATGTTTGGACTATTCTTGGAGTCAGAGAGGCCAGCACACAGACGTGCGCCATCCTCCCTGACTCCAAGAGTGGTTCAAACGTGCTTTATGGTGGCCCTTGTGCCAGCCAAACTTTGCTGGCCTAACTGGGCTGACCTAACTCCAGGTTAGGATTGCAACCTAAGTGAATTTCTGTCCTTTCTTGTTTGTTGTTTTGTTTTATGGTCTTCCCCTCACTGGATTTTTTTTCCACTTCTGCCACTAGTGAAGTAGAAGGAGGCCCATGTTACACATTTATAGCAGGCCTAGAGAAATTATGCTCAGGTACTTATGCATGTAACCAGTAAAAGCTGGTAAAAAGCAACAATGGTAAAAGACAGTAATAAAAAAATTGGTTACTCCAAAGAAAGGGAAGGCAAGAGGATCTCTTCTGAAGGACTAAAGGAGCTGCGAGTAGTTGCCGTTTGTGTAGTAATAATAATTTGCACAGGTATTACTTGAGAAATCAGACCTTGGTTGCGTGCGCTGGTCACTGCTCCAGCATGAATATCCATTTGGTCTCCTTGCGCATCAAACCTGACAGTTTTGTTTTGTAAAATGTGCTCTTTATTGATAAGCTGGGTCTGAATCACTAAAATGAGGAAAGAGGGGGCTTTAGTTCCTGGATATATCATTCTTAAAAGGTAGAATATTTAAAGTGCTTTTCAACTACAAGAAATACAAATCACAAAACTGTTTACATAACAAAAATAAAAAGATGGCTCCCTGTCCTGGAGGTTCCTAGAGCCATTGCTGCCATCTCCTCCTCCTCCAACTCTTTTCTCCAAGCTTGGGAAGTGAAAAGGAAGGAACTGGCAGAAGTTGCTACTGCTTCTAACAGGGCTAAGAGCCAACCACACTTAGGGCATAATCCTAACCAACGTTCTAGCACTGACATAGCTGTGCCAATTGGGCAAGTGCTACATCCTGAGGTGGAATAGTAGTCACGGAGGCCTCCTCAAGATAAGGGAACGTTTGTTTCCTTACCTTGGAGCTGCATTGCCCTTACTCCGGTGCTGAAAAGGTGGTTAAGATCTAGTCTAGTTGCCCTTAGTCTAGCAGAAGCAGGAGATGCAGCCACTGTCATCTGAGGAGCAAGTGAGAAGAGGACACAGTGGTGGCTGCAGCTCTTGCCAAGAGTCGACTGGCACTCAGCCCCAGCAGGAGTACCAGCCACCTATTCCTTGTCTTGGGAGTAAGAGGAATGGGCCTATGTAAAGCCAGGCAGGCAGCCAAGCAGGTAGATGATGAGAACAGCAGACCAGTGCATGGTGCATGTAGGGCACCTCCTGCCAGTTCACTCCTCCCACCAGCCTGTCACCTGAAGTGACCGTCTCACCTCCCACCTGATGTGTGGGCCAGCCCTGGTAATTTCCCCAAAGAGTTTTACAACCCATGTGGATTCGTTGGTGTCCAGAGGGACACCATTCTAACTGCTGTCCCACCCTTGCAGAGATCATGGTCCACACGAGTCCTTTGCCAAGGAAAGATGTATTCATGACAAATGCATGAAGACAATCCCTGCTCACTTCCATCCAGGTCAGCGAAAAATATTGAATGTTGGCTTGCCATGTCCCTTACAACAATAGTGCAGATGTGAGAACAGAAAAAGGAAGCACAATCAACTTTGAGTGGCAGCAGCAGAAAGGCACCAGCGTGATACTGGCAAACCAAACACATTTAAATAAATAAAAGGTCTTTCTCCTTACCTATTGAATCAGTAACCACAGTCTGATCTGAGTTATTTGGAGATGCATAAGCTCTTCTTAACGCAATTGAGCTTAAACTTTCCAGAACCAATGTCACAACTGAAACTATCTCCTCCTTCGTTTCAATACTTGAGAGGGAACGGTTGACAAGATTTTCAAAGGACTCTGCTGTGTCCTGCAGGTTTAAAAGCAGCAAACAAATATCACAACAACTTCCAGTGCAGTCCTGTGCAAGTAAGCCCTACTAAAATCAATAATCTTTACTCCCAGGTATATGCAGAATACCTGATTTTCCAGAAGCATTTAACAAAAAGAGAGACATGTTCAGAACATGCATACTGCAGATTGGCACATTTAGTTTAGTCCTCAAAGACCTCAAATGCATTCAACCTTCTCAGTTTCTACAATAAGAGACACATGCCCACATTTGATTTTCATCTATCCTTCTCTGTAATGCGTAAAAGAAGACCACACAGCAAGCATCTCAGGAGAGCTCTGCTGAAAGGCTGCTGTCCATTCCATTAAGAAGTCCATTCTGGGTCATTCTCACCTCTAAGGAAGTTGCCGAGCTGTTACCATCACAGGCAGACTGCAAGTGTTGGAAGGTGGATGCCAGGGCCGAGCAGTACAAGCTCTTGTCGCCATGATTTAAGTTATTCTAGGAGAAGGAAAGACATGAATAGTGTGTTTGCAGAGAATGCCCACTAAGGAGAAAACGAAACATGCACAGTTTAAATTGCAGTTGGGTAACCGATGGAAAGGACCGGTGTAAATCTGATGCCACATACATGAGCAGAAACAACTTTGCTGGGTTAACTATTGCTGCAAACATTTTGAAAACAAAACTACCACGACTTCATCAAGTAAAAAGGCTCAAAGCCAAAAATGGATCTGTGTCTGTGGGTTACTGTGTTGTGTTTTAGGAAGGAAGCTAAAGCACTCGGTGTTGATTAGGTCCCCTGGCAACTTCCCTCCAGTAAAGGGGAAGTACCAAAGAGAATAATTTGTTAAGAGATTTTGCATCAAAGTCTGCCTGCTTGACTATGATCCTGCAGTCCTTGGTCTCCCATTCAGGTGCACTGGGGTACACTTGAGGATCATAACAGTCCTGACAAAGGTTGTGGGTGCCAGGCATGTGAAATCAACACACCTTGACACCCAAACAGCTTCCACCTGGATGCAGAGTTAAATCAAAAGTTGCTAAACCTTACCCAGAGAAGCAGCAAGGGCTCACATTTCCTTTAAAAGAATTGTGGCAATAGATTTAAAAAAAATATGTAAGCGCTTTTTCAATTAGGTAGGCTTCCCCACTGCAGCTCAGTTACTGTAAGGCAAAACAAAACTGGAAAAAAAAAATCAGTAGCTGAATTTTCTGGTCAAGGTCTAATTGTAAGCCCACTAAAAATCTCATTTTCATTGACCTAAATCCTCCTTCATATAACATGGTGGTGTTGGAGGCAGAATGGCCTGAAGGACAACTCAAGTGTGCCACCAGAAGAAAGGGAGAACTAAGAGGGCACACAAGCAGGTAGCTTCAGATGACACAAGAAGTGAGGCAACTTGCAGACTATCTGATAAATCGTCTGATAAAAAGTCAGATAAATGCACAAACAGAAGCAGTCACACATACACACTATGACCCACGGTTTGGGACCAGATTATCCGAGGGACCACCTTCTCCCTCACATTCTGGCCTACCCTCTTAGGTAATCAGAGGGGCTCTCCTGCAAGTGCCATCCCTATCCCAAATTAACAGAATGGCAGCACGAGGGCAAAACCTCTCTGTAGTGGTGCCGCAATGATGAAATTCCCTACCAGGGGAATTTAGAACTATCCCCTGGTTTTCTCAGCTCAAAGTATTTTTGTTTTGTTGGGCATTTGGGTGATGGGTTGCTGTCTGCCCTCTAAGTGTGGTGTTGTTTTGCTGCCTTGCTCTGGTCTGGACCTCAAGTTGTTTTTAATTGTTTTTTATTGATTATTTTTATTATTGTTTTGTATATTGTGAATTTGTTGTTTTTATGGAGCTTTGTGAGTCACCTTGGGCATTTGCTTTGGCATGGGAAAGGCATTCGTGCCATGTAGAGAACATTGGTCCCACTTTATAACTATGAGGTACAGCACTAAGTGCCTAGGCTAGCCAATATCAATCAGTGACGCTTCTTCCTGCCTCCTATACTTAGTATTAAGACGTAGTAAGTGTTACAGTGATGGCATATGTTCCACACAGATTTAATACCCCAACACCTCTCTTGTTCTGCTTTCCTTCATACTACCATCCTTGAATCTTGGAAGAAAAGTATCTGAACAGAGATAGACGACCTTCTCCTCTCCACTGAACAACTGCAGTCTCTCACTTCTACACACACATTAAGGAGCAGTTTGCCTATGAGCATGTGGTTACCTTGGGTTTTTTTGGTACAAGGGCTGAGCCTGCAGTTCTTTCCCTCCATAGAGAAGTCTCCGTTTGGTTTCCTCTTCTCCCTCCATCTTTCCTTGTTCCCACAGCCCAGTTCACAAAATGCCCACCACCTTTGGGTGATAACTTACCAGCACCATGGAAGAAGTGCTGTTTGTGCTTTCATCTGTGAGGTTCCTCTTTGACTGATGTAGTTTGTCAGTTAAAAGAATAGACAGACTTCCCCTGTCTAAATTCCTCCTGGCCTTATAGTTCCCAATTTCAGTAGGCTGGGAGAAGCAGAGAGAACTAACCAATAGCAAAAGTATGTGCTTTGCTGTTAGCTTAGCACAAAGAAAAGCACAGAGGGGAAAACTAAAAAGCAGTTGCAAAGAGGAAATGAGACAAGTCTCCTTGCCCGCCTGCCTTAATAAGTACTGTATAGTTATATAATCAAGTTATAGTTTTGGAATCATAAAATAAAGCACACAAACTTACTTCCTTTGTTGTGTTTGAACACATCGCTGCATTTTCTCTCATTGTATCCAATTTGCAGCCATAGGGAATTTCTGTCAAGGAAATAATGTAAAACTGCCGTGAATTGCCTGTGTAAGACTAAGAGGTTCATTGTCTGTTGTGTGTATGGATTTGTTTGATAGAACAACTCAGATTTGACTCTTCAGTTTGATTTAATGATCACTGATACTGGAGGTAGCTCTTTTCAGTTATTTCTGAGTATTCTGGATTGGGGCTTAAATGCATTTAGGTTTATCAGTATTAACTGATGCTAGTAGGGTGTTGCAAACACTTCGGTGTTCAGAGAGAATGTCTGTCGACTAGCATAGCCCACTCTCCAATACCTGTATCTTCTTAAATACTATTATTTGGGTGATGAGCTAGTGAATATCAGTGACATGTAGTGCGGGTGAGGCAGAACTACCTTACCTGAGTTCTTTGAAAACTGCCGTCATCTCTGTAATCACACAAACACTTACAACCCGCTGGTTCTGAACAGCTATTTGCAGGATCACAACTACTGCAGTAGCAGTGGAGGCACTTTTCAAAGAACTACAATAGTGCAATTCTGCCTCACCTGTCATGCCTGCACTGCATGTCACTAGTGAATATTTCACTAGCTAGGGAGGACCAATTCATGCGCATGAAAAACGTATTTGTGTAGTGAGGTCAAAATAAGTATTTCACATCCACCTAGGGTTAAAATTGTCAGGATGGGAAGGAGGCTCACAGATTTTAGGCATCCCGTTGTTCAGTCGCTAAGTCGTGTCCGACTCTTCGCGACCCCATGGACCACAGCACGCCGGGCCTCCCTGTCCTCCACTAGCTTCCGGAGTTCGCCCAATTTCATGTTCATTGCTTCGGTGACACTCTCTAACCATCTCATCCTCTGCCGCCCCCTTCTCCTTTTGCCTTCGATCTTTCCCAGCATGAGGGTCTTTTCTAAAGAGTCCTCTCTTCTCATGAGGTGGCCAAAGTATTGGAGCTTCAGCTTCAGTTAGGCATCCCACCTGATGCCTATTTTGACTGGATTGCACCTTTCTTTTTTTTTTTAGAATGTTGCTAACTGGTGTGGAAACTGAGATATGAGCCAGAACACTATTATGTTTGATTGTTCAGGGCAAAGAGCCTGCTCCTGCCTTCCACTCTTCCAGCTCAAGTTTGGTCGCCAAACTTGTCTCCACTAACCTTTCTCTGTTCCAAGAGGTGCTTATCTTTCCATGGCAGTGCTGCTCTATTTTGAAGCTAATTGGCAGGCAGGGCCACTCTAGGTAGTCGTATCTATTCCTGGAGTCCTGCTGCACAGCCTTCTAAGATGCCTGGACATAGATGCGACTGCCCAGAGTGTCCCTGCCAGGCAATTGGCTTCAAAATGGAGCAGTGCTGCCATGGAATGGTAAGCACCGCTCATAGTGGGGTGGAGTTAGTCTAAACCCTGGATCTGACCCATGGGACAGGGTTCGGAATCCCCTGTTCTAGCCAATGAGGGAAGGCAGAGCTGGGATTGACATGTAAGAGAAGCAACGTGACTTACTCCCTCTCACATATGTAGCCTACAGAGCCATGAAAATCCTGCATCACAGTTGAGTTGTTTGAGGAGAAAATTAGCTGGTTCCTTTTTGAAGCTTACCCCCCCTCCCTCCAATGCAGAACTGATCCAAGACTACACTGAAGAAATCCAGCATTTTAGCATAGCTGTGATTAAGCGGCAATGCCTGCCCCCTCTCCAAATAGCAATGAAAACAGGAACACATATTTCCAATTCAGGTCTTATTTTTTGTTTTCAAAGTTAATTTTTAGTTTATTTGTATTTTTTAAACATTTGGAAGTGTGGCATGTCTGCATGCAAGTCAGGGGAGCATAAAGTTTATTCATGCAACTGAGTGCTAGAGTTGATGTGAAAAGGAGGGTAATTCTAGTACATTGATAACAGCAGGTCTCTTTAAACCACAACATCTTAACCAACTGTTCTCAAACTGTGGGTCCAAGCCTCGCCAATGAACAAATGTTTGGTGGTTCGTAAAACTAGCAGGGCAGGAGCGGGAGATACCTTTGCCCGATCACAATTTTGCTAAAATCCTAGATTTTCTATGAGCAGCTCTCACTTTTGCTCCACAGGACAATTCCTGGAGGAGAAAAACAGATTTCCAAAGATTCTGAGAAACGTCTGCAAGTCTAATTCTTACAAATCTCTGGTATCTATGGTATATGACCAATGAGAACCCTCCTTCTTAACTAACAGAGCAGAGATGTGGTTTGCATGAATTGGAGATTAGGAGAACCTGGCTAAACCAGAGCAAGTTAGGATTGCGTTGTTAGTTTTTGACAGATACACAGTAGTAATAATAGAATATTGCCATTATTTATGTTATTAGCAATGGATGAAAAGCCCTATTAAGCCCTATTGAGGCCTATGAAAAGCCCTCTATTAACAAACATCACAATTTAGCTCAAGAAAACGCATTTGAAAGATGCTGCGGATAATCACACTTACGCTCACAACTGTAGATGTTGACTGATGCAATTTTTTTCTCCCATACCCTCTTATATCCATCTGGACAGACACAGCTGGATTCATTAGAACCAGGCTGACAGTGTATTTTATAGTCACTGCTGCCATGATTATTCTTGGAGTTAACTAGAAGAAAAAATAAACAGTGTGCTTCAGGACACCATCCTAACCTGGAGTTAGGCCAGCACAGTTAGGCCAGCAAAGTATGGCCGGCACAAGGGCCACCATAAAGCGTGTTTGGACCACTCTTGGAGTCAGGGAGGATGGTGTGCTGGCCTCTCTGACTCCAAGAGTGGTCCAAACATGCTTTCCTTTGTGCCAGCCAAACTTTGCTGCCCTAAACTCCAGGTTAGAATTGCACCCTCACTAATGAAAATTCGCCTCAAGTTAACACTAAAATACATGCAGTTGTGCTGACTTATAACCAGGGCCATTTAGCAAAGAAAAACTGGTGAAGCTTAGGAACTTTTTGCAGAACACAAGTGTGTTTCCAATTTGGGATACAGCAAGACTCACTAGTGCAGAACGTTTCAGCAGTTGCTGAACAACAATGGAAAGGGCCCCCAACACCCTTAGTAGCAGGCACTATGTTCAATCAGTGCTGTAGTGTTAAATTTTAAAGTGCAGCAGCTCATTGTGACACCCCCAGTGCTGAAATCATACAAACATAGCCGCATTTTGTTAATACTATAATTTAAAAACATAAACCTCAAATGTCTTCATTAAATTATGTTCTTTTCTTACAACCTACTTACTAAATTTATTAAATTGCAATTTATTTAAAGCAATAAATGATAATGCAATAAACTTACTATATTTCATTTATTTCATCCCAAACTGAGTGGGCTGCAGTGGTTTAAAAGCAAATGTGTAAAAATCACATTTTTTTTACATTAACAAATGTCCTAAATGAAAAAAAAATCCTCCATAAATATAAAAGGAATGTTGCAGTGCTAACCTTTGCCTGTTTACTTAAACATATGTTGTGGTTCTGGAGTTGGACCTTAGCACGGAAGATCCAGGTTCAAATCCCTAGTAAGCCACGAAGCTTCCGTGGTGCCTTTGGGCCAGTTCACTGTCTCTACGCCTCACCTACCTCACAGGGTTGTTGTAAGGACAAAATGAGGGAAAGAAGTACGTACAGCATCCCAAGCTTCTTGGGGGAAGAAACCCCCCCCCCCAATTGTTCTTATTATGATTGTATTTATTTTTCTATATATTCATTTTAATGTAGTACTTGTAAGCCGCCTTGGGCATTTGCTTCAGCATAGGAAAGGTGGGATATAAATTAAATAAATAAAATAAATGTGAAAAATAAACTTATTCCCAATTAAATTTGCATGGAATTGTATTCTTAATTGAATATGAATAACATACTGCTATTGAACTAATCCCTGGGAAAGATAATAGCCTTGACCTGAGATCTTCAACCTTTTTCATCTTACGTCACACTGGCAAGGTGCTAAAATTGTCAAGGAACAGCATCAACTTTTTGACAAGGCCTACCGCACTGCCGGGGACGACGACACCCCTCCTCAATGGCCCTGCTAATAAATGACCCTTCTTGAAATTCCCAAGGCATACCTGTAGACCATTCAAAAAGTCCAGGTGACTACTGAAAGTAGCCCTGGATGTTTTAACAGGGCCTCTAGGAATTTCCAACATTACATCATGTGGGAGAAACACATGATGCTGACTTATGCTACAGAAATAGCATAAGTCCGAGTTGGCAACCCTGTTCTCTGTCTTTTGCGGCCAGGTGGAAATGGCTGCAGGACACAGTTTTGGACGAGAGGGGCTAAACGGCTTCTAAATGAAGATGAGATTGTGTGCATTTCCTTCTTCTTTAATGTGTTCTCGTAGATCATGGAGCCGTAACATTTGGGTTGTTCCTGTTTTGGCTTCTATCCTCTTGGCCATGAATGTGATGGTTCAATGCATAGAGATTGTTTCATTCACAATCTAGAGCTGTTTTTGATAAAATTTAAAATCCAATGATAACAATAGGAAGCAACAATAAGTGAGTACTTACAAGAAGTAGTTTCTTCTTCAACAGAAGCAGTTGTAGTTGCAATTCTCCCTGCAGTATCTCCAACAGAAAAGTATATATCAGCTGTGAAGAAATTAATGGAAACGATGAAAGAAAGTCATTCCAGGCTCTTGAACATGGTGGTCTTATGCTCAATATGCAGAGATTGTTTCATTCATAATCTAGAGCTGTTTCAGATAACCAAAAATCCTATGATAAGAAAAAGCAAAGCAACAATAAATGAGAACAGTACTTACAAGTGGTAGTTTCCTCTACAGATGTAGTTGCAATACTGC
>JAJKFI010000055.1:2272766-2321854 GCA_029204185.1 Lerista edwardsae
ATAATAATAATAATAATAATAATAATAATAATAATAATAATAATAATTTCACTCTTTGGAAAGGGGGAATGGCAGGGCTTCTATTTTGAGACATGTCAGTGCACTTTAAGATCTTAGACAGACATTTCTCTGGCTTAATTAGTGCATTGAACAAGACTGTGACTTGTGTGCATGGTATATTGTACCATGTGGGTGGCTGCTGGTGGGGCCAGATCAGACCTTTCCTACTCCTATAATTCTATAATCGTCCGAGCAGCTTAAATTCAGGCTCCTAAAATAGTAAAGAGAGCACTGAATTTGCCACCCTTGCTTTCACAGATAAATTCATTCAGCTTTCTGTGTTAGGCTTGACCTTTGTATATTTGCTCTAAGCAGTATTTTGGCATTCAGTCAGGAGTGGATTAAAAAAAATCTTTAAAAATAAGTTATGCATGTTGCAAGGTAGGAAAAGCCTAAATAGCTTGAATAACTGCAGGCATAAAACACTGTGATACATGCTTCTGTTATCTGAAGGAAGGGGCTTAAATTATAGCGGGGGCTGTTATTCTGTTGGAATGGAATGTGTTACTCGGAGTGCAGAGTTGTAAAAATTGAGGCAAATCTGTCTATCAAGGCAGGCTGCTAACCATCTGACATCTAATCCCTAGATGCACATCCGTTACCTAATTGACCTTCTCATGGTTGTCATAGCAACTGGAAGAAAAAAAGAAGAGATTCCCGGGAAACTGGAGGAAAAAATGATTTCATAGGAGATGAGCAGTTTTCTGGTTATAGTCAGCAATGAAGAAAGGTCCAGAAGAGACAAGCCAGATAGTTCAGCCCTTCATAGGAGACAGTCTTGGGAGTTTCAGTTTTTGCCATCTCTGTGCTTTGCATTTTGATATCAGCCTGGAGTGTGCATGGTTTGCACACACTATCCTCCAGCTCTTTTTTGTTTTTCCTGGCTCACAGTTCATGACTAGAGGTATGTTTTCCCTTTTAAAGAGGAGTGTAAATACTCCTCCCCCCTCCATTTTAGCTCCTCTCTCAAGGCCAATTCTCATGATTATTATAGGTTAAATCGCAGGATTTAGCTATTTGCACCCCACTGAAGTTATTCAGGAGTTGTTTAAAAAGGGGTTGCAGTCATGGGTGGACAGTTCGATCCTTGGCATGATCCCAGCTGCACACAACCAGCTGGCTATGGGCAAGGAATCTGCATGCCGAGAGTGTTCAGGCATGCACTTACAGTAATGATTGCATGAATCGGATCCAAATCAGACCCAGTGTGTAGAACTGAAGTAACTATTTATGTGAACATGGCTATGGAGAGGAGTTAAAGCATAGAACAAGCAAGAGTGTAGAAACCTCTTCAAAGGGGAGCATATACTTCTATTTCTAAACTGGTTCCCCCCCCCCATGCGTTTCCAGATGTGCTTCCTTTTCCGTCCCTTCTGAGATGCATCTGTCCATCATAGACTGGACTGCTTCCACTCGAGGAAGCAGAATAGAGTTCTGAATGTTCTCATGTGACTTCACTGCCTATAGTGCTCCTTGTGAGGAAGAAGTAGGGAATGTATTCCTATGTCTATCAAGTGTGCATGTGAATAGTTCAGACAGAACGTACTAACCATTCATATTCCTAGAAAAGTGTCTACTACTTGTTTGACTGAATGATGACCAAACGCAAAGGAAGAAAGAACTCCCTCTTCCCCCTTCTTTTTAAGACCCATTTAGGAGATGGTGTACCCCAATATAATTGGTCTATATTGGGTACCCCAATATAATGCACTTGAGGAGGGTGCAGAAAAGCTTGTGTATGCTTTTACAAGCTATTTTGGACACAAGTCTTGTGTTTTTTACAAGCTATTTTGGACATAAGTCTCGTGCCTGCAGTTCTGGGAAGAAAACATGCACATGTAAGGGAAATGCATGAAAATTAGGACCAAAATAGAGAAACTAATGAAAATAAATGAATGTCTTTGAGTTAAAAAGGATGAGAGGCTGCAAGAGATGGAGAAAACTGAAAAGTTGGAAAGTGACATTGGGGAAGTGTAGATGAGCCAAATGATAAGGAGAAAGTGCAGGGATGAGAGAACTGGAAGACTAGGGCTGGAAACGGGTAGGATACTAGACAGGCTAGGGGCACAGGGACCTGATCTAGAGAATCAGGACTCATATCCAAGAAGAATGGAGTACAAAAGAGAAACTTCATTGGATCCTATTGTTCCTATTTAATCACTTATGGTGAAATCCAACTTTTTAAAAAATGACTTATGCAGTCAGATGCTCAGTTGGCAGAATTTGCTGTATTTAATTCTGAAATCAGTGCTGGATTCTGCTCTGTTTAATCTCATATGGTACAGCTTTAAACATATTTCCTCTGGCTGCTTCTATAGTTTCGTAGCCACAGATTCCACTTTGAATGAACTAAAACTTCACTGTATCAGTTTCATTTGATATAAATAGAACCATTTCAGGTTTCAGAGGAGAGAGCAGGAAAGACATTTCAGCGATGGGAGAAAATTTACAGCAAGGCTGAAAGAATGCGCTACTTGATATATCTGATATACACTCTTGGATATATTCAGAAACATATTGCATAAAATAAATTTATTTTAAGTGCACTTGCTCCAGATTTTAGCAACCAATAACCATAGATATAGAAGATGCTGATATATATTAATCAGAGTCTGATAAATAATCAGATGTTGCTTGCCCAGGAAAGGGATCACTTCTTTACCTACCCTGAAATAGCACCCCTGAGTGAAAAGTTCTCTGAGACAATGAGACAGCATTGGTTTACCTCAGCACTTAATATGGCCCAATGTAGAGCATCTATGTTTTATAGGAATATGGATGTCCATTATAAATAAGCACCTTTTCAGGGGTTCCAGTAGAGATAGAAAACTGGACAATGCAGGGATATACCGAAACATATTGATCTCAGTCATTACTCTGTAGAGGAATTCTTTTCCAATTATGGTTACTGCTCTCTAGTCCTGCAACACTGAATTATGACGCTCATTTCCTAGTTTAGAAATAAATATGTAAGGTGTTTTCCTCACTCTCTGCCAACCCTTATTTTAGAAATTTCAGAGTTTCTTTCAAAAATTTCATTGGGATCTTTACACCTACCGTAGCAATTTATTACCAAAGACATTGATCAATATTGTTAATGCTGGCAGTGTTCTTAATTCTTTTTTTTTTTAAGCCAAAAGAAAATTACAGGTCAGTTAACACTACATAGCTGAATGAAACTCTTTTAACGATGCAGAAATTGTGTTTTTTATCTCATCATGTTGTTGTTTTAGTTTGAGATTGTTTATTTTTTTGTCTCATTTCCTCTTTCTAGCCACAAAAAAAGAAGTATTGTTCTCAATTCCTAACTTGAGAATGTTGTGTAAAAATTCTGATGATGAAATGATCAGTTTTTGCCAAATGAATCTGACTGACATTTTTTAAAATAATAGCTCCAATGACAACAACTCCAGTGTAATATCAGGACTCAGCCAGGAAACCTTTAAAGTAATGATGAAAAACCTCTGAGCATATGCAGAGTGCCTTTCCCTCATTAGTAAGGGCACCTCCAAACATTGCTGAGATCAGTGACAGGCCAACAGGAAGCACAACAGGAAGTATCTCATTGTAGAGGGGCTTCCTGTTGCACGATTTGCAGCTACCAACTTCACTGTGGCATGATAGTAGCTTACTCTCCCATGCAATTCCTGTTGGTCTATATCATAAGGACAAGCAGCAATTAAAACAAGGCTCAACTGCAAATGTGCAACATGAAGGCAATCAGCCATGAGCTTATTTGCATGGAAGCAGACAAAGTGTCCATGGCCACCACAGATCTGGGGATAGGGCTTCCAAGAGGCTTCCAAGCAGCACGTCTTTTTAAAGAAATTCAACACTTTTAGTTCAAAACTTCTCACATTTGGAAACATGCATTGATTTGATACCAAAGCAGAGAAACAAAATCTTAGGCAGCCCAGAATATGGTTATAAAAAGAGACAGAGGATCAAAGAGGAGAGATAAGAAATACTCCATTTATTTGAAAAGTCACAAGATGATCGATAGCAAAAATGAAAGGCTAAAAAACCAAAACAAAGTTATGTTTTAAAAAAGAGAGAAGAGAGTTACACAGTGTGGACATAGTATATCAATCAGGCAATCCGTCAGAGCCCCTCAGACCTCTCATATCAAGGCTTTTATCTTCTGGGACTGCTCAGTATTTTTTTGTCTTGTCTCGAGAATAATTCTCATTTGTGTTGCTCAGGGAGTCCATACTCCCATTCCCTGTAACCACACTGGTGAGTATTCTCTCTACCTCCCTAGGCAATATTTGTCTCTCTTCATTCTCTGTCTCCCTGTGGTAGAAATAGTTAAAGTTGGAGACAATGACTGGCACAGGAAGTGCAATGGTGAGCACCCCTGCAATCGCACATAGAGTCCCCACTATCTTTCCCCCTAGGGTGGTAGGACACATGTCTCCATAGCCAACAGTCGTCATGGTGACCACAGCCCACCAGAAGCCATCGGGTATGCTGGAGAAATGCGACTGTGGTTCGTCCACCTCTGCAAAGTAGATGGCACTGGAAAATAGTATGACCCCAATGAAAAGGAAGAAGATGAGCAAGCCCAGCTCCCTCATGCTGGCCTTGAGGGTCTGCCCCAAGATCTGTAGTCCTTTGGAGTGCCGAGAAAGCTTGAAGATACGAAAGACCCTGACCAGACGAATAATCCTAAGAATGGCCAAGGACATGTTCTGCTGGCCATTGAGTTCATTGTGCTGAATCAGCTCAGTGGTGAGAGTCACAAAATAAGGAATGATGGACACGATATCAATGATGTTCATGATATTCTTGAAGAACTCGGCTTTGCTGGGGCACACAATGAATCTGACGAACAACTCAAAGGAGAACCAGATGATGCAAGCAGTTTCTATCACAAAGAAGGGATCTGTAAAAGTATTGGGGACTACCACGGCTCTGGTTAAGTTGTTAGCTTCGTACGTGATATCCTTCATCTCCCTCTCATCTCTGAACTCAGGTAAGGTCTCTATACAGAAAATGATAATAGAGATGACAATAACCAGGACAGAGACCAAAGCCACACCCCTGGCGGCGCTAGAGCTTTCCGGGTACTCAAAAAGCAACCAGAACTGCTTGTGAAAGTCATTGGTTGGCAGGAGAGTGATGGGGTCCTTGATGAAGCCTTCATCTTCTCTAAACTGGTCCATGGCTTCTTCACCCAATTCATAGAAGTTTATCTCGTCAGCGAAGACATCAATGGGGACATTGGCCGGGCGCCGGATTTTCCCTCCAGACTGATAGTAGTACAGTATTCCATCAAAACTGGGCCTGTTCCTGTCAAAAAAGTACTCGTTCCTCATTGAATCAAAGTAGTGTATCCTCTTCTCTGGGTCTCCAAGCAGGGTCTCTGGAAACTGACTCAGCGTCTTGAGCTGTGTCTCAAACTTCAGCCCAGCGATGTTGATGATGACTCTCTGGTCACCCTCATCCATGCCCACATTCTCGGCCCCCAAGTGGTCACTGAACTCCGCAGGCAATTTGGAGAATATGGTCTCAGTGTTGCTGTTCTCACTATTGATGAGAATCCTCCAGTTGGACAGGAGGCTGGCACAGCTGGGACGCCCTTTGCGTGATTGGCCAGCAGCACTGAGGTCGTTTGAAAAACAGCGCTCTTCCATCACCTCGTCGGTGTTGTCAAAACTGACCAGTGCCACCTCCATTTCCTTCCAAGTGGACACGTCCATCATATGGGGGTAATCAGATTAGCGGCATAAATCCCCAGGTTTGACACCAGCAGCTTGCGTCTTTCCCACGCTATGGCGATCTGCAAGTGAACAGACAAGAGAGGATTTATCCATATGTGTAACTCCCTTGCTTGCAAAAAAAATAAAATGAATCTGTGTCCAGTCTAACTCTTCTTTAAACAATCAAAATTAATTGCCCTTAATCCTATTAGTAAGTACTGCTGATATTATTCCTCCAAGGGAAGATTTTAATAGGTATTTTGCATGCACACATTATTACAGGGGCAACTTCTTGCAATCTACAGTGTCCAAGGTTATAAGATAGGCAGGGACAGAGCTTGGACAGTTCCCAGAAATCTATAGCCTCTGCTCTTTTCCCTGGCACAGAAGATTATCTCTTCAAATAAGAATGCTAGGGGTGTTTGTAAGTTTTACATTTTCTCTTGCAGTTTTGCCATTTTTAGCAAGCAAAATTCACTTGAAGGGGTTATTTTGGAGCAGAGCAACTCTTGCAAAAGGGCACCTCAAATGTAGGCTGCTGAGAGCAACAGAAACCCCCCATGGTTAGCTTGGCTGAGTTCAAATTTAACCTGTTAGTGTGGCTGTCGTGCGCCATACAATGAGATCCCAAACTATAGGAACTTATAGGAATCACAGTGCCTGGCTTCTTTCCAAACAGCAGAAGCTGCAATTTTCCATATTTTGGCATGATGCATACTGAGAAAGTATGTGGGGGGGGGGGTTGTGCTTGTTGCAGTGCACACCAAGCAGTTGCCACAGGATCAAGAAAATAGGAGTGCTACACACCAAGAAAATTGTGTGCTCTGTACTGCAGCATCAACATTTATTTATTTATTTATTTATTATTAGATTTGTACCCCGCCTTATTGTGCCCGAAGGCACCCAAGGCGGCATTACAATATAGATATAAAAACAATATAACAATTCACAATTAAAAACAATTAAAACAGAATTAAACAATACAATCAAAAATTAAGAACACAATTAAAAATAAATTTAAAAACAATATAAAAAACAACAAGCCCCGTGGGTTATAATAACCAGCCAGCCTGTCAACAGTTAAAAGCTTTTTGGAATAAAAAGGTCTTCAGCCCCCGCCGAAATATAAACAAAGAGGGAGCAGTTCTCAATTCTAAGGGGAGGGTGTTCCAGAGTTGGGGGGCCACCACCGAAAAGGCCCTCTTCCTGGCCGCCACCCCTCTCACTTCTCCTGGTGGCGGCACAGTCAGGAGGGCCCCCCCCAGATGATCTAAGAGTACGGGTTGGATTATATGGAAGAAGGCGGTCCCTCAAATACCCCGGACCCGAGCCGTAAAGGGCTTTAAAAGTCAAAACTAGCACTTTGAATTGGGCGCGGAACAGAACCGGCAGCCAGTGTAGTCGCCGAAGCAGCGGCTCGACAGAGTCAAACCGACGTGCTCCAGCAATCACCCGAGCCGCCGCGTTCTGTACTAGTTGTAATTTCCGGACCGTCTTCAAAGGCAGCCCCACGTAGAGCGCATTGCAATAGTCTAATCTAGATGTCACTAGGGCATGGGTCACTGTGGCCAGGTCCGCACAGCTCAGGTACGGCCGCAGCTGGCGGATCAGCCGAAGCTGAGCAAAGGCTCCCCTGGCCACAGCCGCCACCTGGGAGTCCAGGTGTAGCTGTGAATCCAGGAGAACCCCCAAGCTGCGAACCTGCTCCTTCAGAGGAAGTGCGACCCCATTCAGAGCAGGACGATAGTCCAATACCCGAGCCGTGGATTTCCGAACCAAAAGCACCTCTGTCTTATCCGGATTTAATTTCAGCTTGTTCGCCCGCATCCAGCCCCCAACTGCCTCCAGACAGCGATCCAGGACCTCAACCGCCTCCTCAGAATCAGGGGGAAAGGAGAGATAAAGTTGGGTGTCATCAGCATATTGATGGCACCCCACTCCAAACCCCCGGATGACCTCTCCCAGCGGTTTCATGTAGATGTTAAAGAGCATGGGGGATAAGATGGAACCTTGCGGCACCCCAAACCTGAGAGGTCGGGGTGCCGAACAAGCCTCCCCCAGCACCACCTTCTGGGATCTGTCAGCCAGGAAGGAGCGGAACCACTTCAAAACAGTGCCTCCAAGCCCCAACCCGGCCAGCCGACCCAGAAGGACACCATGGTCGATGGTGTCGAAAGCCGCCGAGAGGTCCAGCAGGACTAACAGGGTCGCACTTCCCCCGTCCATCCCCCGGCGAAGGTCATCCACCAAGGCGACCAAGGCAGTCTCCGTCCCGAACCCCGGCCTGAAGCCAGATTGGAATGGGTCCAGATAATCCATTTCCTCCAGAACCCTCTGAAGCTGGGACGCCGCCACCCGCTCAATCACCTTGCCCAGAAATGGGATATTGGAGACTGGCCGAAAGTTGTTTAAATTTGTGGGATCCAGGGAGGGCTTCTTCAGGAGGGGGCGAACCATCGCCTGCTTCAAAGCAGGCGGGAGCACCCCATCCCTCAGAGATGAATTCACCACCCTCCCTGTCCACTCGGCCAGCCCTCCCCGGGCAGCTCTAATTAGCCATGCCGGGCAAGGGTCGAGCGGGCAAGCAGCAGGTCTCACACTCCAGAGAATCCTGTCCACATCCTCAGGCTCTACAAGCTGAAAAGAATCCCAAATGGTAGGATAGACAGGTTCCCCAGGGACATCACTAGATATGCCCACAGCGGCGTCCAAGTCATGCCGGATCTGATCGACCTTATCTGCAAAGTGTTTTGCGAACTCGTCACAGCGAGCCTCTGTGTGCTCCTCCCTACCAGTAAGAGGGGCAAGATGTAAAAACCTGCGGACCACACGGAAGAGCTCAGCCGGACGGTTCTCTGCAGATGCAATGGTGGCAGAGAGGTGTGCCCTCTTAGCTGCCACCACTGCTCTGGAATAAGCTTTTAATTGGGCCCTAGCCCGTGTCCGGTCAGATTCGGCACGAGTCTTTCGCCACCGACGCTCTAGTCGTCTGCTCTGTCGCTTCATCGTTCGCAGCTCCTCAGAAAACCAAGGAGCGGCTCTGATTCTGCGACTGGGCAGAGGACGCTCAGGAGCAATCTCATCCAGGGCCCTGGCCATCTCCGTATTCCAGAGGTCAACCAGGGCACCGGGTGGGTCTCCAACTCTGGCAACAGGAAAATCCCCCAGAGCCCTCAGGAATCCGTCTGGATCCATCAGCCTCCGAGGGCGGATCATAAAATGTGATCCCCCGCCATTGCAGAGGTGAGAAGCCGCAACAAGCCTAAATCCCACCAGACAGTGATCTGTCCATGACAAAGGAGTGATCTTAATCTCCTCCACCTCCAGATCACCATCAACCTGCCCCGCAGTAAACACCAGGTCCAGCGTGTGTCCCGCCTCATGTGTCGGGGCAGATATTCTTTGAGACAGACCCATGGTTGCCATGGAGGCCATGAAATCCTGAGCCGCAGGTGTTCCCGGGGCCTCGGCATGGACATTAAAGTCCCCCAACACCAGAAGGCGGGGGGACTCCAACACCACGCTCGAGACCAGCTCCGTCAGCTCAGGCAGGGAGACTGCTGGGCAGCAAGGCGGGCGGTACACCAACAGAATCCCTGTTCTGTCTCGCCCCTCCAACACAACGCGAAGGCACTCAAACCCGGTGGACTGCTGAACAGAGTATCTGGTGAGACAGATGGAATCCCGATAGACCATCGCAACCCCACCTCCCCGCCCCTGTAGTCGTGGCTGCTGAAGTACCCGGAAACCCGGCGGACAAATCTGGGAAAGATTAACCCCTCCCAGCTCATCCAACCAGGTCTCCGTGATACATACCAGGTCGGCTTTCTCCTCCAAGATTAAATCATGGATAAGAGAGGTCTTATTATTCACCGACCTGGCATTCAGAAGCAGCAGCTTCAGACTCAGGGGACTGTTGCCAGGAGAACCAGGGGTCAGAGGGATGAGGGAAGGGCCAGAAAGAGGGACAGTCTGTCTACGACTGACCCTCCTTCTCCTGTACTGTCCGGCCCTGCCCCCACCGCCATATCTTCCGTAACCCGTAACTCTGCTGATGGTGGCCTCCTGCCCTGCCCTTCATGCAGGGAGGCCAACATGCAGAGATTTTTCACAATGACACAAGCACATTTTTAAGCACCATAATTATAGAATGCAGGCTGCAATACTATGCACACTTAATGGAGAGTAAGTCCCATTAACTAAGTGAGGCTTACTTCTGAGTAGATATACCTAGACTTGCACTGTCAGTCAAATAAAAAATCATATGAATTAATGCTGCAGTGATGATGGTATTCAAGCAGTTCACAAATAATCTCAGGCAGGGCCGGCTCTAGCAGCAGCGGGGCCCAAAGTGGGGCATTCCTGTGGGGCCCCCAACCCTCCCCACGGGGCCCCCACTCACCAAGAAGAGCGCTGTTTGTGCCACATGCAAAGCATGGCATGTGGAAGTAGTTGGTAGTGATATCATAACATCACCGCCAACTGCTTCCAGGAGGCCCATTTTGGGCTGTACAGAGGCAGAGGCAGGTGGGAGAGACCAAGGTGAAGCTGCTCTGCTCACCCCACTGACTTACAGCCAGTGATGTCATGCAGGGGGTACGCGGGGGTACGCGAGTACCGGTTTCTAGGATTACAGCTGGCCCCACCCATTCGCCCGCCAACTCGTCGACTCCGCCCTCTGCAACTTTTGAATTTCCTGCATGTTTGAGTTGCCTGCATGTTCTCAGAGCCAGGCAGGCAGGCAGGCAGTGAGCGGAGCCTTTCCTTTCCTTGCCACTGAAAAATGAGTTGCTCTGGGGTTTTAACATGATGCCAGGCCTCCTTAACATGTTCTGGGGGTGCTGTGGAATACTGTTGCAACTGTTGGGTCAGTTTAAAATCACCTGAGGCCTCAAAAAGGGCTTTTTTTCATGTCACTTCCTGCCACGACATCACTTCTGGCTTATGACGTCACTTCCGGTGGGCGGGTCCCGACACGTGCCAATCAAAAGTGAGTACCTGTTCTTAAATCATTTAGATGGCACCACTGCTTACAGCCCATAGAGATCCTAGCTGCAGCCATAGGCAGTATGCTCACCCTGCTAGTGCGGGGGCCCCTGAAGCGCAAGGCCCGACGTGACAACATTGGTCACATTGGCTTAAAGCCGGACCTGATCTCAGGGCAGCTTTGCAGCATTCAAATGAAATTTGAAATCTTTGGGGAAAGAGATCCATATCAGCATATTCCTAAGCAGAGCTCTTTTCATGGCACAGGAGCACACAATGTGTGTAAACATTTGGAGATGAAATCAACGGGAGCTCAGTCCACTGGAGAAGAGCTTTTAAAATTCCGATTTCCTGGGACATTTTTCATTCAGATGTTCAAATTTGGAATGTGCATGTGTACAGGGGGCCCTGGGTATCTGCAGGGGATCCATTCCCAAATCATGGGAACGATTTCCATGGAGAAGTTCAGTGGGATTCACTCCCAGGAAAGTGTATGTAGCATTGCACTCCAAGATCCCTAGAGCTTTTTTCCCCACACCCTAGGTTGGGCTCTCAACTTTGATAGTCCCTTCACATTTTTTTAGCATATTGTTTACTGGACTTTCCCAAAGCAGAGATTACACAAAAAACAACAGACTAATTGAGCAAAATAAATAAAAATATATGTTCACCGTGATGGAAAAATTGAAATGCATATGTATTTGGTTTCATTTTAATTCTCTCCCTTCAGGACAGTTTAAGTCCTTTTTTAATATTTACAAAGCTTGTTTAGAATATTTTCCAGTGCAATATTCATAAACCCTTGACAAAGCTCCAAGGGAACTACAGTAGGTTAAACCTGCCCAGTCTGGAGTTAAGGGAGTTTTGGGCAGTTGTGAGTGGATATACATTTGTACTCTATGGGAGATGCATTTAGAATTTACTGGAGGTATAATTCACAAGAAGCCTTCTTGCCATTTGGATGAGCTGTGGAGTCAGAAGCAATTTTGGCTGGAATTGGAGGAAGAGTTGGAGTCGGAGGTTCTGAGTATCAATTCCGCATCCCTGCTAGTTATTTATACTCCTTGGCATACCATTGCTGACTGGATGGTAACCTGAGAGAACAGGGCTGTGGAGTCAGAGTTGTGGAGTTGGAAGCAATTTTGGGTGGAGTGAGAGGTTTTGTATATTGACTCCACTGCCCTGATGTCCCTAGTGCTGCAGGCTAGTTATGTGAAAATTGAAGTGTCTATCGTTCGGTGAATGACATTAAGGGCACAATCCTAACCAGCGCAGGAATGGCATGGTCACCCAGTCTGTGCCATATCCAACGCTGGGTGAGGGGAGGCTGGAGCCTCCTGCAGCAAGGGAGTGTGCGCTCCAGCCTCCCCTATGCATTCCTTGGATCTGCGCCCACTAAAGAGCAGGCGCAGATCCGAGGAGCAGCAAATTCTATACATTAAGTATGATCATTCTCATGGGTGGATAGAGGGAAGTTCTTTTCCCTCTCATACAACACCAGAACGAGGGGATATGCGCTAAAATTGGCTGCAGGCAGGGTTAGAACAGACAAAAGGAAACATGTAATTGATCCGTGGAACTCCTTACCACAACATGTGATGGCACCTGGACGAGATGCCTTTAAAAGGAGATTGTACAGATTTATGGAAGAAAAGTTCATCACAGGTTACAAGCCATGATGACTACCCAGCAAGAGGCTGATCCAACAAGACTCTTAGGTTCACGAATGCAAATTTGTATTGCATAAAACCCACATGGAAGATGTCAATACACTATTTCACTGCAAAACAGGGAGACCAGCAAGATCAATCTACCAGATCCTGAGCTAGAAGTTATTCTTCAGGATAATGCAATACTGAAGCGTATTTCTGCACAAGACCTTCTACTTGTCTTCTAGGTACAGCATTTTTGGGCCCAACCCAGAGCCCTACAGCGCAAGCAGTACACGTGCACCACTTGCGCTGGTGTTGTAAAAATGTCATAAAGCACATGCAGCACAGGAAGTAAGCTCTTACCACCCACACTGTGGCACTGCCAGCCCCTCACTGCCCAGAGGTGGCGATGCAATGTCAGTGAGAGGTAAGGTTACTCCAAGCCGATGAGGGGGATTCTGGGAAGGTTGGGAGTTTCTGGACAGGGAGAGGGGCGGGGCGGACTCGCGAGGGGGTGGGACCCAGTGGTGCCTTCCACCACCAGATCTTATCCCCAGCAGAGGCCCGGGCAGCCAAACATGGGGCTGCTCGAATCACCACCAGTAAAATAGCTGGCAGTGAGTCGAGGAGCCTCATTGTGGGCAGCGGAGCTTTCCCAGGGAAAGGGGACGAATATCCCCTTCTCCCAGGGAGACCTCAGCGGCTGCCTGGTTGCCACTGGATGCAGTGATAGCCTTCTAAAAAAGTATCCTAAAAAAGTTTCACATTACCACAATCCTCTGTTAATCCTTTTTACTATGGTGTGTGGGCTGCTTTCTGGAGCATTTGTTGAGCTCCACATTCAACCAGATCAGGATCATTCTGGTGGCCTTGTGTTATTCTTCGCCTAGCCTTTGATAGGAGCCAAGGCATGTTTGCCTGCTCACAAGTAAAGGTGCAGTTTCGCTTTCCATAGGGCTCAATACATTTTCCTGTCCCTTTGGAGGGGTGGGACTTCCTTCTGGAGTGTTTTTGGGGCCTGCGTTCATTGGATAGGAACCATTCTGGTAGTGTTTTGTTCTTCTCGCCTTGCCCTTCGAACTGAGGTACATTCACCTACTCATGAATAAAAACATGATACGCTCAGTTTCACTTTCATAGGGCTCAATACATTTTCCTAGTCAGCACTTAGCTTGTTAGTTTCAGTTTCACGAACCACCAACAACCAGGTTGCAACCCACAGTTTGGGAAACACTTAGCTGGGGGATTAGTGTTGAGTTGCCTCTTAATTAATTAGCTTCTGTACCCTATTGGGGAGACATTAATTACTTATTTCCTTGTTTGTTTAGAGTGAAATGTTTTTTAAAGGGCAAGGAAGACCAATGACTAATCCCCTCCACTGAGGCTAGCTAGTTATGGATCAATTCATCATTAATCCTTGAGCTGTTCTGAACAGGAAGCAATAAAATGGGCACAACGTACAAACAGGAACTTTTCAATCAATGTCACAGGGACAATTTACTGAATGAACCTTAAAAGGTAAAGGTTTCCCCACGACCGAATGGTCTAGTCGTGACCGACTGTAGGGGGCGGTGCTCATCTCCGTTTCAAAGCCTGTGGACCAGTGATGTCATGCAGGGGGTACGCGGGGGTACGCGAGTACTGGTTTCTAGGATTATAGGCTGGCCCCGCCCATTCGCCTGCCCACTCGTCGACTCCGCCCTCTGCAACTTTTGAATTTCCTGCATGTTTGAGTTGCCTGCATGTTCTCAGAGCCAGCCAGGCAGGCAGGCAGCGAGCGGAGCCTTTCCTTTCCTTGCCACTGAAAAATGAGTTGCTCTGGGGTTTTAACATGATGCCAGGCCTCCTTAACATGTTCTGGGGGTGCTGTGGAATACTGTTGCAACTGTTGGGTCAGTTTAAAATCACCTGAGGCCTCAAAAAGGGCTTTTTTCATGTCACCTCCTGCCACGACATCACTTCTGGCTTATGACGTCACTTCCAGTGGGCGGGTCCCGACACGTGCCAATCAAAAGTGAGTACCTGTTCTTAAATCATTTAGATGGCACCACTGCTGTAGAGCCGGCGTTTTGTCCGAGGACAAGCTTCCATGGTCATGTGGCTGGCATGACTCTACGCCATAGCGCACGGAACGCTGTTCCCTTCCCACCAAAGTGGTCCCTATTTATCTACTTGCATTTAGGTGCTTTCGAACTGCTAGGTTGGCAGGAGGAATGAACCTTACTTGTAAGTAAACTATATAACTTATGAAGGTTAATGGACCAAGAGGAAGAGCATTATGATTAGTACTGTGCCATGTACCCTATGCATCAGACACACATGCCACCCACCCACATCCTAGTGGTCTCATGCAAATATGATCTTTTTAAAAACAACAACCCTAATTTCTGAAGTCAGAAATGCACCTCTTAACTGTAAAGCTTTACTTCCATATAAACACTAAAATCTGACAAAAGAAGACAGGAGTGCTTGGAAACCTTCTAGCCCTACCTGTGGCCTCTGAGAATTAGGTTTTCACTTCTTTCAGCAATCAAATGTACAGTGCCTTTGTAAAGCCGCGAAATAACATGCAATATGTTACTTAATTTTCAGCAGTGATTTTAAAAGGAAGTTCTCTCATTTACCCCTCTGTGTAAGTCATCTAACATCTGCTTCTGAGAATCTGATTAACTAATACCCTTTATCTGAAATCCTCTACTAGGCAAAATAAAGGTCATTTTAGGGTGCTTTTTCCATCATATTGTATTTCTAAATTAGTGTATTTACACTTTTTTTTCGCTATTTTCAGCACCACTAGCACTATCCTGCCGCCCTTGTCCTATCTCAAAAAGCAGTTATATAAAACTGGTTAAGCTTCAGACCAGTGGCGGTCTCTGGTTTTGTCAATGACATTTTTAAATGAAAAAAAAAAGCACCAAAACAGATGTAGAAGTGCTTTTCCTTCCCTTTACTCCAATTGCGTAGTCAAGAAGAGTGGTGAGTTTTTCAAGCAAGTAACCCTCAGAAGCATATTTAATCTTTGGACTTACCGGTAGAAGGTTGAGTCTCATCACAGCTCTATGCATCTGCCACATGCAACCATTTAATAAAAAGAAAGAAAAACCAGTAGAGGGGGGAAATGATAATTGACATCTGACCTTGAAAAGTTCTTCTGAATAGGATAAAGGCAGTGAGCGACCAAGGCTCTGTTCTGCTATTTTATGAACTTTACGTCCGGATAGCTGGTGTCTAGGAGGATGGGAGTAACACTTGTGCTGGAATCCAGCACTTTATTTTTCCTGTTTCTTCATAAAAAAAAAAAGAGAGAAGATTTTATTGCCTGTTGTGATTGGCTGACTTCAGGAAGAGAAGCTGAAGAGTACAGTGAATGTTCCTGACACTGCAAACCTGCATATGAAAGATGCTAACGGAAAGCCTGGCTTGGTGAACATGGCAGGTAAGATTTAAAAAAAAAAAACACCCTGGAAAAGCCTAATCTCTTTCCCCATTCCATTCCTTCCATATTATAGCCCTTATAGAATCAAAATAGTAATTTTTAAAATCCTGGGAATTCAGATCAACATATGGCTAACAAGCTGACATGTGCACCATGTGAGGTTAAAGCAGGAATATTTTCCTTTTTTTTTCATAGAGAATTGGGATCTTCCAAGTTTGAGAGAGCAGAATTTTCTTACAGTTTCTCACCATGCAGCTCTAGCAAAGCCAAAAGCCAAACCTAGGTCCCAGGAGATGCACATTATTGTTGAAAGGATTTAATCATGAATGTTGAATGTTCTGCTCCACTGTGTGGTTTTAATATGTTGTTCTTCTGTGTTACTGTATACAACCAGTCCTCACCTAGAGACTGCAGAAATACCTGTTAAGTGTTCTGGGGTACTGAGGCAGGATGATAGCCAAGCCATAGCATATCTCAATCCACAACTGCTCATCTCACCCACCCTTCTGCCCTATGTTACTGTAGCTTGGCCCCACTGCGTGCAGGCTACGAGGTTTGGGAATGCACATATGGAGGAATATTATTCATAGCATGGTCATTCACAATTAATTTATACAGCACATTTCAAGTGCTCAACATGCTTCACATTCACAATAATCAGGACTTTGTTCATTATTTCTAATGCAGGATGAGGCAAGGTATAAATAAACTCACAACCCCTGCTAACTGGGCAAGAGGCACTTTTTCCAGTGGTGTTCCTCTTATATTTAGCAGGGGGAGAGTAATTGTCCCTCTTCACCCCTGCACAGTCTTCTAGTGGCTGTTGCTGGCAGGCTGCCTTTTTTTTTTTTTTTTTTTTAAGATTGTGAGCCCTTTTGGGACAGGGAGCCATTTAACTTTATTATTACCATTTGCCTGTAAACCGCTTTGTGAACTTCGTGCTGAAAAGCGGTATATAAGTACCTGTTGACTGACTGACAGTCACCCAACAAGGTAGGCCACTACTATCCCATAGAGAGAATAAAGCTTGCCAGAGGCTACCTAAGTCGTCAAAGCAAGATTTGAATGAGGAATACCACTGCTTGTAGGTATGATGCTATGACAACTCTTACATAGCACCATCAGTGTGCAAAATGCTTTTTAAAAAGTAATATAACAATAATCCCTGTCCCAAGAAACTTCATAATAAAAATCTCTCTCACACACACACTAACACAGACACAGACTTTCTCAGTACCTGTAAAATAATCCCTGATACTCAGCACTTCCCAATGGAGAGGGTACCATGCAAGATCCTGTTGGCTGGTTTTCCATTTCTAAACAAAGAATATGACAATTCAACACAAAGACCACTTTAAACAGCTGGCTCCAGTTGGCTACTGAATTAAAATGATCCGCTTGTTGGATCCAGAGAGGCTACTGTGTCTGGCTCCAACTGAGTATAGACACACCATAGTTTAAAGAGCCTACTGTGGTCTTGGGCAAAAGGTAGGCACAGCATCTTCTGAAGGGAACCTTGAAATTTGATCCTATATATTAATGAATCTAATGCACAAGCATGGTTTTGATCCTAAACAATGCTACTCAAAATATGCAATCTGACATATTGCATCATATGCTGTATTTCTGACAACATTATATATGTCCTATATGCATGAAAATTGCTTATGTTATTAATTTTTTAAAAAATATTAATTTTCCCTCAATAAAATACACAGGACTAAAAAAATACTAACTTTCACTAAATCATGCCTAATATGAATGAACAATTCATTACAATTGTTTCCAAAAAAGAAAACAGTTTAAAAACACACACACTGAACTTGCCAAAGACAAGAAGGTGTGGCTGGAAAGAATGTAGAATAAACTACATGATATAATGACTTTTGTTTTCCCCATAAGAACATAAGAAGAGCCCCACTGGATCAGCCCAAAGGCCCATCTAGTCCAGCTTCCTGCATTTCGCAGCAGCCCACCAGATGCCTCAGGGAACACACAAGGCAACTAGATATGTGCATCCCTTTGCCAGACCCCTGCATCTGGCACTCCGAGGTAGCCCACCTCTAAAATAAGGAAGTTGCATTAACCATCATGACCTGTAGCCATGTAGCCATGTACTTTTCTTCCAGAAATCTGTCCAGTCCCCTTTTAAAGGCATCTAGGCCAGATGCCATTACCACCTCCTGTGGCAAGGAATTCCACAGATTGATTACCCTCTGGGTAAAAAAGTATTTCCTTTTATCTGTTCTCACTCTCCCAACACTCAGTTTTAATGGATGTCCCCTGGCTCTGGTATTGTGAGAGAGGGAAAAGGGCCTCCCTCGATCCACTTTATCCATCCTGTGCATAATTTTGTGGGTCTCAATCAAGTTCCCACTCAGGCACCTTTTTTCTAGGCTAAAGAGCCCCAAATGCTGCAATCTTTCCTCATAAGGCAGGTGCCCCAGCCCTATAATCATTTTGGTTGCTCTCTTTTGCACCTTCTCTAGTTCCCCTATATCTTTTTTGAGGTGTGGCGACCAGAACGGTACACAGTACTCCAGATGTGGCCTTACCATTGATTTGTACAGTGGCATAATAATATTGGTCGTTTTATTCTCAGTCCCTTTTTTAATTATCCTAAGCATGGAATTGGCCTTCTTTACTGCTGCCACACATTAGGTTGACACTTTCATCGAGTTGTCAACTAGCACTCCAAGATCCCTCTCCTGGTCTGTCACTGAAAGCTCATTAACCTATATGTGAAGTTTTGATTTTTTTGCCCCAATGTGCATCACGTTATACTTATCTACATTGAAACGCACCTGCCATTTTGCTGCCCATTCCCCCAGCTTGGAGAGATCCCTCTGGAACTCTTCACAATCCCGTCTGCTTTTCACCAACCAGAAAAATTTTGTGTCATCTGCAAACTTAGCCACCTTGCTGCTTATGCCAGTCTCCAGGTCATTTATGAACAAGTTGAAAAGCACCGGCCCCAAGACAGATCCTTGGAATATTCTGCTTTTCACCTCTCTCCATTCTGAAAATTGCCCGTTGACCCCCACTCTTTGCTTCATGCTCCCCAACCAATTTTTAGCCCATAAGAGGATCACCCTCTTATTCCCTGACAGTGAAGTTTTCTCAGCAGCCTTTGGTGAGGGACTGTGTCAAACCCCTTCTGAAAATCCAGATAGATAATATCCACAGGTTCACCAGCATCCACATGCTGGTTAACCCATCTTTATTCCAGTAGGTTAGTGACAGAAAACTCTTCTAATTTAATTATACTTTCATTATACTTTTTCTGTTTCAGGGTGCAGCCTGCAAAAACATTTGACAGAAAATCGGTGGTTCCCCATCCTTTAAAAACTTATAGCATGTGACGAATCAAAACAAGCAAAACACGTTCTGCCTCATGTGCCAAAAAGACAAAGAGACAAAGTTGCTCTCCATAGCAACTCTATGTTGCCGTCGAACCAAAGTGCAGCCATCTTAAGTGTTTTGCTTAGTCACTTGTCTAAAGCTGCTAAAGTATGTAACTGTTTCTCTCTTTGCTCTCATTGTTTTCACTCATTTGCCCCCGCCTGTAACCTTCTCCAATCTACTGCTGCTAGCCCTCACAATAGATAGAGAACTGGTTCAAGCCAGCAGAGCTTCCTTCCATATCAAAATGGTCACAGCATATTCTCAAGGCCCAATTAACACAGAGCTTCTCATGTCCCAGCCCCTGTGTAGTAATTTTCCACCAAGCAGCAGCTTGCCGGGAGGGGGAGGAGAGGGATATAAAGATGATTTGGAATTGTATGCCTTTGCCTTTTTCTCTGCCTGCCGAGTGGGGCAGGGAGATTGGTCCGCCTGCGCAGGTGTAATAAAAATGATCCTCGTACTCTCTCGTTTAGTTGTTTGTCTTTTTAAAAGCTTTCCCCATGATAGAAACCATTTTGAGCCAATTCTCGGCAACTCTCACACCTGTACGAGACAACCAAACATGTCAAAGAATGTGGCTTTGTGGCTGGTTGTTCATGACATCTCTTTGCCAACTCTCTCTGCACGACTTGTGTAGGGTTTGCAATGAATGGAAATATTGCATGTCTTTCACAACATGCAAGCCTAAAGAAGAATTCAGCTTTGGCTGCCAGGGAATTAACTGACAGGAAGGTCAAAAAAACACAAAAGGAACAACTTCTGTCATCAGGAACAGGATTTCTCTCTAGATACATTGTGGAGGGCGGGGTCAGGGTTATGGAGTCTGTCAAAGAGGAGGGGCTTTCTGGCACTCTCCTGCTATCCCTGACCCCCCATATTCACCAAGAGAGAACATCTGACAATATCAGGCACACAGTGTGCAATTGCATGATTAATAATTTTCATGCAATTAAAAATAATTAATTTTACAATATTTCCCTATTTCTTATCCAATTGTGTTCTATTTCTAAAAGCTATTTTTAAAAGTTCAAAATCAAACAGTTTAAAAATAAGACTTTTCTTTGCCTCAGGTTAAAGAGTTATTGAATTTATTTTATAGAGTTCTGCATCTCAGGCACAGTAACTTAAATATGCATAGTCTGCGTACGTACAATCCAGGTTCCACTCTGTTCTCCATCTTCCCCGGGACTAAGAGAAAGGATATTGCAGCCCTAGATTTAGAGCCCTGCAGGGAGCTGTCCAATGAACTTGGGACATTACCAATACCTACATGAAGGCTTGATCAGTAGGCAGACCTGAACCTTAGAGGCGTTTGAAAACGGTGTTATTTTAATCAGAACTGAGTCCATTCAGGAAGAATGACTGACCAGTAAGACCAGAAATAAACAGCTTTACTCAGAGTTAGAAGTGGGAGAAAACAGGTCCGTCCCCCCCAGATTTTGGTGTTTTCCGAAGAAAGAAACACAGCAGAAAGCGGTGTTTTTATTCAAAATTTATGTCATATTTCTACCCCCCCCCTCTCCCCCTAAGAGGATCCAAGGCAGCTTGGGTTATAATTAAAATTATAAATGATACACTTTATAAGTGTACTAAGGAGGTTATATAGGTGGTATACTGTCAGCAGATGAAGCCACCATCATTACCGATGCAACACACCATTAAATAATAAATAAAAATCAAATAAAATAGGGTATTTTTTGGTAGATTTCTGGGTGGGTTTTTTTGTGTTTTTTTCACAAAATGAGAAATGCAGAAGGAAACTGGCACTGATTGGATTCCATTGGATACAATAGCTGTCAATCAACAAATAAAGAGTGCTGTAGCAAAACAGAGTGCTGAAGGATATTAGAGGTATTACTGCTAAAGATGTTGTTGTTCAGTCGCTAAGTCGTGTCCAAATCTTTGCGACCCCATAGACCACATCACGCCAGGCCTCCCTGTCCTCCACTAGTTTCCGAAGTTCGCCCAATTTCATGTTCATTGCTTCGGTTTCACTATCTAACCAGCTCATCCTCTGCCGCCCCCTTCTCCTTTTGCCTTCAATCTTTCCCAGCATGAGGGTCTTTTCTAAAGAGTCCTCTCTTCTCATGAGGTGGCCAAAGTATTTGAGCTTCAGCTTCAGGATTTGTCCTTCCAGGGAGCAATCAGGCTTGATTTCCTGGAGGATTGACCGATTGGATCTCCTTGCAGTCCAGGGGACTCTCAAGAGTCTCAAGAATCAACACCATAATTCAAAAGCATCTATTCTTCGGCGCTCCGCCTTCCTTATGGTCCAGCTCTCACAGCCATACATTGCTACTGGGAAAACCATAGCTTTGACTAGGCGAACTTTGTTGGCAGGGTGATGTCTCAGCTTTTTATTAAGTTGTCTAGGTTCACTGCTAAAGATACTAGAGGTAGTACTGCATACCAGTGTTCCCAAACTCCTACGAGGGAGTTGGGAACCTTGTAAGTCCTTGCTGGGGCAGGGCAAAGGCAGCAGCGCAATCCCCAGGATTGTGCTCCTGCGCTGACCAAAAGGACTTCTTTTAAACTCACCCCTCACAGTGCAGTCTTCCAGAGGGGTGGGCAGCCCTGCGAACACCCCTGCAGAGCTCCCCCTGCCTTGCAATGTAAAAATGCAATCATAATCTGGGTTGCGATTGCGGAACCAGAAGTGGGTCACGATTGCATTTTTACAAGATTTCAAGACTTGGGGACCCTGTGGGGGTGTCTCCGAGGCTCCCCAACCCTTCCAGAAGCCAGCATTGCGAGGGGTGAGTTTAAAAGAAGCGCCTTTGGTCAGGGCAGCAGTGAGATCTTGGGGATTGCATTGCTGCCTTTCCCCTCTCCCCGCCCCTTAAAGGGATATTGACCAGTGATTCCCAGGGTGGTGGGTCACGACCCATCAGTTTGGGAAGCACTACTGTATACTATATTAGTGCTAGAGGTATTACTGCTAGTGGTATTAATCAGTGGTGGCATCTAAATGATTTAAGAACAGGAACTCACTTTTGATTGGCACATGTCAGGACCCGCCCACCAGAAGTGACATCATAAGCCAGAGGCTGGCGGAGCCCAGGTCTACCCGCAGCTGGTTCCTAGCCAGCGACAACGTCAGCGATGAGTGGGCGGAGCCAGCCAGTTCTGTACAGCGCCTGGCGCCTACAGAAGAGAAAGTGAAGAATTCCCCCCCCCCAATTGCAGCTCCAATAGCGATGGGGACAGTCTCCCAAAGAAGCCTCACACCCAGAGCGCCAGTGAAACGCTCTGGACTGGAGAGACACCGGCGAAAGCCTTTCCTTGGTCTTCGCGGCTAGGTGAGGTGGAGTTATTCAAAATTGCCAGGGAAGTTGAAAATTGGCACGGGGGGCAGCAGCCTCGAAGCCAAGGCTGGTTGAGCAGAATGAGGCAGGAACCTGTGGAAGGGGCTGAGGGGTGGCACCACTCCGGACGGCACCCTTGGACACTTCCCCACACCAAAGCCCGCTTACACCTAGCACGTCAAGAGGGCAGCTTCAAAAAGTCCCGGCTCCCCTCCATCCCCTCTGGGGCCCCCCTTGATTCGCCACTGCACCCCCAGGACACCCCTTCTCCTCAGTGGGCTGCAGACTCACCAGAGCGGCTGCTGACTCCACGTGTGTGGCTGGAGGGAGCGAGGAAGGGGGCTGTGCAGGACGGGACTTCCCCACTGCAGCCCTTCCCCCTTTGCCCCTCTAGGAATCCGGAGTCGCTCCCTTTAACCCTCTGAGTGCCAGCCAATCAAGAAGAAAAGCTCTTTGCAGAAGAATCGGGAGGGGATAGGAGGGGTAAGCGCCATGGAGTGAAGTGGGCGGAGTCAGCCCTAATTTTAACAAGTGGAGCTGAGTTCCCCCACGTTCCCCCTACATGACATCACTGGTATTAATGTATACTGAGTAGTACTGGTCTATTATTTTATTTATCTTAAAATACCCCACCTTTCATAACCCTGGACAAAGCTCAAAGGCAGCTTACAATTCATTAAATTCAATAAGAATAAAATCACTGCAGTAAGGGTTTTGTATTATTGCAAAACAAATAATCTAAACAACAAAAAATAGCAATCTTTTGCATTGCAGTGCCAGAACAATAAGCCATGAAAGGAATCATTGACATGTTAAGCCCAATAAAAATGTGTTGATACTCTTTGAAATGCCAGAAGGGGCAGATAACCTCCACTGGAGTGGAGTTCCAAAGGCTGAACACCATTGCAGAAAAAGTCCCGATATGGATTACCCCAATCAGATTTCCAGTGGAGACAAAATTAACCCCAATCAGATTTCCAGTGGAGACAAGACCACTGACTCATATTTTCCTAAATCTTCTGTAGCCCATCAATCTTTTGGATACTTTGGTTAAATGTATATGCTTATACAGTTGGTATTAAAGGTAACTGGTAAGCTTCATTTCCTACAGTTGTGTTATATCTTTCTGTCTCAAAGCTATGTGATCCCTTAATTTGGGCTTTTATTTTACCTTCATTCAGAATGCTGTATCAATAAAAGCCATGGTTTTTAAAAAGGTCCATAGACCTGATAATCAGAGCACAAGCCCCTTCTCATCAGAATTGGCCTATGGCTCTTTTACACTTGAATGAGCGGTATAACGTCAGAGGAAGGAACTCATGCAAGATTGCAGACCTTCTGGGATTAGAAACATTTGACCTTTTAAGAACATATGAACTGGCTCCCTGTCTCTTTATACTGCCAGAACACTGTAAAAGACCTTTACTGCCAGCAATGGCAGCGCCTGCCAAAACCATTTCAAACCAACGTCTCTGGCCCAGGGGGTTGTCTTGCTGTCTGCACAGTGACAGCCAAACCTGTTTAATCCCTTCCTCAGTTTGCAGACTTTATTCAGATTTTTGCTTTATAAATAAAAATCAGATTAACAAGTAACCTGGTACATGCAGTACACACCACAAGGCAGATGAAGTCTTTTTGATACCCAGACATCCGGGGCGTATTAATCGACCATGGATTAACCGGGTCAGCCTGTAATTTAATAAGGAGAGAGATCAAAGATAAAAGGCAGGGTTTCCCCCTATAAAAAGCAGCTAAAAATCAGCAGCCATTAAAGGCAGTTGATGGAACTAGATGGGTTTTTCACAATAATGTGAATGCCTACCCTAGAAAAACACTATTTTATGTCAAATATTGTGCTACTCAAAGACTTTTTCATTGAACAGAAATGCAAGCAGAATGCTTTTTTCTTGAAGACTGTACCGTCTCTGAAATCTGGGCCTATTCTTATACTGTGATGATGCCCTATTCCATGGAAATCTCCTTCTTATACTCCAATGTGGGGAAAATGTGGAAAGGTTCTGTCTTCTTCTTCCCTCTGATCCGTGGGGGCAGAACCTTGTATCTGCTTCCAGATTGCTCCCATCAATTGCCCTGAAGAAATTCTACAACTTCTTGAGTTGTGCTTATATTAAGCATTTGTTGCAGTTCAGAAATTGGTTAGCAAAGAAACAAAATTGCATTATAAAATGGTAGGAAAGCCCTGGGTGCCTCCAGTGTCTTCTTGTAATAATCAGGAAACTTTTCCAGTGCTGTTTCAGCCCTGAACATTCTTTAGGGTCCAGCAGTTATGCCATAAGGGAAGGGAGCCACCTAGTGGCACCTGAAAGCATTCCAACAGCAAAGGGTTTATCAAAGACAGACCCCATTTTTAACACAGTACAGTACAAGCACTATGGATTCCTTTGGAGTAAGTTTCTAAACTAAATCAATAGAAGTGATATTAAATACATTTAAATGAAATGACTTTAAATTGGACAAAGAGCCAAGGAGGAGCTCCTAGAATAAGCAGAACTGCTCACAAGGAGGCCACAAGGTGTCCCCTACCCACTTGCATGGCACTCCACAGGCCAGTAAGCCTTAATAGCACCTCACTAATGCCGCACACCGAGTGACTATTGTAATAAGAGCTGTCCACATTTTCTGCTGCACTCAAGTACATAATTTTTGTGTCCCCAGGTACAACTATCTGTATCTGGGTAGACATTTCTGTGTGAATGGCTATAACTGGAACTCATTTTCAAAAATTTGTGTGGATTATGCACAGATTGTACCTGCATTAAATGAAATGCAGTCTTTGCAGGGTTGGCTCTTACGCACCAAGGCTTAAGCTGGCAACCGTATGCTGCCTTCACAACCTGTTGATGTGCCGGCTTCTGCTCCCCCTGCTCCTTGGAAAAGGAAGAGAGGCTTGAAGCAGAAGTGTGGAGGCAAGGAGAGTGGTGGGCTAGAGTATCTTCACATTTCCTCTTTGCTCCAGCCCTTTCTTCCTTTTCCAATCTAGGAGGGAGGAGAAGGTGGCAAGTAGGTGAGTATTCCCCCACTAATCTGCTGCCTGACATGGCTGCTTGTCCTCATGGGTGGATGGCCCTGCCTTTCTTTGGAGTCCTTTCGTGCAGTCTAACAGCACTCCAAAGCAGAAGGTGGACAATACTCTAAACCAGTGGTTCTCAAACTTTGTAGACTATGACCCACTTATTAGAATGGCACTCGTGTTTGGACCTACAGGAAGTAATGTCATTAACCTGGAAGTGATGTCATAGCCAGAAGTGGCACCATCAAGCAGGATGTGACATGGTTGTGATGTAATCAAATGACACTTCTGGAAAGCAAACTGGGATTCCTGGACTGCAGCAATTGCACAACCATGAAACATCTCTGAGAGAAAGCGAACTTTTTTTAAGGACAAAATATTATGTAAAAGCACTGAACTAAATACCATTTTAAAAAACCCTCACTTGAAAAGTCAAACTCAACACTCACAACAGGACTATAGCAATAGTAAAGTCTGCAATTTTCAAGATGGCTGCTCCCAAGTTTCTGCGATCCACCTGACCTCAGGTTGTGACCCACCGTGTGTCCTCACCCACAGTTTGAATAACTGTTCTAAACACAGAAACCACCTGCCTGAGGGTACACCTTCTGGCTGTCTTGGTTTCAGATGTGTTGGGAATACTCTGTGGATTAAGCACTGTTGAAGGAAAAGTGCTCTGCACTTGCTCAGAAGATATTTATTTATTTTATTTATTTTGAAGAATTTATACCCCGCCTTTCCCATGCCTTTCCCATACACAGGCAGGCTCCTCTAAACCACCATTTTTCAATGGGGTTTTTTACACATATACAGTATTCTGTGATTCACCGAATCCTCAGTCCCAGATGTAGCCTTCACAGTGTGATTCTCTCCTCTGGCTGTGTGACCTTGAGCTTCAGCAGGTGATCAGCCTGGACAGGTCCTCAAAGTTGGAGTCCATTCTTTTGCCGGCTGGCCTTCTCACAACATTCCCGTACTGGTTCATCAGCTCCACAGTGACTCTGTTCTGGTACTGCAGCTTGTTACAGCCTGGCGTTCCGTCTCCCATCCAAAAATAGACCACAGATTCTCCTGCTTAGCTTCAGGCAGTACCAGCAGCTCAACCGTACGTTTTTTTTATTTTGACTCCACAAACACATGTTTCAGGGCTAAGCTCCGACAGTAGGAAATACATTTCAGAGCTAACCCCAGGAACAGGGAACAAAAATACCCATGTGTGATATGCACGGTTGTACAATATACCTGTGAGCACGGCTGTACAGACACCCGAATGGACCTTGGGCAAGGAAGCAATGCAAGGAAAAGGAGAGGGTGCAGAGACAGCATCAGCAAGAGAAGAAACCTCAAAGGCACACTGAAGTCGCTTGGTTCTTGAGCCCAATGCTCAATGGAACACTGCCATCACTGCACTTGAAAAAAAGTCAACAACTTGAAACTCGTTGGGCTCAATAGAACACATCTTCAAAGCCTTTGAAGCTTCCTGTTTCATTGCCTCGAGGAAACAATGGCACAGAAATTCCTAGATATCAATCAATCAATCACTAGTATTTATATACCGCTTTTCAACATAAAGTTCGCAAAGCGGTTTACAGGCAAATAATAACGTTAAAGTTAAATGGCTCCCTGTCCCAAAAGGGCTCACAATCTAAAAGAATGGAGAACACCAGCAGCAACAGCCACGAGAAAGACACTGCGCTGGGGGTGAAGAGGGACAATTGCTCTCCCCCTGCTAAATATAAGAGGACACCACTTGAAAAAGTGCCTCTTGCCCAGTTAGCAGGGGTAGATATGTGTCAAAAGATATGTGTCAAAAGGGATGGGCTTCAAACACACAGATTCCTTCTGAAGTGACTGTGCACATCACCCCTGGACCCATCGATGACCACTCCAAAAAGGCCAAACAAGAGCCAGAAGCTTAGCAGAGCAAAGCGATACTGAACTGCAGCAGCCATGTGCTGAAAATCTCATAGGCATCAATGGAAAAAAAAAGTCATATATTGTGCATTTGCTGGAACTGTATATCTGCAATGGATTGATCATGCCTGCTGGTTACTTCAAAGCTTCACAAGGACCCTCTAGCAGTGCGGGGCGGGGTGGGGGAGGAAGCAATGGACTGTAACAACTTCCAACTCAATGATGGTCTAGCTTTTCTATTCCTTAGCAGGAATCATTCCTTCCCCTCCCTCCCCCCATAAAATTAAAGGAACTCTGGCATAAGTTACCACAACTCCCCATTCCAAAAAGCACCAGTATTGACTATCACTGTCAATTCAGGTGTGCCTTGGTATCCACTGATTCGGTATCCATAGTTTCAGTTATCCTGGAATGCCTATTTAAAAGATAGGGGAACATTAAACAAATCTTTTTTTTTTTTACTTTGCTGCAGCAAAACCACTGATGTTCCCCTGTTTTTAAAAATGCATCCCCAGCATCCACGGTTTCAGGTATCCATGTGGGGACGACGACAGGGGGCCCCAGAATGCAATCCCAGTGGATACTGAGGCATGCCTGTACTGTGCTTTGCCTTGACAAGGCTAGGTTTTGCGGAAGACACAAATCAGAAAGGCAAGCGTAGAACAGGATACCATTATCATGATGCTAATATTGGTTATTCAGAATACATGCCCTTTCTGATACACCAGGCCTGATCCAAACCTAGCAACATCAATGAAAGTTCTTTGGAGCTCATGTCATTTGGCTGAACACACCTAAACGGGAAGAGAGGATCCCTACACAAAATAACCACATGGTAAATTAGCTGATTAATGTTCATGTATCCCTAGTGTACTTCAGAGGCAGCACACTGAGCTTTTGTCGTGTTCTGTTCTAAGACAACTGATAGCCTAATTACTGATCTAATCGCTGTGCAACACGACATCAGATCTGGCCAACAGAGACGTTTTCATTTCTTTTTGAGATCCACCATCACTGGCATTCAAATTAGTATTCCCTCTTCACATGTCAGCTTCCCAATAAGGAATCATAGCTTTTTTCAACCTAAAGACCACCTTTTTGTTATGCCACAACTCACCTAGAGAAGACTGTAATTGGTTTGCACCATGATTTGCACTGACACAGGTTGCCAGAAGCAACAGAACAGTGCTTTTCTAAAGAACCTTGCAGTTCTTTAGCATCTTATGGAAAGTTCTTAGGAAGATCTGTTGTGGCCTGAGCCGTAACAAGCTCAAATCACATGTCAATGCACCCCTGCGCCGCCCAGTACTCCCCCAGCATCCACAATCACTCCATTTGTGTGCAATCCATTCGGTACAATCGCGTACCGGACACAAGGGAAGGTGGGAGGGTGAAAAAGTGCTTTGCTTTTTTCCTGCCATCTGCGCCCTGCTGCAAACGGCACCTGCCGCGTCTGCCTGCCCTGGTGACACCGTTTATATGCCTCTGGTTGTGGCTGACAAGTTTCCCTGAAAAAGAATTTGCCCACCATTGCTGAACTTTCCTTGCAAAGTGTTGCCACAGCATAGCAGGGGTAATGGTGAAGCCCTAGAAAACATCCCAGAATCCTCTGCAACACAAGGCATTCCACAGCAGATGCTCAGGGATTTTTCAGAGGGCACGGATGTTCTACTAGAAAATATTCCCTGAAGATAAAACAGTTTGAAAACCACTGCAACATAACAGAGGACCTGGCTTCTTTATCCTCAATAGTTGTAGAAAAGAGGGAGTTTCAGCATGCAGTAATTCTTAGCCCTACTGGACTGTCATGAAACTTCCTTGCTTACATAACTATTAATGGTGACTTCTTTGCTCCTGGCCACTTCCTAGTTACATTGCAGCATGGAAGGCAATGGACTGCATCTTGCACTGGCACATCTGAAGGTGGGAAAGAATTCCTGCATGTTGACTTAAGTGATACAGCAGGTAACTGGGTCACTAGCCGTCAAAATCTCATGCGGTTTAATAGCATTCAATCCTACACTGAAATCAATCATTCAAATGCCTTCCATTGCCTAAGACACACAAGGTCAACCACTAGTTCATGGGCCAGATCTGGACCCACCAACTTTAATTAAGGTTGAAAAGAATATTGCCCACAATGTCACCCATAAGAACTAGAAAATGGTTTCCAGTTTGTTTTTCCAAAATTGGGTGAGATAGCGTTTACTTTCTTTGGGGTGATCAAGCAATGTCTTTTCAGTGGATCAGCCCCAACTGTCTTATAGATCTTGACCATCTGCGAGTGAGTTAATCCTTGCCGCAAATAACGTATCTGCTTCTCCCAAGCACTGCCTGACAATAGAGTGGCCCCTGAGATAACAAAAGAACGTCCCCATTCTAGAACAATGTGACAGAATTCAAAGATGACTCCGCATAGGGCTGGAACAAAGAAAAAGTTTATTCCAGTTTGAAACAGCCCACCTGTTTCCTTCTTTAACAAGAAGAGCAAACACATATGTAAGCATTTGAAAACAAAATGCAAATGATTTAAAGCCTTGAAACAAACAATGACTATTTATATCAGACAAAAGGACACCACAAGCTATTTACACATTTGGTTCAAACAGATTTCCTTAAATTGGGATTACTTGTCAAACAACAGCATTGTAAGAAACCGAATCTACAAACCGAAGAAGTAGCCTGAAACTGACTTTTATTTCATTCCCTTTAAAATAATTGAACTACTCCTAAGGGATGGTTTTACCACACTATTGTGCACTTGTTTCCTACATATTTTTCTCTGCCACATAATTCCTCCCAAATTAGCTCTTCTTAGCAAAAATAAGTGCAATTTAAATATTCAGCAACTCACCTTAAATACAGTCCAGGGGCAATACACTGTATGGAAAAGGCTGAGAGATCTGCAAGTGTCCCAGATGTGAGCGGCTCTGCTTGTTATCTCCGATACAAAGATAAGCGTTAGAAAGAGTTTGCCTTGGCTAAGGCTCAGATTCAGAAATCCTATCCACTGGCGAAACCATATCCTCATGTTGTCATAGGCTTTAAATGGAATTGTTCTCAAAATGAAGGAGCCTCAAACACAGACTGGGTGTTCTTCTATGCTTAAGTGGGCAAGAAATGTGATCCACAAATTACTTAAGCCAGTATAATTGCAGGGAAGCTAAATCAGTGATTCCCAAACTGGGGGTCCAGATCCCCAAGGGGGTCGTGAGCCAATTTTCAGGGGGGCGTAGAGAGCGTGGGGCAGCCATCTTGAAAAGCTGGGCACACAAATTTGGAAAGCTTCTTTTTGACTATTAAGCTGCCACTTCCTCAGTGCTTGCGTCTGTGAGGGAAGCTAACCTTGCCTTGGGCTCATCTTAATGCGTTCGTGTGTGCATGTGTATGCAGTGAAGTCTCTCCCGGGTCTCTTTCCAAAGGGGCATGATGCAGCTAGATGAGTATCAGCTTGAGGGCTTCACCACCTTGATCAGCAATGACACAGAGAAGCTACAATGCATTCTGTGCAATGTTGTTCTCAGTGCTGAATCCATCACTGAATGCAAAACTCAAAGTCACTTAAAGGCAAAGCATTCAGAACATTCTAAACAGGATTTGGAGTTCTTTCAACTTTCAAAAAAGTGTGATTTATTAAAAACAAGGATTTAACTTTCTGTTTAATGTCATTGCTTCCAGCACTGCCAGAATAGACATCATTTCCTGTTTCCTACTTAACAGTATCACTTCCAGCACCTCAATCTTAGGAAGTCTCCTGACTGGAGGGTCCTGTCCTAAAAGGGGGGGAGGGTCCCGGTGCAAAAAGGTTTGGGAACCACTGAGCTAAGTTAATCCTATTGAAACCAGTTTGACTAAGGGTGCAATCCTAACCAACTTTCCAACAGCACGTAAGGGCAATGCAGCTCTCAGGTAAGGGAACAAACATTCCCTTACCTTGAGGAAGATTTCTGTGTAGATGAAACAACAGGAAGGACCTCGACCTTAGCAGCCTAATTTTTTGTATGTTTACATAGTTGGAAATAATTGGCTTCCAGTGAGATGTGCAGTCAGATCCTGGGCATATTTTACAGCCCAATCCAACCTAAATCCCCACATGATGATGCAGTGGCGCTCATGCAGGCTACATTGCATCTATAGGGGATTTTTGGATGCTGGAGGTCTCCTCAGGTAAGGGGACATTTGTCCTCTTGCCCTGGGGTAAGCTCTAGCAGCTGTGATGAACCTGCACCAGAAAATCACTGCCGCATGTCTGTGTTGATTTGTGTAGGCGGACCAGCCCTGGGAAATGCATGGGTTCACCCCTGTTGGCGCCTGCCTTCCCGCCAGCAAACTGGCTCCCTGTATTGCTGCAAAGTGCTTTATGGCATTTGGAGGCAACCTGCCACATTCTGCTGGCACAGGCCTGGATTAGGATTGGGCCATTTGCGATACTAAGTTCTGTTGAATCCAATGGGACTTACTTTCAGGTAAGCATGCAGAGTTGCAGCCTTTCTTACCGGAGTGTTAGGACTGCTGCTTAAAAATAAGGTATCCTTTGAAGAAACACACACCTGAGTGTTTTTTTTTTAAATTTCAGAGGTCCTCAGTCTCTGAATTCTATTAAAATATGCATGTAGTACAGCTGATTTCAGAAGAATTTCTTCTAAATAGTATGTTTAGCTTTGATTGTCGCTCTGTTGCACACTGGTCATAACACAGATTCACTCCAATCCTCAGTGAAATCCATGTGTTACTAACTCTCCACCGGCATAGCACTAATGGCTATTATCCAAAACAAACAGTTGCATATGCTTAAGGCTGCAATCCTATACACACACGTACTTGGGCACAATGGGACTTACTTCTGAGTAGACACACCTAGGCTTGGGCTGTAAGTGGGACTTAACAACTAACTGTAAGTGGGACTTAACAGAAGTGTTTTTAAATTTCTGCGGAGGAGATTCATTTCTCATGTTTGCTACAAGCATGGATAAGGTATCAAACTGTATCAAATGTCTGTCAACTAAGGATATCGGAAATTCAGCAAACTAACTTTTCCCCAGAATCGTTTCCAAAACATCTCAAGCTGAGCCTAGAAAGTGGAAAGAAGATTGATCAAAATCCTGGCTTGCTTTTGAATGTTTTGATTGCTGGCTTCAGTTAGTATTTTTCATGCTAGTCCTGGTTAAATTTTGTTTCCACACCACCACCAACACATGAAATCTAGAAAGATTTATGGGTGTTTTTTTTTAACTAATTTAAACACCCTCATAATTGTATGGAATAGATTGGAAGGAGAGGGAAGTGGTTGCTACAAGGTGATCACGTAAGATTTTTAAAAAGGATGGTTTCCAGCAACGATAGAATGAACCAGAACGCGGCTGAAATAACATATGCCCTGTACTCTCCAGGGGATCGCTCATCCATGCTGTTTAAGTCACAGGCTATCCTAGCTCCAGGTCTGCTTGTTAACAACTCTCCAAGAATTAGGTCCCGTCCCCCCAATATCACATCACTGAGCATCTGAAAGGAGGGAGGCAAACCTCTGAGAACCAAGAAACTTGAAAGCAGAGACTTTGGATGGAAACAAAACCTTCCTAGGATAATATTCTTCTTCCTATTTACTGGCTGTGACCATGCCCTGCCTGCCAGCTGACAAACAGCAGACTGCAGACGCTGGTAAGAGGTAGTTGCCAGAAGTCGTGCATTGTGTTTCTCAGCCCAAGAGGGAGTTTGACAGAGGTTAGGTTAGTCAGTTCTCCAGTAGGAAGGTTCTGCACTGCTGGGTCAGAGTTGGGGGAAAGTAGCACTGCCCTGTTTTCTCAACCTCCAAAGCTGCCTCCTTTTTCTTTCCAGCCGTGATCTATTATTTTGCAGCAGCCTAACAAAGAAATGAGTTTTTTCCCATCCCTTGGGATGTTTTTCCCTTGAGTTTTTCCCCATTCCAAGCCAGGAAAAACTTCACCTATGTATTTAATTCCCAAATTGCAAGCTGTTGTCCAAGCAAAACAGGCCACACACATTCCATAATAGTATCTAGAAAGGTTGCATTCAGAGGCATATGTATCTAACGGCCTCGGCACCCATGACAGTGATGTCATGCCATTATGTTGTCAAGCTCACACCTTGAATTGGGACTGCAAACAAATAGGCAGACAGTGAGGCTGGAAAAGAATGGCATAATACCTCTGCTTAGCTCCTGGTAGAGGTCTGGAAGTCCTCTTGTGCCTTTGTATTGGAAATGCCAACAGGGACTAAGGAACTCTGGGACGTGTAGTTTTTGAGAAAGTCTCTCATCAAGGATGGCACATGTCTGTCTCTCAAACTACAAGTCGTCCAATTTTTCTTACACAATACAGTACTAGGATACTCTCAGTACTCTCTCTTCTTCCCCTCCTTTTCTAAGAGAGGGCTGGGGCCAGCTGCTACAGAACATGGTTTCTAATCAGTGTATGCAAACGGGAGGTGTTCAGTTTTAATTGAAAATGCATACATTAATGCCTACCAGTGGAAATGAGCAAGGAGAGGGGCTTACTGTGGGTGGTTATTCTTGGCGAGGCACATGCCTGGCATGTGATCGCTGCAAAAGGCCAGGCTGGTGATGACAAATGGCAAGTCCATCTAACAGCCCTTCTCATTCCACTCACTCGCGCAATGCCTGCCAGTCTCACGTTATCAGTGCAAGAAACTAAAATCTGTTACTTGACCATGGATTGGGGTCAGTAGTGCAAACTGATCATGGAAGAAGGATGGTCAGGGCAGGTCAACTTCCTGCACTGGTGAGGGATAGATTTTCAAAGTTCATTTAGCTAATTGCTTCATCTTTTCTGGAACAGTTACCGGAGTTTAATTTGAGCCAGTCCTCAGCCCCGTAGCCAGGTTTTCATACCAGGACGCAGTCCCCAGATCATCAGAATACCGAAAAGAATTCATACATCTTCAGAAGAGTCTCCTTTGACTTCCAGGCATACATGATGTGCCCCAGTTCATTGTCACTTGGAAACTTTTCCTTCCTTCAGTCTGATTCTTTCCTTGTTAATAGGCATAGTCAGGGTGGAGGAAAGGGAAAGTGTCCAAATGACAATGAACTGGAGCTCATTCTTCACCTCCCTTTGCTCTCTGTACATCTTGCAGTGCCTCCCATAAATGTTTTGACGTTGCCTGTTCTCCCATTATTATTTTTAGCCAGAGATGCACAATCAACAACACCACTGCACCAATTGGTGCACCAAGCAGAAGAATTCTATTGATTCACCAAGCCGTATTCTCATTCATGCAGTGCAAATTTTAATGAAATAAATTTGGCCTCCCAAAGGCATTTTACTTCAGTCTGCAGTACTGCTGTCATGTGAGCCTTCCATGTAACAAGTCCAACCCATATGATGAGAGCCGGCACTTACAAGTGCCCAATGAAATCCCTAGAAAGGGTACATTGACTTCACTTCATTCAGGAACCATTTTTTATGCCGGGCAACATAGGAAGGATCCGCAGTCTACGTTGTACAACTGCCTGACGTATTATAGCCACTTAATACAAGGTATTATTATTGTCTAATTATTTTTGTTGGGTTGATTTAGGTTGATTGGGTTAGCACAATCCTAACCTGGAGTTAGGCCGGCACAGTTAGGCCAGCAAAGTTTGACTGGCACAAGGGCCACCATAAAACACGTTTGGACCATTCTTGGAGTCAGGGAGGATGGTGCATGTCTGTATGCTGGCCTCTCTGACTCCAAGGGTGGTCCAAACATACTTTATGGTGGCCCTTGTGCCAGCCAAACTTTGCTGGCCTAACTGTGCCGGCCTAATTCCAGGTTAGGACTGCGCTCTCAGGGAGGTGAATTATTTTGTAGCACTCAGAATCAGAATCCTAATTTCCTGTCATTTTTACAGGCTGCCGCTATGGCATGGCTGGCTGTTATTTCCACCACCCACTTCACTCAGCCCTTCTCCCTATTGGATCTCATCATATTAGTGACAGCCAGTCCCTCTAAGCTGTGAAGAGTCATTTCAGTTTTCAGATTGCTGTGCTACCCTCTCCAGCTTGGTATCATCAGGGAAACAAAACCTTCTCTCCTCTTTCTAGCCCCTACTTCATTTCAAAATATAGTAATTAATACCGAGCCCAAGTCTAACCCTGAAGGAAAAAATCTCTCCCCTTACCTTCCCAAATTGATACAGTGCCATTAATAATTACACAGTTCTTACTGAAGTACCACCTTATGAACTTCTTGTGATCTTACTACGTCACTCGGGTCGCTGCGTAAGAACATGGTGTGGAGCTGCCTGGCTGTCAACAAGCTATTCCATATCAGCAGTAAAACTAAGTCTGCTCCAATTTACTCACTTCCTTTAGAATAAATAGCCAGAGAGTGATGAAAGGTCCGTCCGTCCGTCCGTCCGTCCAAAGTGCCTTTAAAAAGGGCACAGTTCATCCTATGAAATTAACAGAACCCAGTGCATTGTTTTGATATCCAAGCCACGTAAACAGTAAAGAAAAATATAGTGATAGTCAATAGTATCAAAAATGATGGGGAGGTCTTGAATAATTACTACCTGCTCTCCACATGGAGTTTCTCTGCCACAATCCATTCCATGTCATTCTGGGAGTCCAGGAGCATTCCTAGGTCCAGGAGTGCCCACATGCAGCAAATCTGCCCCTTTAAAGAGAGTACCTCACCATCCCAAAACTGCACACTTGTTCAGATGACTTTCCACATTAGTTAATTTGCAATTCATGGCAAGACATCGGGAGCCCAATCCTATCCTTTCCCTCCCACTGGTGCAGCCACTCCAAAAATGTATGTGTGTATCCACATACTGGGTGGGGGTGGGAGGCTTCAGTGGTGTTGCTAGGGGGTGGGGGGCAGGCCGCACCAGGTGGTGACACCCATCAGGGACCAAAATTGCTAAAATCACGGTTTTAAAAGATAATACTATCATGCTATATACTGTGTGATGTGGAATTTCACCTGGAATTCAATGGAAAACACCGGCGTGTAATATCTTAATTCTATCAAATGCTATAGCCAAAAAACTAAATCTTAAAATTAAAACTTTTAATGTAAAAATCACTATTTTTAAAAAATCGTGGTTTTACAGAATAACACCATCATGCTATATACCGTTGGATGCGAAATGTCACGAGGAATTCAATGAAAAGAAACAGGAGTGTCATATCATAGCTATCAAAAGCTATGGCCAAAAAACTAAAAACTGAAAATACAACTTTTCTATGTAAAAACTGCAAATTTTTAAAAATCATTAGTATGAGTCAGTTCTTGTTTCCATGTATCAGAGCTAATATTATATTAGAACTCATATTTAATTGTGTGAGTGTCATCAAATTGGCCACGGGTTTTTTGTTGGTTACTAATTTGTTGGGTGATCTGTATTATAGATAGATAGATAGATAGATAGATAGATAGATAGATAGATAGATAGATAGATAGATAGATAGATAGATAGATAGATAGATAGATGGATGATGGGGTAACCCCAACCCTAGTAATAACACTGCATTTAGGTTCTGCATATGGCATTGTAATTTATTCTGTATGGTGTGGGAGGAGGAGATCCATCGGGAAGGGGGGGGTGAAGCAATAACCTCCCGCACCGGGTGACACAAACTCTAGTGACGCCACTGGGAGGCTTAAATCTCCTTACACCTCCGTAAGCCTCCCTGCCCCCATTATGCCCCTCCACACTCCATTTCACCCTTCCCTGCTCTGTTTCCTTCCTGCCCCTGCCTTACCTGCTCTGGTCTGTGGCTGGCAATCTGATGGCAGACTGGAAGCACTGCCGTGTTGCACAGCAGCACTCCCAAAATGCTCCACGTGCTGTTGGCAGCCATTTTACAACTTCGGAAGTGCTTTCTGCTGTTGGAATGGGCTTTGTGCACTGGCCAATCCTCAATAGGATTGGGACATACGTAATTTGCTAGGGGAGCATTTGATGTTGTGAGTTCAAAACCTACCTAGTTATACCCAATAACGTTCCATTTAAACATTATAGATAAACACATTACCAAGAGGTTCACCACTCTGTTCACCACTGCAGCAACAAGAGGTCACCTCAGGTTTTTTTTAGACAGGGATTTAATTGACTGCAATGGCGATACCTGCCTTCTTGTAATTTGAGTATTTACTGTAACCTCTTCTCATGTTCTTTCTGTGTGATGCTGCGGGGGCTTATGTGAAAATGTTTCTGCACCACAACATCAAGTGCCTGATATACATTTACTCTCTGTGGTTGTTGCTACTATCCCTGGCCTTTAAAAAATTTGAATGTATGGTTAAAAATCAGTCAGAGCTTTTGTAATTTACAGATTTACAGGTACAAAACAACAAGCATACTAGGGAAAAATATTCTAACCCAGCTTGTTCTTTGTTTTTACCTGCCAGATGCTTTTTTAATGTAAGGGAGCATTCAGAAATGCGATGCCACAGCTTCACTCTGAAGTGGTACCACCCATCTTTGATTTCTTCTACTTCATTCCAGCTTTATCTATCCCGCCTGAGTCCTGGTCAGCAGAATCAGCATCTACCAGAGACCAGAGCCAAGTTGCTCCAGTGAGCTGCAGCATTTAGCTGAGGCCCTATATCTCAGCTCAGGCCTTGGTTACAGCTTCAGCCCTGCCACACACTGAAATGCCAATGTTTCTGGTAATACTCCTCATGTGTAGAGCTGCAGTCATTGCTCATTCCAACCATGTAAAGTAGCATCCTTCTTGGGAGGAAAGCTATGGCAAACTTAGTAAAAAGCCAAGACATCACCCTGCCAACAAAGGTTCGCATAGTCAAAGCTATGGTTTTCCCAGTAGCAATGTATGGATATGAGAGCTGGACCATACGAAAGGCAGAGCGCTGAAGAATAGATGCTTTTGAATTATGGTGTTGGAGAAGACTCTTGAGAGTCTCCTGGACTGCAAGGAGATCCAATCGGTCAATCTGACAGGAAGTCAAGCCTGATTGCTCCCTGGAAGGACAAATCCTGAAGCTGAAGCTCCAATACTTTGGCCACCTCATGAGAAGAGAGAACTCTTTAGAAGAGATCCTCATGCTGGGAAAGATTGAAGGCAAAAGGAGAAGGGGGCGGCAGAGGATGAGATGGTTAGATGGTGTCACCGAAGCGATGAACATGAAATTGGGCGAACTCCGGAAGCTAGTGGAGGACAGGGAAGCTTGGCGTGCTGTGGTCCATGGGGTCGCAAAGAGTCAGACACGACTTAGCGACGGATACTACTTTGTTGTTGTTGTTCAGTCATGCAGAGGAAAACAGGAATGCAGAGGAAAACCTGTAGGCTCTGGGCACAACTGATAATAAAGTGATGTACCTGTATCCCCCACTTTTTGAGGGTCCATTTTTTGAGGTTCTGCTCTTCTGACACATTTCAATGGTAACTGGAAGTCCTACATTTGATACACGCTCCAGTCTTTCGAACTATTGCTTTATGTTCGCACGACCGACCACGTGCTACCTTTTCTCTCTCATATACAGGCAGGCCTTCATTAACTGCGGGGATTCCATTCCAGGAACCCCTGTAGGTAATGAAATGCACGGATGCTGGAATTCACCGTTTTTCAGCCCGTCCCCACCCTCTGAACCCAACTGGGTCTGGAGGCTCTTCTGAACTGTGCAGAGGCCACCCACGACCTCTGCAGGCCTCAGAATGAGGTTTAAAGTGGAAAAAAAACACTTCTGGTTTTTCAACAAAACCAGAAATGATGTTTATATGCTTTTAAAAGTATTCTGAGGCCCAGGGAAGTCTTTTTGCAGAAAAACCGGAAGTGACTTTTTTCACTTGTAAACCTCATTCTGAGGCCCACAGAGGCCACAAGCAGACACATGTGGCCTCTGTGGGGCTCAGAACGCACTCTGGAGGCAAGGGGAGCACAGTTCCCCTCACCTCCGAAGGATTCAGGTCAGCTCACCCCACTGGTTTGAGTGTCAGAATGAGGTTTACTAGAGAAAAAAGTCACTTCCGGTTTTTCAGCAAAACCAGAAGTGACATTTATATGCCTTTAAAAGACATTCTGAGGCCTGGGGAACGGCTTCTGCATCTGCATCAACAGTTTTGAAACTGCAGTAAATGCAAGTCGACTGTATATTCATTGTCCATATATGCAAGAATTAATTACTTCAAATGCTTCTGGTTCATATTATTTTAAACTACAGGCGTGCCCCGATATCCACTGATTCAGTATCCAGTTACCAACGGATACCATGGGTACTGGGACTCCTGTTAAAAAGATTAAGAAGGTAAAGGTTTCCCCACGACTGAATGGTCTAGTCGTGACCGACTTTAGGCAGCGGTGCTCATCTCCGTTTCTAAGCCTGTAGAGCCGGCGTTTGTCCTAGGACAGGCTTCCATGGTCATGTGGCCGGCATAACTATACGCCACATATAACTATACATAACTATACATAACTATAACTATACGCAGAATACAGAACGCAGAAGTGAACCCTTCCCACTGAAGTGGTCCCTATTTATCTACTTGCAATTTTTAGGTACTTTCAAACTGCTAGTGGCAGGAGTTGGGGCAAGCAACGGGAGTCACTCCGTCGTGCAGTCTTGAACTCCCAACCTTACGGTCAGAAAGCCCAGCAGTGGTTTAACCCACTGTGCCACCCCATCCCTGTCAAAAAGATAGAGATTTGTTTAAAAAGAGATTTGTTTAATGTTAAAAAGATAGGGGAACATTAAACAAATCTTTCTCTTTTTTTTAATCTTGTTGCAGCAAAACCACTTATGTTCCCCTATCTTTAATACTGCGATTAATACTGTGCTTTATATGGCTTTATCCCATTTGGAAACACAAGGGAATTATGTAAGAATGCTGTTTGCGGACTTTAGTTCTGCTTTTAATACCATCATACCACACAGATTAATAGCCAAACTTAAAGATCTAGATTTTCCAGATTCTATCTGTTTATGGATATGGGATTTTTTAACAAATTGTCCACAAAGAGTTAAACTGAATGATTACATCTCTACTGACAAGATACTCAGCACTGGCACTCCACAAGGTTGTGTCCTTAGTCCACTACTGTTCTCCATTTATTCATCGGATTGCACCAATAACCATCCCAATAATAGGATTATCAAATTTGCGGACGATACTACATTAGTAGGACTTATCTCCGGGGATGATGAGTCTGCGTATCGGGATGAGGTATTATAGCTATCCCGCTGGTGCAAAGAAAATAATCTTCTATTTAATATCCAAAAAACCAAGGAGTTTATAGTGGACTATAGGAAAAAAAGAGCAGACATTCAGCCACTGTATATAGATGGAGTTTGTGTGGAACAGGTGGTTGAATGTAAGTTTCTTGGGACCATCATAACTAATGACCTGACTTGGAGTGCAAACACCGCTGCTTTAATTAGGAAGGCGCAACAACGGTTGTATTTTCTAAGGATTCTTAGAAAGCAACAATTGGCTGAGAGTTTGCTAATCACCTTCTATCGGAGTTCAATTGAGAGCATATTATCCTACTGTCTCTGTGTATGGTACAGGAGCTGCACAGTGGCAGAGAAAAAGGCAATTCAAAGGGTGATCAAGACGGCCCAAAACATCATTGGCCGTTTACTCCCCTCTTTGGAAGAACTGTATAAAAATAGATGCAAGAGGAAGATATCTAATATATTGAAAGACTCCTCTCATCCGGGACATCAGCTCTTTGAACTATTACCATCGAGAAGGAGATTTAGGGTATTGAAAGCAAGGACGAGCAGATTCAGAAACAGTTTTTACCCAAGTGCAGTATTGAGTTTAAATGCGGGGTCATAAGTTTTTGTGGAATTTAAATTGCTGGGAGCAATGGGGTATTTATATTTGTATAAGTGATTGTTGTATGGTTTATTGTGCATATTTTAGTTTTGGTGTTGTCCAGTTTTACCTTGGGGAAGAGCACCTCATTTCGTTGCACCCAGTTGTGAGTGTAATGACAAATAAATTTCTTATGTCTTATGTCTTTAAAAAACGTATCCCCAGTATCCACCATTCTGGAGGGGCCCAGAACGGAACCCCAGCGGATATCGGGACAGGCCTATATTTTAGGTTGCAATCATATATGCATTTACCTGGGAGTAAGGCTCACTGATTTCAATAGGCCTTGCTTTTGAGTAGACATGCCTTGGACTGCATTCTCATGTTCAAAGCTTCACTCATTCAATCTGATGGAGCTGTAGTGACCTCTAATGGCGAATTTGCAGATAGCGAGGGAGAAAAAACTCAAGCTTTTAGTACTTGCAGACAAAGAAGCTTGCAAACACAGTAGGATTGGGATGTAAAGTACTAGTGAGAGCAATGCAGTCTTCACAGCCCATCCACAAATGGACAGCAGTGGGGCACAGCAGTCCATGCAGGAAAAAAAATCATTCTCTTGTGCATGCTCAATGTATCTCTATTGGTATGGAAACACAAAGGGCCTCTGCATTAGAATGGCACTTTCCTACAGGTTTGTACTGGAACAGTTGCTTCTTGAGATACTCTAGCCCCAGGCCATTTAAAGTGGCAATATGGGCAGGAGCAACCAAAGACCTGATGCCTGAAGCAACATGCCAAACGCTGCCCCCTTACCCAATAATCAGCCAAGCTCTGCTTCTCCCACTCTCCAATGTTCCAGCTCAGAACACCTCCCTTCCTTCCAGATTTCCTCATCCTCTCTAGTCCCCCTCTTTCTTTTCCAATCCAGGGAGTGGAAGGAGGAGGAGGAGGAGGAGGAGGAGTGAAGGCAAGTGAGCACCACCACCACTCTGCTGCCTGAGATTATGATCACTTCAACTAGATTTCTGGATTGGCCAGCCAGAAGTTAGCCAGTTTATCTTGAAGTTCAGCTTATGTTGAAGTTCTCTAAGCTGAGGCTTTGAAAAGAGCTCTTCAGGATCGAAACCCACCCCTCCACAGAGGGGTCAACTTCCAGAGCCCCAAGAGTTCTTCTCGAAACTGCTTGGAGAAGTTCACTTGCTTTCCTCCCCTGTTCCTCCACCAGTTCCCTGTCAGCTGCCCATCCTTTACCAACTGGGCTCAGAGTTGGTGGGAGAAGCAGCAGAGCCCTTGCCCTTTGGAAGACTTCAAATCCCAAGACCCACCACACCATCCCTTGGCAGGCTGCAGAGCAGTGCAGGAAAGGTGGAAGGAAAAGAAGCCTGCCAGTCCCTCTGTGGTAGTGCCCTGGCTGCTTTTCTCCTGCTGCACTGCTCTGGAGCCAGTCATGATGAAGGGGGAGGAAGAAAGACTCCCTTCCCACCTGCCCCCTTGCAAAGCCACCGCTGCTGCTTCTCCCACAGTCACCAGGACTGGCAAGTCAAGGCAGGGGGCTGGCAGGGAGGTGGTGGCTCATTTCCCAAGCTGCCTCAGATTGACTCAGCAAATGATCTGATTTCTTCCCCACTCGAGGAGGAAGAAATCGGATCATTTCCAAATTAATCCAAGGCAAGCTCTGAAGAGTTTTCCCAGCATTTTGTTAAAGGTCAAAACAAGCACCTTAACCTGAGCCTAGAAATCAAGAAGCAACTGATCTGGAGAAAGGCCAGCCTTGTTTGCTGTGGTTGGCCAATTCTACCTACAGTCCTTGCAGCAGGTACTCTAGGGAGAGGTGCAGAAATGCATATGGATTCTGTCTCCCCAAAAAGCTAATAGTGATATCCATCACAAACTTTCTAAGTACAGAAAAATACAACAAAATAGAATAATTTAAAATAATATAGTAAAAGAAGTAATTAAAAGAGTAAATACAGGGGATTGTATTTTTACTACTGTCTAGTCCAGCCATTTTCAACCACTGTGCCTTGGCACATTGGTGGGCCACGAATGGTCTGCAAGTGTGCTATGGGAATTTGGGAAAGGGTAATTTATTGGGGACCTTTGGGGAGGTGAGCCGCCCCCAACAGCATCATGATGTGCCTTGTCAATTGTCAAAAAGCGCTCTCTCTCTCTCTCTCTCTCTCTCTCTCTCTCTCTCTCTGTGTGTGTGTGTGTGTGTGTGTGTGTGAGTGAGAGAGAGAGAGAGAGAGAGAGAATAAGACAGAGCATATAAAACACTGGGTGCAGTGAAGCTTCTGTGTACATTATTAATAGCAATAATAACTATGAGGCTGCAACAAACAAGTAGTTCTTGTTCCCTGCAGCCACATGCCCTCCATGCCTAGATGCTTTGGCCAGAGTGCTTTGGCTTTGAGTGTAAAGACAGGGCGTTTTTATAATGAGAAGCTGAGAGAGGGAGAGGCTGAGACCTGGAAGTCCCTTGTATGGTGCTGGGCTTCTGTCTGAGAAACTGCTTGTGGTAGCAGATCTGCTGCCTTGTAGCATATCCAGCTTGCCTCCACCTGGTGCTCTATTTGCTCACTTGTAAATAAACCAAACATTTCAAAGTCATCATAAATCTCCAGTGATCTCTCTCTAGGAAGTCAGAACCCAGGTAGCCCTGTTCTGGAACATCTTGCCCCTCAGAGAAGTGGGAGAAGAAGAAGAGGTCACTCAGAGAAGGAGGAAGCACATTAAGAGCAATGACTCACTCATAAATGACCTGCTTAATGACGTGCTTTCCTATGGACAATCCTGTCCAATGAGATCCTTCAATCGAGTCCTGTGTTTAAGACCCATCCTTTCACTGTATGGCATGAATTCAGGTGAAGGGCATTCAAAATTACAGACTAAGGGCCAAATTCTATCCAGCACCAATGCACCCATAATGCACAGAGGCAGATCTAAGGGAGGGCAAACCTCTAAGTTTTGCAAGAAGCCTTATCTTGCAGTGAAAATCACTCCTCTCCTGCACCGTTTTAGCCAATCCTCACAGGGAACAGCAACATCTTGGCATTGCTTACTGGCTACAGCAGCAAGGGAGAGGAGGGATTTACATGACAGGGTAAGGCTTCTTGCAACACTTAGAGCTTTGCCCTCCCTGTAGATCCACCTCTGATAATGCAGCCCTGAGATAATGAAACATTCCCTTACCTGGAGGAGGCCTCCATGAATGATATGTTCTGAATATTGTTATGATGTTTTCAACAGCTAGAATTAAATTATGGCTTTTGTCTTGATGTGGGTATTTTACATGGGTACACATCAGCAAAAATGAAGCGCTGTCTAGTTCCATTGATTTCCAGGGAAAGAGTTAGGAATGTAGTTAACTGCCCCACTGAATCTAGAAGGAATTAATTGAGATGTACTTCATTTTCCCTGGATTGCACCTCGGATTTTATATGTTTTCGTAGCCTTAAATTTGATGTAGGAGGACCGCCCCCCCCCCATTCTCTCAGAAACCACCAAACTCTCATGGCTGCAGGCACTCAGCCCAGCAAGACTATAACCGCCATGCTTCCTCAACCTGGCTGCGAGCACCCAGCCAAGGCACCCTGATCTCCCGCTAACCACTTTCAACTCTCCAGCAAACAATAGAGGTTCTGGCAACAGTAGAAGCAGCAACTCTTGGTGGGAAAACACTTCTTGGCTAAAGTCCAACTGTTAAGAGCCTCCTTAATGTGGCTCTGTACCACATTGTGGTTATTTTGGCCTACAGGTAACATTGGTGATTACTATGCTCATAATGGTCAGATGGAGATCTAACCAGATGCACATAATACAAGACCTGTAACGATGAAGGGATAAGACCAGGATGTGATGGGAACAAGTATGAACCCCATCAAGGGGAGGGCAGTGCTGAGAACACCCTCTCCTTCTGTACAGGTCTGACTCCATCCTGGAAGTTCTAAGCTGCTACCCTGCAAAGAGGTCACAGAGGTGATTCTTGGGAGATAGCACAAAATAATGCAGACCATTAAGAATTGGTGCCAAGGGACATTCAAATGTCTCCCTCCCTCAGGGTCTTGTAATGCAAATCTGATATCTGACAAAAAGAGCATTGTGAGGACCATTTCTGCCTAAATCTAGCCTAGTCTGCCCAGGAGCTAAAATAACCCAGAAAAGTCTTCTTTGGACTAAGCCAAAAGGTTACCCCACCAAAGTTTAAAACAGCAACAGAAAAGACTAAAGCATTAGAGTAAAACTATACCTGGCCTTATCCATTGTCAATCTTATCACCGCTATTGTATTATTCAAATACAAACTCCCTTCTGGCTATTCCAGAGTAGCTTTTTATCAAGGTGATTGGATCAAGGTGGGGAGGGAAAGATTCTGACTCTTAAAGTTTGCATCTACCTGTGTAAGTACTTACCACATTGATAACTGTTGTATCAAGCAATCAAATGTGTCAAGCACTTGTGGCTAAATCTGTCTGGTATGAATGTCTCCTTTCTGCTTTTGTGTTTAAATGTGCCAACCCTATTGTAATCTAAATGTACCTATGTTTACATCTAACTATGCTTCGTCATCACCCCTCCCTGACCCTTGGTTGGTGTCACACTAGAGGGGAGGGGGAGCAGCCGCAAAAAAAATGACCACCAATCAAATGTCTCACATAACCGAAATTGCCAATAGCAATTTCCCAATGTTTTTATTTGTTGTTGTCATTTCTACATTTGCATGTTCAACTGTATAACTGATCAAGCCAAAATGTACAAATTACACAAGTTCTGTGGTCTCCTTGGAGACGTATTGCCTTTGTGTCCGTTTTACTGATACCTTACACTTGAGTAAAATGTATTTCTCTTTCTGCAGCATCAAAGTCCAGCTGGCATTTCTTTCCATCAACGTTGCTCTGGTAAGCCACAGAGAGGGGATCCCGGGCCAGCCAGGGTCAGGGGAGTTGGGCTCGGAACAACTTTGTCCTTCAGGACATCAGGATGGGAATGCACGCTGAGGAAACGAAACCTCAAATTGACTGCTTAAAGGGACAGGGGCCTGGAGAAATCGCCTTAATGGCTTGATTTCCTCCTACATCAAATTTGTGAAAAGTAGTAAGGTATACATTTTAAACGAAAATATATTGAAGCAAAAGTCTATAAATGGCAGAATGATCTTTGGGGCAAAGCAAACAAAACAATAAGGTATGGTGTGTTTTTGAATTTTAGGTTTCACCACCCATTAAGGTTAAAAGCAACCATTGGTTACAATAGGAGTTTTGGATGGAGACATGATCTGCATGGGGATTACAATAGGAGGACAGCTAGTCTCTGCCTCTGCTGGAGTAGGCCAAGACCTTGCATGGGTGTCATTTAGGGCGCAATCCTAACCTGGAGTTAGGCCGGCACAGTTAGGCCAGCAAAGTTTGGCTGGCACAAGGGCCACCATAAAGTATGTTTGCACAACTCTCGAAGTCAGGGAGGATGGTGCACGTCTGTGTGCTGGTCTTTCTGATTCCAAGAGTGTTCCAAACATACTGTATGGTGTCCCTTGTGCTGGCCACTTTGCCGGCCTAACTCCAGGTTAGGATTGCGCCCTTACATTAACAACAACAACAACAAAGACACAGGCCCTTCATCATATAGTTTGGCCCCAAGTGCAGAAATCGAGTAGAAGGAAATCATTTCACCAAGCTGTGCGTGACCTCATTTAGGTCACAGTAAAGTGTTTTCTTTTCCTCCAAAGGCTGTGCGTATCCCTTCCAGGTAGGAATGACTGCATAGAAATTTCACCTAATTTCCTGAACCAGTTACATCACTATAATGTATAAACAGCATACTCTCAGCCTGTCATCTCAGGCAGGCCCCAGGAGATGACATTTTAAAGAGTGGCGTTAATATATCTTCTCCAAATTCAGTACTCAAAATAAACCAGATCTCCTGTGAATTCTCCTACTGTGGTGAATCATTGTTATGACCAATCATATCCTGATCTGTCAGTGATGTTCTGGTGTGTTACATACCAGCATGACTAATGGTGACAGTCGAGAACAATGGGATCTCAGCCCAAGATGCAAGAGGCATTCGGTTTTCATTGAATCTGATTCCGTTTTATTTGCTTTAATTCTCCCATTCTGAACTTGCGTTGGGATGGAAATAAACGAAATGAAAATAAATAGGTTAGGGTCTTTTTTCAAGGGCTATACTTGAAATTGGTAGGAACATGTCAGCATTTCATGGAAGTTTTTCTTGCTCATTAAATGAGCATGCGAGGAGCACCATGATTAGGATTAGAACTTGATGGGGGGTGTTAAAGCACTCCCATCATGGTTTCACCCGGCTTTGTTTGGACCTCAGAGTTGATATTCAGAGTTCAGAAAGGGGAAAACAAGAACAAGGGTGCAATCCTAACCTGGAGCTAGGTGGCCCTTGTACCAGCCAAACCTTGCTGGCCTAACTGTGCCAGCCTAACTCCAGGTTAGGATTGCGTCCTAAGCTTTTTAAAGTCCAAAGGGCCGTCATATATGAGTGTGATGTGCAAATTTCCCCCTAAATATTTTTGTCCCATACACCTGAATGCACATCGATTTTGCTGTTTTTGAAAAGCTTTACAACAGCTGTTTTCCAGAGATGAAAGTGGGATGCTTATATAGACTATGACAAGCATTTATCCTTTCCCAAACTGCCTTCAACTTTCTGGGGGGATAAACAATCCAAACCAACTATAGCCTGACACCAGCTTCTCTAGAGAGGAACTTGAGCTGGCATCTGAAGGGGGAGCTAGATAACAAACTTTGTGAAGTGGATTTGGATGGGCATGTTGTCATTGTGAGAAGTTTTGTTTTATGGTAGTAGAGAAACCTAAGGCTCAAGGCAGATACAGGCGGGCCCCAGTATCCACTGATTCAGTATCCACAGTTTTAGTTATCCACAGACACCATGGATACTAGGACACCTTTTAAAATGATAGGGGAACATTTAACAAACCTCTTTTTTACCTTGTTGTATCAAAACCGCTCATGTTCCCCTATCTTTAATAAGCTTCCCCAGTATCCACGGTGGGATCCAGAATGGATCCAGAATGGAACCCCAGCAATACCGTGTCATGCTTGTATTACAAGCTCAACATCTCCTCCCCTGCCTTCCCAGTAATATCTAATAAGAGAAGAAGCACAACATGGTGTCGTCCTGGCCAGAGTTTCCCCACCCTTTCTAAGTGGCAGCCAATGAAGTAGAGTCTTGGGGAGACTCTACTTCACACATCTTTTACTAGTTATTACCTGGATGACATGGCGGGGATGTGTAGGATCATTGAAGCAGCCGTACGTTTCTCATTGTAGCATGCGAAGAACACGGGCAGCACAATCCTAGCGTGCCCCTTGCATTGATGCGACGTCATTGTGTTGACGCAAGGGGTGGAGCACCAGCGTGTGGGCACCAAGCAGCACCCCCATGTCGGCGCTCCAACTCTGAAGCCGAGCTGACAGATCGCCGATGGAGAGCCTCCCTTGCGCTGACCAAAGATGGTCATTTCGGGATGACCCATTTCGGGATAGGGATTGGTGTGAGGGGGGAGGCAGGAGGTGGGATGGGTGGGACCTGGGCGGGCTTGGGAGGTGGCTGTACGGCCACATCCTAAGCCCGCAGCGAGGCCGCACAGCCCCAATTCGGGCCGCACGTTCTCCTCAGATCTGCACCCACTCTTTAGCGGGCGCAGATCCGAGGAGCACATAGGGGAGGCTGGAGCCTCCCCTACTGTAAGGGAGCACACACTCCCTTGCCGCAGGAAGGCTCTAGCCCATCCTAAGCAGCGCTGAATTTGGTGTTGCAGTTTCACATCTCACAGCCTAGAACTGGTAGAAACTGGC
>JAJKFI010000055.1:2322873-2341701 GCA_029204185.1 Lerista edwardsae
ACACACACACACACACACACACACACACACACACACACACACACACACACGGTGATTCTCTCATAAACCACCAAGCTTCGCTCCTGGCTGCAGGCACTCAGCCCAGCCAAGTTACCCCAAGCTCCCGCTAACCACCTTCAACTTTCCAGCAAACAATAGAGGTTCTGGCAGCAGTAGAAGCAGCAACTCTTGGTGGAAAAACATTTCTTGGTTAAAGTCCAACTGTTAAGAGCCTCCTTAACACTTAATCACCAAATACTGGTGATTGCTATGCGCATAATGGTCAGATGGAGGTCTAACCAGATGCACATAATGCAAGACCTGTAATGGTGAAGGGGTAAGACCAGGACGTGATGGGAACAGGTATGGACCCCATCAAGGGGAGGGCAGTGCTGAGAACACCCTCTCCTTCCCATAAACGTGTTCAGGACTGACTCCATTTTGGCTGAGCTGCTACCCTGCAAAGAGGTCACAGAGGTGATCCTCGAAAAATAGCACAGACCATTAAGGATTGGTGCCAAGGGACATTCAAATGTCTTCCTCCCTCAGGGTCTTATAATGCAAATCTGATATCTGACAAAAAGGAGCATTGTAAGGACCATTTTAGCCTAAATGTATTCTAATCTGCCCAGGAGCTAAAATACCCTGGAAAGTCTTCTTTAGACTAAGCCAAAAAGTTTCCCCACCAAAGTTTAAAACAGCAAGGGAAAGGCTAGATCATTAAAGTAAAACTATACCTGCCTTTATCGTACTATTCAAATGCAAATACCCTTCTGGCTACTCCAGAGTAGCATTTTATCAAGGTGATTGGATCAAGGTGGGGAGGGAAAGATTCTGACTCTTAAAGTTTCTGTGTAAGTACTTACCATATTGATAACTGTTATCAAGCACTTTTGGCTAAATCTGTCTGGTCTGTGTCTCCTATCTGCTTTTGTGTTTGAATGTGCCAGCCCTATTGTAACCTTGTCTTAATCTAAATGCACCTATGTTTGCTTGGTAATCACTCCTCCCTGACCCTTGGTTGGGGTCACACTGGAGGGAAGGGGGAGCAGCAGCAAAGAAAGACCACCAATCAGATGTCTCACATCACCAAAATTCCCAATAGCAATTGGCCAATGTTTTTATTTGTTGTTGTCATTTCCACATTTGCATGTTCAACTGTATAACTGATCAAGCCAAAATGTACAAATTGCACAAGTTCTGTTGTCTCCTTGGAGACATATTGCATTTGTGTCCGTTTTACTGATGTCCTACACGTGAGTAAAACGTATTTCACTTTCTGCAATTTCAAAGTCCAGCTGGCATTCTTTTGCGTCGACGTTAAACTTTGGGTAGGCTATAGCAAAGGGTCCCGTAGAGGGGATTGGTAGACTAGGAGGGTTTGCAGACTTCACTTCAGGAAGAACAGGAACGCACGCCGGGAAAAATGAACTTCTCAATCTTGGGAGTCTGGTCTCACCTTTAAAAAGACAGAGAGAAATCGTCTCATAGGCTTGATTTCCTCCCATTTCATGGTAAATGAATGACTTTTTCTTAAGACATAGATCAGCAGTTCACAAACTGTGGGTCTGTGGCACACTGGTGGGTCACAACCCAATTTTTGGTGGGTCATGAAACAGCCTAACCTGCCTTGTCAATGTGCATCAAAGATTAAACAATTTACTACTTGGGGTGCACTGCAGCCCAATCACTTATATTCACAGAGGCTTGAGTCGCTGGTAAAGTGAAACTTTTTTTTAAGGTGGGTCTCAGTGCTAAAAGGTTTGAGGACCACTGACATCATTCTAGAGCACTGAAAACCACAGAATACTTCCAGCCCAATCCTAACCTACCCTGGTGCTGCGAGGTACAGTGATGCCAAAATGGCCGCCCACTGTATCCTGATGGGCCAGAACATCCAGCGTCTCCTTGGGTTACAGGAACATCTCCTTGGGTTACAGGAACTTTCTTTCCCTTACCTGATGTAGAACTCCACTGGCCCCAATGGGTCTCTTAAGATTTGTGGCCACTATTGAGGAGGCTGAGGAGGCCCATGTAGGATTTGCAAGTGCAGGAGGGGACACTGGATTCAGCAGCAGCTTCTGCTGCAATCCCGTCCCCCTCCCGGGCCTGATCCTCCACTTGGTCCTCCCGCCCCCCGACTAAGTTCTGCCCCCTCCCTGCCTTCCCCTGCCCTTAAAAGCTTCCCTGCCACACAGCAGGGACACTCACCACCTGGCACTCCAGCAGTACGTCCTTTTGGTGCTGATGCCCAGTACTGACTGGCACTGGCCTCTGTGCTGGTACAGCAGGCTCACTGCCAATGTTGTCAGTTTTTACAACACCTAGCAGTGAGGGTGTGAGCATGCTGCCAGTGCTGGGGGGATAGGATCAGGCCATTAAGGTATCACATTCTCAGAAGCCCCAACCTTTGCCTGCTTAGCTTTGCCAGGCTTCATTGCACACCCCCAAACCCAGGACAGGTAGGTGAAGTTGTCCACTCATGAGATGTACTCTGAGGGAGATGGAAGATGTACAAACCTCCTTGGGCTTGACCTTAAGCAGTCTACGTTTGATTGTCTGATTGGTTGCTTTGTGCTCACTTGGGCATCCCACCCCATGGTCAGGGGAACTGGAGTGCCAAATGAACTGGCAGACTCCAGTCCCAACAGGTGGGCTGGCTAGAATCTATTGTTTCACAGTGGTCAGCCGAAAGGAGATAGGCAATCCACAAAAATGATCAGCCTGCCTGGCCACGTGGTCTTTCTGCAGTGGTGCTGATTTTGGAGTGTCACGTTGAAACAGATGATGAATTACGAAAGGAATGAAGGGAGTGCGATCATCACAGGAGCACATCTCACCAGAGTTTTAAAAAATGACAACACAAGCCCTTCTGTCCAGCATTGTCATTCAGCCGGAACGCTGGGCAGGAGGAACAGGTGAGCGGCAGCCCGCCCGTTGCGTTCCGGTCCGTTTCGCTGTCTTCCCCGCCCCCGCAGGGGAAGGGGAAGACGGCAAAACGGACCGGAACGCAATGGGCGGGTTGCCGCTCACCCGTTTCTCCCGCCCAGCGTTCCGGCTGAATGACAACACTGCTTCTGTCTATTTCTGAACCCAATTCATGGTTTTAACCTTTAAAGTTCTAAACACGAGTTGTCATTTCTGCAATTATCTGAAATGTATTGTTTTCAGAATCCTCCAACAATTCTGGCTGTGGAAGGAGCTAATGAGAGGGCTTGTGACTGACAGTTTCCACCATAACTATAATCAAAGATACTTCCTTCTTTGGTCACTTACAGACTGAGTATCCCTGCCTTAGCACAGAACTAATCTTGCCTTAGCATAGCACTATTAAAATATTTACAGCAGGGCTGGATAAAAAAGACCAAGGCTTGAATTATTCATACCCCTCCTTTTATCTTGGCAATGGTGATTTTATTTACCATGGAGGATTCCGACAGTAGAATCCCGGGTAATCTTGCTCAAGATAGAGTTTATGTAGAATCACCTGCTAAACTCACTGACAGGAAACACACTATTCAGAAATTAGATCCCAGCCGAGAGAAGATGGATCGAGGTTTGATTATCTGCAAGACAGGGTCAGGTGATCATATGGAACATAAGAAGCAAGTGCTGTTGGCACGTTATAATTAATTTTACAGTGGTGTGTAAGATGGATGAGTGGGCAGATTCCCTGTGAGCCGGCTTCCTGAGTGCAATTGAGGAAAGGCTATCAGTATCAGGCTGGTCTTCCTGGGCATGTAGTATGTGCCCTGCATCCACTCTTATTCATAGGAGAGTGATCTCACACACTTGATTTTCATTATATACTGAAGGGTCATCAGTCATTGTTATTCTTGTTGCAGAGAAATTGGGCCTAATGAACCAAACGTGAAGTCTGAGACAAGGCAGGAAATAGGAGTCAGCAGGATTTGGTGGAAGAGACAGAAAGAGCTGGTAGTTTCTATTTGGTGTCAGCAAAACTGAGAATACAGTCTGGGGGCTGCAACTTGCCCTCTGGAATTCCTTCTGCCTCATAGGAATTCCAGTCTGTATGCACATATACCAGTGGTATAGTTAAGGGAGACGGGATACATTGCCTGGGTACCACATCTTGAGGGGGTGCCAACCTCAATGGCGATGGCAGACCTGAGGTGAAAAAGCTGCCTCTGAGGCTCTGGGAGACCCCCTGCTGCCTTCCTGGGCCTCAGAAGGCCTCCTGGAGACCTTAGAAAGGCACTAGCAGTTTTCGCGAAAAACCAGAAGTGCCGTTTTAAGGATTCTGGAAGGCCTTCTGCGGGTTGCAAAAGAGAAGACAAATCTGGAAAGGAGGCTGTGTGTGTGTACTTTTGCTCTTTCTTGCCAGGAGGGAGGGAGGGAAGGTTCTCCTCTGGAGCCTTGGCCTCATTTATGCATCAGGACACTTACTACTCCCCTTGTTCATGCCAAAATGCTAGAGAAGAGGCTGCTCTTTCCTTGACTCCTGGGTGCCTCACAGCACAATCCTGACTGAGACGTAATGTTGGCAGTGTTGTTGCATCAACACTACGTCATTATCGTTGATGTGGGGCCGCCGCATGTCACCCCCGCGTTGGCGCTAAAGCTCTCAGGCTGATGCTACAAGTAGCGTCAGCCTGAGAGCGCCAACAGGGAGCCTCCTTTGCATCAGCTGAACTCAACTGGCGCAAGGGAGGTTCGGGGAGGAGGGAGGGCAGGGAATGGGCGTTTCTGAGCTGGGGGAGGGCGGGCTGTGGGCAGGCCGGCAGGTGTACATGCCCAGGACAGGGGCGGGCCCTGGAGTAGGCCATAAGGCTGAATCCAAGACCTCATCTTGAGGTCACGTGGCCCCGATTCTGGCCACAAGGTCTCCTCAGATCTGTGCCTGCTATTTAGCCTGCGAACATGCCCTTGCCGCAGGGAGGCTCCAGCCTCCCTGATGCAGGAACAGATATGGTGCTGGCCGGCCAGCTTTGCCATTCTGGCACTGCGTAGGATTGCGCCCTCAGACCACCTTCTGGAACTCTGGGGTTATTAACATGGGGGTGTTAAATTTGTCACGGGGGTGTTAAAAATGTTGTACTGTAGGTGCCTGATGGCTTAGATATGCCACTAAATGGGATGACCTCTGTTTCACATGGAGAAGTCTGCAGTGAAGTGGTGAACGAGTGGCTGTTAGAGGGACAAAGGAAGCCTTACAAGATTCACCAAACACTCTTCCTTCACAGGATCCTTTGAGAAGACTAGACAACGGCTGATGGACAAATGACACAGAGCTTCAAAACTACTACTTTAATAATACCTAAGTGTATTGATAATACATACACAAAATGCCTGATGGGTGTTGGAGAGCTTGTCTTTCCAGTGAACAGAAACTCTTGTCTTTCCAGTGAACAGAAAATTTCATGTGTTTTAGCAGGAAGAATGTCTGCTTTTTGCATCATATCCTCCTACTCCTTGTTCCCTATAGAGATGCTTTCCCTCACGGTGTGGCCATCATTCTTTTTGCTCACACATGCCATCCAGGTTCCAGCAACAGCAGCCACAAATGTGCCAGGCGTTATTCATTCTTCACAGCTGACCTCCACACTCTTCTACCTCGCAGCTTATCTCAGTGATTCCTTCACCCTCTCACAGCCCAGTGATCAGCAGCAACAGTGATTCCTTGTGGCTGCATTCTCTCACAATGGCTTATCAGCTGTGTTGGTCTCTCCTCCAAAGAACAACCAGGATTATTCCCACTTCCAGGCCACACCTCCTGCCCCCATTTGTGTGCTATATTTGTGAGCTATAACATTTTCTTTTGTATTTGAGGAAGATAATCAAATAGATCCTCCTTATTTGCTGGTCCTGGACTTGCAGATTTGAAGGCACAATCCTAACCAACTTTCCAGCTCTGACATCGTCGTGCCAGTGTGGCCTGTTCTGCATTCTGCAATGAAGTAGAAGTCATAGAGTCCTTCTCAAGATAAGGGAATGTTTGTTTCCTTACCGTGGAGTTGCATTGCTCTTACCCCAGTGCTGGAAAATGGGTTAGGTTTGACCCTGACTTACATAAGAAGAGCCCCTCTGGATCTGGTGAAAACAGGAAGTGCTTCTCAGAAGCCTCTGGGAGGCCTTCTGAGGTGTGAGGAGGTTGTGTGACCTCCTTGCACCTCAGAAGGCCTCCTGGAGGCTTCAGAGAGGCACTTCCTGTTTTGGCACCTCCAGTTTTTCATCGAACTGGAAGTGCTCCTCAGAAGCCTCTAGGACAGTGCTGGCAAACCTTTTGGGCTCTGCGTGTCAAAACTTCAGAAAATGTTTAACTTGATTCTGCAGGCATGTCAACCCCTCCTCCCAAACAAAAGAGACAATTCTTTATATTCATTTATTTAAACAAAAAAAATACAATACAATCATGCGTGGTGCTATGTATTATATAAAGAAACATCAAATAATTACAAGAATGAAAAAGTAAAATAAACTCAGTTTTGGATGGATATTGGTGAACGCTGGTATGTCACCCCAAACTGTGTGGTGTGTCACTTTTGACACACATATCATAGGTTCACCATCAGTGCTCTAGGAGGCTTTTTAAGAGAGACTTCCAGCTTTTCATGAAACCAGAGGTGCCACTCAGGAGCCCTACTGAGATGAGAGGTGGTTGTGCTCAGCCTCCCCACACTTCAGAAGGCTCCCGGATATTTTTGAGAGGCACTTCCAGTTTTGGCACCTCCAGTTTTTCATCAAACTGGAAGTGCTACTCAGAAGCCTCTGGGAGGTCTTCTGAGGCACAAGGAGGTCATTTCTGGCCTCCTCAAACCTCAGATGGCCTCCCAGAGGCTTCTAAGAGGCACTTCCAATTTCTTGTCAAGCCAGAAGTGCCTCACAAAAACCTCTGGGATACCTTCTAGGCACAGGGAGGTCATGTGCTTTTTTTGTCAAACCAGAACTGCCTCTCAGATGCCTCAGAACACCTTCTGGGCATGACTGGAAGACACTTTCACTCATGTCCAGGTGGTTTGGTGAGGCCCTCCAGATGCAGATTGTGACCCGTATTAAATCAAACTGATAAGAGGACAAAACAGTATAGCTATATTTGATTATCTTTCTCAAATACAAAAGAAAATGTTACATAGCAATGGTTCCCTGTCACATCTGTCATGGCGGGGCGGCAGAGATCCCCGGTGACAGCCGGGTGCGAGGGTGGCAACAGGGCTTGGCGGTACTTACGGTGCCTCGGAAGGATGCTCTTGACACCGGCTGTTGGTTTGCCCAGGCTCTTTAATCTGGTCTTTAATCTTTAATCTTTAATCAAGGCTCTTTAATCTGGTCAGCGCTTTTACATTCATTGAGCCCTGTTGCTCCACAGGGCTCGCTCACAGTCTATAGCGAGCAGCACCACGTCTGGCGTGCTCGCTGGTCTGGGCCACCTGCGCAGAGAGGCTTGGTCTCTTTCCTTGTGGCAGGGGTTGTAGCCAGTGTTGTCATCTACTCTCTTGTAGACGGAACGCTGGGCGGGACTTAGAGTGATCGACAGCCCGTCCACTCACTTCCGCTTTCTTCGCGCTCCCCGCGCAGCGTTCCCTCGCCTCGGAGGGAGCGCCTGCTCACCAGGGGGAATGGGTGGGGGGCGCGCCGGGTGCCTGGGCGAGCAGGCGCCCCCTCCGAGGCGAGGGAAAGCCGCGCAGGGAGCGCAAAGAAAGCGGAAGTGAGTCGACAGGCTGTCGATCACTCTAAGTCCCGCCCAGCGTTCCGTCTACAAGAGAGTAGATGACACCACTGGTTGTAGCCTGGTAGGTCCTGTTGGAGGGCGGCCGCTTCCCACGGGCTGGATCTTGCCCCGCCGAGTCTACTCAGACTCGAGGCCTTGGCCCACATGGGGGCCGTCTGTGTAAAGCAGTCCCCCCCCCCGCTTCAGAGCCATTCATGGCTGCACGAGCAAAGCGGAGAACAGCTGCAAAGGACTCTGAAGGCAAGAAGGAAAGACTGCTTCACACAGGAGTTCAGATTCCTGAAAAAGGTAGCGTTTCCCTCTCCCCAGAACGCCACTGAGCTGCAGTGGCCCAATATGGAAAGGAAGTACGAGAGTCAAGAGATAAAAAGTTGGTATGTTTCTCTTATATGAAATATGCTGCAACTGCTTATGCAATGAGACCACCAGTACATATGGCTGGCGGCTGTGCATGTGGGTGCCCTAGCACCCACCATCAGGGCTAGTAAGTTGGTACCAGGGGTGGACGGTGGGAGGAACAGAGCAGGGAGGGAATACAGGGGAGTGTCTGGGTGGGAATGGGGATGTGTGGGAGGCAGAACAGGGAAGGGAGAGAATGAACCCTGGAGGCACTGGCTGGTGCTAGGATCCCATCTCTGATCCTTCTCTTGTTCCCTCTCCCTTATTCACCTCAGGTCACCAGAGGCCTCAAGGAGACATCTGCAACTGCTCCACTGCAGAATGTAGTACTTGCTCCATTGACACAGCTGCAGCTGCAGGTGGGGTTTTTAGTTAGGATCGGGCTGACAGTGTATCTTGCAGTGTGAATCTGGAGAAACAAAAAGAGAATATGAGATGCTAGGTACAGATATATTGATAAGAAAACAGGACTGGCTCCAAGGGATTTGACTCATCATTGGAAGGTGGTCTGGTCTGGCTGGGGGAAAAAAAATCAATATGAGGTTGGCCTCTATACTTCACCAAAGACAAGAAGGAAATATCCCAGACAGCATTCCAGTGCATCAATTAAAAATTGACCAAGCTGGCTGACTAGAAACACAGTACATCAGGTGTCCTCAAAGCATTCATTCCGTCTGCTGAGATGAGGCTGGTTACAATAGAAGATGTATTGTAGAGTCATAGAACTGCAGGGCTGGAACGAAACAAGAATGTATGAATGTCTGGATTCCAAAACTTACATCTTACTCAACAGCAGCTGTTTAGTCTGCTCACATAAATAATTTAATGTACAAATATAAAATGAATATAATCATAAAGCATCAATTCTCAAAAAGTAAACAGAATACCCCCTAGCCAATTACAAACAGCACAGCAAAAATTATTATAAATAGGAGGTGGTCACACAACTCATATAGATTAATGGGAACTGTGGTGACACAATGTTAAAGGGTGTGTCAAATCTTTAAGAAACATACATAGCTGTTTAACTTTATAATTATTTTTGCCTGTAAACTGCTTTGTGAACTTTTTGTTGAAAAGCAGTATATTTGATTGATTGATTGATTGATTGATATAGTAATACTTATGTGGAGCCTCTAGAGGCCTCTCCTCCAGGTTACACCAGGCCAGCAACCCACTCTATTGGCCTCTGTGGGCCTCAGAATGGCCCAAAGAAGTCTTCAGATGCTACTTCCGGTTTTCTGAGACAACATCCTGTTTAAAAACATAAGAAGAGCCCTGCTGGATCAGGCCAAAGGCCCATCTAGGCCAGCTTCCTGTATCTCACAGTAGCCCACCAGATGCCTCGGGGAGAGCATAAGACAACAAGATTTCTGCATCCTGTTGCCAGTCCCTTGCACCTGGTATTCTGAGGTAGCCTATTTCTAAAGTAAGGAGGTTGCACCACCCATGATGGCCTGTAGCCTGCGATGGACGTTTCCTCCAGAAATCTGTCTAATCCCCTTTTAAAGGCACCTAGGCCAGACGCCATCACCACCCCTATGGCAAGGAGTTCCACAGATTAATTACCCACTAGGTAAAAAAGTATTTCTTTTTCTTTCCTTGTATTTTATTTATGATTCACTTGAAGGAGCTACTGAAGGCTTCTGTGGGCCATTTTGAGGCCCACAGAGGCCATTTGAGTGGGCCGCTGGCCCAGTGCAACCCAGGAGAAGGATCCAGAGACTCCAGGTAAGTAATAGTGTGAGCTTCAGAAGTTGACCCCAGCATCTGCGGAATTCCTTATCCACAGGAGGGGGGTCTGGAGCCAAACCCGTGCAGATAAGGAGGGCCCAGTGTATATGACTGATGGATATATTACAGATTTTTCAATCTGTAATATATCTGGGAAAGTCTGGGAAATCTCTTAGGAGGTTGCTAAAGCAGATAAGGCAATGGGAGTGGGAGTGGGATGGGGACAGGAAAAACAGCTTGGGGAGAGGAGGAACGGGACAGGGAGGCTGTGGAAGATGGTGGATCTGGCACATGCCAGATCCTATCCTCCATTTTGGCAGCCTCCCGGCCCCCTTTCTTTTCTCGGACTTTTGGCAGCTAAAAAGCTAAAGAACTGGTGCAGGCCTGAGGAGAGGAGACCCTTTGCAGAACAAGAGGCTTATGGAGGGGGAAGGGGATTTAACTCTTCTCTTCCAAAATCTCCTGATTCACTTGTTCCCTCCCCCTGTTGGATACAGTATGCACCTTAAGATTGGACTCTAAGAAGGTCTCCAAGATATTAGGATCAGAACTAGTTGAATTCTCTATTAGAATATTTGGAGCCACAGCCATTGCATTTCCTTGGGTTGTGTTCATGTGTGTGGAACAAATAATTGGGGGGGGGGGGTTTACAGCAAGTCATTTAGTGCTTTAAAGGCTAAAACTAGCACTTGGAACTGTGTCTGGAAACAATCTGACAGCTCATGCAATTAATTGAAAATGTATGAAGTACTTTTTTTCTTCAACTCATCCTTGAAATGATTTGGCTGCCACATTCTCATTCCAGTGTTTGATCTGGTGTAATTTGGTGAAAATTACACCAAATGCCCTGAAGAACCATGTCTGAAATACAAACAGCAGAGTTTATGCCAAAGTGAGCTGAATGAATTCTTTAACCTGACAAAACTGCTGTTTAGTCTGTTAGTAAACATAAATTCATGAAGTTGTTTGTGGAGAGACGATCAATTTGTTCATCAGATCATGCGGAATACAAATTTTGAGGGCAGGAGACTTGCATCCCTGGAAGAGTAGAGTTACTTAAAAACCAAAATGGTACCCAATGATTTAGGTTAATGACATGTTTGATTTAACTAAAGTCACGCCAAGTACAGGTTGTATAGAATCAAATGGAAGTGTAGTACTTTAAAAAGAATTGGTTTTGGCCCCATCAATGTGAAAAATCAGTATTATTGAGTTCAAAATACAACAAATTCAAATTTACACTCAAGTAATAGTGCCATTAGACATATTTTTGCTTCAGTTGCTCACAGACTAGATGACATTTTTGTTTCTGTAAATGTACAAAATGTTTTGTAACTCAGTTGTATAGTACTTATGCAGGCATTTTGGATGACTATGTGCTGAATGTATTCACTGTCTCGATTAAACAGAAATGTATTTGAATTGATAGCGGGTGGCAGATTGATATGCATATCAATAAATCAACCAACAATATTTATATACCGCTTTTCAACACAAAGTTCACAAAGTGGTTTACAGGCAAATACACACACACACACACACACACACACACACACACACACACACAATTGGATTTGTTTGTATGTGCGTATGTATGTTCCAGCATAACTCTGGAATGCCTGGAGCGATTTACACCAAACTTGGTACACATATGCCTTACACTCTGGAAAGAAATACTGCGGGGGTAAGACATCCCTAGCACCCCTAGGGGTGGGGGTGGGAAGGGGGTGACATGTAAAAATGATCGAAAACGGCCAACATTAGTGTCAAATCCATAGTTTTTGGGGTCGCTGAGATGAACGGTGACACTCCCAATGATGTTTAAGTCCACGTTCAGCCCCCATTGGCATGGGTGGTGAGAAGGGATGAAAAATAAAATGTCCAAAATGACCGAACTTAGTGTCAAATCCATAGTTTTCCGGGTCGCTAAGCTGATTGGTGACAGTCCCAATGACATTTAATAGTAGTCAAATAGAACTCTGTAGAACCTTCTGGAAATTTTTAGAAATCATTATGCCCCAGTCTTGAACTCCAATCAAATACTTCCCATGTTACCAGGCGTAGTCACTGAATACAAGGCTATCGATACCGTAGTAGATGCCTATGGGGTTGTCAATTTCCCATCAGACTTCCTAAACTCACTTGATCCGGCTGGATTGCCACCACATCGTCTTTTACTTACAGTGGGATCTCCAATTATTTTACTACGGAACCTCGACCCACCAAAACTTTGCAACAGCACAAGGCTGTATGTCAAGAAGATGCTGGGTACTGTAATTGAAGTGATTAACAAGAAAGGGAGAGGGTGAAACAGTTTTTTCCCCACTACACGGATAACACTCATTCCGACGGATCTCCTTTTTAATTTTAAGAGATTGCAATTTCCAGTGAGACTTGCATTCTCGATCACAATCAACAAGTCACAGAGGCAATCTATTAAGTACTGCGGAGTGGATTTGAGATTGCCATGTTTCTCCCATGGACAACTTTATGTTGCTTGCTCAAGGGTGGGTTCACCCAAGAATTTATTTATTCTTGCTCCTGGAGGTGAAACTAAAAATGTTGTTTATAATCAAGTTCTGAATTAAATTAATATTATAGTGAATTTGTAAAAGATTTTACTTTATAATTTTTATACTGTACTTATACTTTTAATTTCCTGTACATAAAATTACTTCGATTTGACACTATAGATAGAATTCATTCCTTTTCCTGTCTAATAGAAGCTTGGGATAAATAAATACCCGGGCAACGCCAGGTAAGAAGAAGCTAGTAATAACAATAAAGTTAAATGGCTCCCTGTCCCAAAAGGGCTCATAATCTTTAAAAAAAAAAAAATGCAGAACCCCACCAGCAACAGCCACTTGAAAAGACACTGTGCAGGGGTGAAGAGGGACAATTGCTCTCCCCCTACTAAATCTAAGAGGACCACCACTTGCAAAAGTGCCTGTCATGTCGGCCATGGCGGGGCCGCTGTGATCCCCGGCGAGAGCCGGGTGCGAGGGTAGCAAAGGGGCTTGGCTGTACTTACGGCGCTGCTGAAGGAGGCTCTGGACACCAGCTGCTGTTTTGCCAAGGCTCTTCCATCGGGTCTGGGCCTTTACACTCATGGAGCCCTGTTGCCTCACAGGGTTCTCTTACAGTCTATAGTGAGCGACACCTCGGCTGGCGTACTTGCAGGTCCGTTCTAGGCCCCCGGCGTAGAGCGGCCAGGTCTCGTTTCTCCCCTCCGGTGTTGTAGCTCGGTAGTCCCGGCCGTAATACTGCTGCTCCCCCAGGCTCAGGTTCCACCATGCTGCGGCTGCTTGGTCCGGATGCCCTCGCCCACGTGGGGCTAGTCTGGACCTTGGCTGGGGTCCGGTCAGGCGGGAGACCCCTGCTGGATCTCCCGGCCTCCCTGGACAGAGGCCTCTCCAAGTCTGGGCTCCCTTGCCCGTACAAGTAAGGAGGTTGCGAGCCTCCCTGCCTTTCCTTCCCCCTCACTGGCCGACCAGAGACTGCCCTCTCCAGCCCAGCGGGGCTTCCTTTTAAGGCCCAGGCTCCGCCTCCAGGCCCTGCCCTTTCCTCCCTGTGATTTCCTGAGGCTTCTTTTGAGGCCTTCCCTTGCACCGGCATAAGGCCTGGGGCCGGCTCCTGCACCTGCCCTCCTGGCCATCGGTCTGGATAGGCCCTGTTCTTCCCTGGGCGTAAGGGCCTCCAGCCACCCAAGGTTGGCGAGGCCGCTTTTCTTGGCCCCTTCCCCAGGGCCTGATGTCTCCCGGGGTCACTCCTGGCAAGCCCCCTCTGACAGTGGTCCTCCCGGTCCTGTCTGGGACGACAGTGCCTCTTGCCCAGTTAGCAGGGGTAAAAGAAAGGTGGTAAGGGGTAGGAGGGATAAATCCATAAGGAAAGGTGGATCTTGTTTTGATCTGGAAGCTAAACTAGGAAACCTTATGGTAATCCTGTTATTTGATTATTGTAATTCATATATTGCATGACACAGTCAGAGGTGCACCTAGAGGGGGACCACAGCATTAGGTTTTGCAAGCTGCCATCCCCAGCAGCTAGAGCTGCTCTCAAGGGGAGGGGGAGCGGCTGCTTTCAAAACCTAATGCTGTGATCCCCTTCTTGGTATGCCACTGCACGGAGTTGCTAGTGCTGCAATTTTCAGCCCAATTCAACCTCTCTCTCTCTGTCTCTCCACACACACAGAGATAATGCAGCCACACCAAGGAGTCTTGCACTGCATCATATAGTGTGGGCACTTGGAGCCTTCTCCCTGGGGTCAGTGAACTTTTGTTCACTTGCTCTGGGGAAACCTTCCTAAGAGACTCCTCAGTATTGCACCAGCAATTTTGCAATGGGAAGGAGGGAGAGGATTTGGATGCCTGCTTGCGCCACTGAATCCCCACTTATTCAGCCTCCCTCCCTACCCCTTCCCTGTTCCACTGCCTCCCATCCCAGTTCCTCCCACTGCTCACCCCCACTTCTACCTGACCTACCTGACCTGCAGCGGATGGTGGCTTGGCCTCCAGCTCAGGCACCTGGCTGCCAGTGATTGCACTGGCAGTCCTGCTGCACTGGCCAGTGGCACTGGAGTGAGCAACAATGCTGCACAACTTCTGGTGGAAGCCAGAGACTTCCTCCTGGATCAGGCCAGCTCTGCCAGTGGAAAATTTAGTTTGGATTGGGCTGCCTGTTTCCTTCTTAACTCATCATTTCAATTACGTTCTTTCAAAATGATGCAAGTTTTAAAATATTTTTCACAACATTACAAAAATTTGAATAAGTAGTAGTAGTAGTAGTAGTAGTAGTAGTAGTAGTAGTAGTAGTAGTAGTAGTAGTAGTAGTAGTAATAATAATAATAATAAAAACATATACTGTAATTGCAAGGCCAGACACGGTCTTTTAGCAGTGAGGTCACCCTGTATATATCTTATGCTGTATATTTAGGGAGCTGCAGCATCATAAAATGATCTTCTGAGCTTAAAAAAATGAACAAGGCTGTATTAAGCCATTACCTTGAGCAGCTCCTCCAAGCACTTAAGACTATTCTGGAATTCTGTTTCATTTTATTGTTACATTAGCTGTCCTTCTAGATTAGAAGTAGCCTCTTATAGAACATCAAGATCACCTCAAAAACCGAAACTAAACCAAGGCAAGAAAATCCATGATCAATGTTGTGAAGGCAGCTTTTCTCAAGACTGGTGGCTCATTGTTCCACTAAAGGATTCATAGATTCCCACAAAACAGATCAGCATTGATGTGGGATGCCTGAGAAAGGGGAATAAGGTTCATTCATTTTGCAAGCAAACGGGAGGATAGAGGTTGTTAAACCATATTCACTGCCAGCCTCATAAGTAAGTAAATTGGTGTGGCTGCCTAGGTTCTACTTATCAGTGAGTCTGGTCAACCCCATTGATTGGCGATCGTTTTCATAAATTCATATAGTCTCGGTATCTCGGTACATGACATTTATTTTACATAGAGTAAAAAAGATGGGTCCCTGCCCCAAGGTGCTTACAATTTAGCTACGGGCACAAGGGAGACAACAACAGGACTGAACGGGGAGGAAAGCAGCAAAAAGCTAAGCTGTTCTTTCAGTTCCATGTTCTTAAGCTTAGTTACAATAGGAAATGGGAGCTAAGATGTGGTGCCAGAGCCCTCCCAGAAAAGGTGGGTCTTCAGATGAGATTTGAAGGTGGTGAGGGAGGGAGAATCCAGCAGTGGGTGTTCAGGAACAGGGTTCAGCGCATAACTGGCACCAAGGGGGAGAAGGTGGAGTCATTTGAAGAAGCAGGAGACCTTCATGCAGTTGAACGTGGTGGAGCTGGAAGGAGTCAAAGACTACATTCCTGTTCTACAGGGTGGTGGTGACATTTTCAGTGGATAAAGACAAAGTGTGAGGTGGGGAGAGCTTTGGGGGAAAGATAAGAAGTTTGTGTTGGACATACTGAGCTTGAGGCAGTAATGATGCACCTATACTAGGCTGAAATGTCAGATAGTTTGTGGTATGGGATTGGATGTAGGGAAAAGTGTTCAGGGCCAGAGAGGTTTAGCTGGAATCCTCTGCATAAAGATGATACTGGAAGCCAAGGGGTTCAACAAGGTCACAGAGGAATAGTGTATGAAGGGAGAACAATTAGGGGCCAAGAACAGAGTCTTGAGGGTTCCCAAGTGAGAGGGAGGGAAGGAAGACTTCCTCTGCAAAAACAAGTGATTGGACAGATAGGCAGAGCCCTGTTGGAGGACAGCATCGTGGAGGTCTACGTCATGAAGGGAGATGAGAGACAGAAAGCACAATCCTAACCTGGAAGAGTCAGGACAGATGGTGCACAAATGTGTGTTGGCCTCTCTGACTCAGAGAGTGGTCCAAACATATTTATGGTGTCCCTTATGCCAGCCAAATTTTGCTGGCCTAACTGTGCCGGCCTAACTCCAGGTTAGGAGTGTGCCCTCAGAATCAGAGAGGCCAGCACACAGATATGCGCCAACCTCCCTCACTCCGAGAGTGGTCCAAATGTGCTTTACGGTGGCCCTTGTGCTGGCCAAACTTTGCTGGAACTAACTCCAGGTTAGGATTGCGCCCTCAGAGAGTGGTCAACTGTACTGAATGCAGCAGAAAGTTCCAGAGGGATGAGACCTTTACCTTTGGCGGTAAGAAAGTGATGATTGATTGATTTTGGTGAGGGTAGTTTCTGTGGAATGCAATGGGTGGAGGTCAGGTGGGAGGCAGTTGAGAGTAGCACTGGCAGAATGTCAAGGCAGTAGGAGTAGGCCACTGGGAGGCAGGGAGACTGGGCAGTAGCTGGAAAGAGATGGTGGTCATCCCTTGACCCTTGTTTGAGAATAGGATAGCTCCACCTACTGGATTTCCTCTAGCTGTGCTTAGGAGCCCTGCAGAGAGAAAACAGAGGTGGCAACCTAACAGCCCACTCCTAACTAACTTTGCAATGCAGCCATGCCAACCAGCCATGCTTCAACCTGGGATAGAGAGGAGGCAGTCACAGAGGCCTCCTGCGGGAAAGGGAACATTTATTCTCTTACCTCGAGGCTGCATTGGTGCTGCAACGTTGGTTTGGATTGGGCTGTGAGCCATTGTATTATTGCCTTCAAAAATCCTGCCAGCATCTTGAGAGAAAGCTTCTGATACTCTGGTGCTAAAATGATCTGTGAATATGATCCTAGGTGCATTTTCATAGGAGAAGCTGTGTTCTGAGCTGGGCCCTCCTCAGCCTGTGAAAGCAGATGGATCAGCCTAAAACATGGTTTTTGAATCCTTTCCTGTTCAATAACTCAGCTCACCCTCCCTGGCTGTCCCTCAAGCACGGAAATTCCAGGGCATCTCAACAACCTCGAAGACCTTTGGTTAACCCCTTAGTATTTCTCCCCTACTGAAAAAGCATCAAACAATCAAGGAAGTGCAGCACCACCCAGATGTTCTGGGAGAGAAGTCCAGATCCTGCCCCCTCTCCCTGCTGCTAGTTAAGCTTTTTTAAAAGACACAGCTACATTATATTTTTAGCATCATGTGCCTTTTGGCCCTTTGTGTTCAGATTCAAAATATGAAGGACCAAACTTCACATTGCACTAAATACATAGTTATTTCAACAGCATAGTTATTTCAACATAGTTATTTCAACTGGGGCCGCGGTGTGTGAAGATGGCAGCTTCCCCTTGCTTCACAGTCCTGACAAGAATCTCCTCACACCAAAACTGCTTTTTTTTTTCCAGCAGGGAAGCTGCCATGAGGGCCTGCCAAATGAAGCTTCCTTCCTGGGAAGGGGGCGGGGCTTTCATCAGGCATAATGGCCATGGTGTGAGGGGAAAGGGTTAAATCAGCTCTGCTCATATGCTGCAGACGCATCCGGATCATGCCCTACCACTGCTGCAATTTCAGTTTAAAAGGCAGGACAAAGCTATGTGTAAGATGTAGTTTGGCCCGCAGTGTAACTACAATTTGGTCCCCTATCTCTGCAAAGATAAAGGGCCATGACTAGCCTAAGCCCTACCAGGAAGTGATCTTCACCTCTTCCACATCAGGATCACCAAGTGTCAGCCCAGCAGTGATCACCAGGGCCAGTGTATGTCCTGCTATGAGTGTGGGGGCAGAAATAACCTGAGACAGACCCATGGTGGCCATGCTGGCCATGCAATCCTGAGCTGCTCCTGCTCCAAGGGCCTTAGCGTGGATGTTGGAGTCTCCCAGGACCAATAACTGAGGGCGTTCCAAGGCCATGGCAGAAATCACCCCAGCTAGGTCAGGCAGGGACACTGTTGGGTTGCAAGGTGGGCAGTGCACCAACAGAATCCCAATCCTGTCTCACCCATTCAGCATGACACGGAGTCATTCAACCCCAGTTGACAGCTGGGTGGCTCTCCTGGGAAGGGGGATCAGAGGCGTCACAAGGGTTTGTGTCACCCGGTGCAAGAGCTCATTGCGTCACCCCCATGATGGCTCTCCTCCTCTACCTGTGCAGAATAAATTACAATTATCATGCACACAGCATATATGTAGTGGTATCGCTAGGATTGCTGTGTTGTTGTTGTTGTTTTTGTTGTTGTTGTTCAGTCGCTAAGTCGTGTCTGACTCTTCGCGACCCCATGGACCACAGCACGCCAGGCCACCCTGTCCTCCACTAGCTTCCTGAGTTCACCCAATTTCATGTTCATTGCTTCGGTGACACTCTCTAACCATCTCATCCTCTGCCGCCCCCTTCTCCTTTTGCCTTCAATCTTTCCCAGCACGAGGGTCTTTTCTAAAGAGTCCTCTCTTCTCATGAGGTGGCCAAAGTACTTGAGCTTCAGCTTCAGAATTTGTCCTTCCACGGAGCAATCAGGTTTGACTTCCTGGAGGATTGACCGATTGGATCTCCTTGCAGTCCAGGGGACTCTCAAGAGTCTTCTCCAACAGGATTGCTGTAACCCCCATTAAATTTACTTACTTAGAGCACAATCCTAAACTGGAGTTAGACCGGCATAAGCTAAGCCAGCAAAGTTTGGCCAGCACAAGGGCCACCGTAAAG
>JAJKFI010000055.1:2341711-2357601 GCA_029204185.1 Lerista edwardsae
GGATCCTCAGGCTACCACCAGGTAGCCCCACTGTGGTGCAATGGGTTTCCTTGGCTCTGCACCCACTCTCAAAAAATGTCCCAGTTTGGACCATAAATCATATGGCCATCCTATATATAAACCCCGCTGCTTCCCCCTACCCTCCTCCCCACCACCAGAATGGTTTGTGTGTGTGCGTGTGTGTGTGTGTGTGTGTGTGTGTGTGTGCGCGCACGCATGCGCTTATGACTCTTCCAGTGGAATCCCGCTGGGTCCCTAAGAAAGGCAGGGAGAAGCTGCAGCTGTGCCTCCTCTCGTCATCTCCAGTTCTCCTGGCAGCCTCTTGTCTCAGGGCTCACTCCATCCCAGCTGTCAGCTCTGCCTCTTCCTTGAAGGAAGCTGCCACCGTCTCCCTCCATTATCCAGCCCCATCCCTCTCCACACACTCGCCCGGCAAGGCAAGTCGTGACACACTTGCAGCTGGGGGAGATCAGCCAGCCTTTGTCCTGCTGCACCATGTGATAGGAGAGGCTCAGCTGCTATTAGCACTGCCTGTGCCCAAAACAAAGGCTCCACAGCCTGGATGCTGCCTTTCAAGCAGGAGAGGCTGATGCTGTCTGCATCTCCAGTCACTGATGCTTTCAAAAATAGGACAGCGCTGATTTAAGCAGCCTGCAAGAGACTCTTCCTGCTTGAAAAGTACAGGGTGCACGGCTCCAGTAGTTGTGGCTGCAAAGTCCCTATGCAGACTGAAACAGCTCCAATCCCAAAGCCACCCAATCTCATGGGGGGGGGGACCTTGTGGGTTGTGGCCTCCCTGTACATCAGCAATTTTCAACCCTTTTCATCTCACAGCACACTGAGAAGGCGCTAAATTTGTCAAGGCACAGTATCAGTTTTTTGACAAGGCACACCATACTGCTGACCAGGGGCTTACATCCCCCAATGGCTGTACTAATATATGACCCTTCCTTCCCTAAACTCTTATAGATCTTATGCCTGCAAGGTGGCCACAAAGTCCCTATGCATGAGATTGGGATTGAATTAGAGCCCTTTAAGGCTGCATAGGGCCCTTCTGGCTACCTTGTAGTTTAGTCCTTACTTTATGATTAATGCTGCATTTTGCTATTGTCAGTCTGTCTCATATTTCAGCCGCTCTTCTTAACATTTATTTATATCCGAATTGATTACAGACAACTCCTTCCTTCCATTTCAATATATGACTTCTTGATTGTTTGCATTATTGCTCAAGATGGTGCTTTGAGATAAATGGAGATGTTTCTTTCGGAGACTCTGTGATATGCCCTCCCCCTTGGGTGTCCTTGTCCACCAGGAGGTGGGAGTTTAGTGGGCTGAGCAAGGGCAAGGCTGCGCCTGTTCACTCCTTGGCCAATTGGCCAGGCAAACCCGTTGCTTTAGGGCGCCATCCTAACCTGGAATTAGGCCGGCACAGTTAGGCCCACAAAATTTGCCTGGCACAAAGGACATCATACATGTTTGGACCACTCTCGGAGTCAGAGAGGCCAGCACACAGGCATGTACCATCGTACCTGACTCTGCGAGTGGTTCAGACGTGCTTTATGGTGTCCCTTGTGCCAGCCTAATTCCAAGTTAGGATTGTGCTCTTAGTCTGCAAGCATTCATGTGTGGACATGTTCCTTCATGGCCCAGCTTATCATAGCCTCTTTGATAAGCTAAGTAGGGGGTGCCGCAGCTCCCTGCAGACCAGCTGCTCCTCTCTCTTTCAGGTGAGTCAGCCCTGGGGTGTCCCTTGGGTTGGTTCTGGAGCGCCCGGTGATGGTGGGGCCATGGGTGGCCTGAGAGGGGCCGTCCTTGCCCTGGCTTTGTGCACAGCTGGTGCCACTGGGTTTGTCCCCAGTGCCAGGGGGTCCTCAACCCCAGCCCCACCTCTCCATGTCCTTGCACTCTTTCCAATCTCCTTCAGTGCTAGTGCCGTCAGCTGGCAATCTTCCCCCGCTTTGCCAGCCCACCTCTCTTTCAGCCAATCCATGCCTGGTGGGCACTTGGCCCTTTCTGGGATAGGTCAGGCCACTCTGCCCACTCGCATGAACCTCTGCTCGGCTGTCTCCAACTTGCCCAGGGCCTTGTCACACTGCTTCCACATCTCCCGCCATCACAGGCAGCAGGTTGCAACGATTCCTGGGCCCTGAGCCAGCCGGAGCAATGCAGACTTGCATTTCAACCATTTTTAGTCATATTTTTGTATAGGTTTATTTGCATGGCATCCGTTTGGGTCCTAAGCTGAACAGATGGGGTGGAGTGGGGGGGGCGAGAAAGACAGCAATAGTTTCTGGATGATGATGCATTTTGCAAATTATTTGTTCTCTCTTGGATCAATGAGAAAGGGCTCTGGAGGGCTGTAACATCTCCTATGGTGTATCAGAATCTTTCCTGCTTTATGCATTAATGCAGAATGTAGGATAAAGGATAAATTTGGCATAAACCAAACGGTTTGTTCACTGTCGTCATTGATTTGGTCTGAGATGGGATGGCAGAACAGCTCAGAAGAATGTTTAGGTTTCAAACATAGCAAAACGTCCCCCAGTGCTGCTCTAAACAACACATTACTTTTCAGTTGTGCAAATGCATTTTGTAAACCCTCGTTCCATATAGTCTTTGGAGCCTCCATCAATACAGGCAAGAGAATTGAACGGTAAAAGAAACTGTATTTTTGTCAATAAAAACAGTTTGTAATCATTTTAATCCCCCTGTAGTTAGTATACTTTAACAGAGAGACAATCTGAGACCTTACAGTTGATAGTCACTATTGAAGAATGGATGCTGGGCTAGCTGGACCAATGTTTCAAAATGGTATGAATATATTTATATGTTATCCAAAACGGTGACTGGATTAGAACTGCACTGCAAACAAAAGAGCAAATGATAAACCTCCTCCAGTGATATTGAACGCCTGCGGAATCTGGGCATCAGATAGCCTGATCTTGAGTATTCGCACAAGCTATGGAGGTGCAAACAGGGATTTAGACTGCTGGAGCCAAATTATGACCCTGTTCCTTTTATTTAAGACCCTGCAGTCTCAGAAATTTTAATCCTCATCCTTTCATCAAGCAATGGCTGCTGCATGTTTGCTACGCAGCTTTTATAGGTCCTAAAGACAAAGAAGATGCTTGTTTGGATGGGTAACATGGATGTCCCTGCATTTACCCCTTCCAAGGCAGAGATAGCACAGACCCATACATGTGTTGGGGTAGGGTTAGGGTAGGGCGAGAAGCCTCAGTTTAGCTGCAGTATTGAAATGTATCTATACAGCACTTGGTAGTACTTTTTGAGTGTCTGAAGTGTTTCACATTCATTATTTTACAGCATAATCCCCTGCAGCGCAGCGTGTTCTGCACCAGTGTTAGCCATCACTAAAGCACTTTGGGACAGCTTAATAGTTGCCAGTGTTGGCGCTCTGGGGAGATCTCTTCAACTGCCCACCACCACCACCACAGGATGCAGCGTGTGCCTCCTTGGCACGCCTTTTTCAGTGGGGGTTAGGTAAGGTTGCATTGAATTGTGAAGCAAGTAAGGCTGGGGCGTAGCTAAAGAAGTGCAGGGGGTGCAGCTGCACCGGGCAACAAGCTTTAGGGGGGCAACAAACTGAGTTTGACACTAGTGGCCAAAATTATGAAAACTTTGATATCTATGAATAATACCATCACGTTATATACCATTCGATGCAGAATTTCATGCAGAATGCAATGAAACAAATCTGTAATATCTTCATTCTATCTAATATTATGGCAAAAAAAAAACCCAAACCTACAAAAAACCAGAAAGTGAAAATACAACTGTGACATCACTTCCTGTTGTGAAGTCATTTCCGGGGCATCATTTTGCTCTCTGCACTGGGCTACCCTTTCCTTAGCCATGCCAATGAAGGAAGGATAAAAACTGACATAGCTCTTTTAAAGCAATTGGGACTATTTGAAAGTGCCCTCATTGCATTTACTCCAAACGTATCTTTCCTCTTCCTGGTTAACCACTAAAGAGAAAAGTCCTGCAAATCTGCCCCAGAAATTAGCTCTTTAGAGTGCCAATTGGCTTGTACCTGTGCTGTCCTAAGAAATGCTTCCCTTCCTGCCAGCAACCCCCGCCCTCCCCCCGGCCCATTTCCAGAGCATTTTATGCATTTAAAGAAGCCTCAAAAACATTACTGCTTGGGTGTTTTTTGTTTTAATTAGTAAGGTGGTAGATGGACGGATAGCCAAATGTGCATGCGGCACCTTGAAGAAGAAGAAAAGTTGAACACTTGCCTGAAAAGGAGGAGGAGGGTCAAGGCTGATGGCTGAACCAGCATATGATATGCCTGACTGTCTTCTCCATTGCAAAACCAAGAGAGAGACGATTTCAAACTGCCGCTGATGGATGTACTCAAAGTCCTTTTTAATGTTAAATCTGTCTTTACTATGAACGGTCCAGTGAAGCAACCAAACTCAAAACTTCTTGAAGAGGGGACTAGCAAGAATACTTGAATTGCAAATGTCAGCTGATGTCACTCTTAAAATATGTAGTCAAAACAAACCAGCTATACATTTTCACTTTCAGAAGTTATAGGAAATGATGGATAAAGTTATGAAAAGAAAACCTGTGCCACAATACATGTGGGGAGGGGCGAAGTAACTTGACTGCTGTGTGAATTTTTTTCCCTTCTGAACTCATTGTTATTCCTTTATTAGATACTCCGCAGCAGAGACTGAAAGCTGCATTGCAGACAATCAGATCTGCCTTTCCTGTTTCAGCTCAGAGCCACACACATTGCTTGGCCTACATCTATACGTGCCTACTGCAGCCTGGATCCCCTTAGGGCTTAATTATGGCTCCACAATGGCCTTTTCAGGCAAGACCTCTTTACCCCATGGCCCACTTACATGGCATAGCAACAGAAACATGGGAAGCTGCCTGATCGTAGCTGGACCACTAGTCCATCTGGCTGAGTATAGTACTGTCAGGACTGACTGGCAGTAGCTTGCCACAATTTCAGACATCTTTTCTGCACCCTACCCAGAATTGCCAGGGTATTTTTCTCTGCTGTACCTGGAGATCCTGGGGATGGAACCTGAGACCCTCAGCGTGTGAAGTGCTACCACTCAACTACAGCCAGGGCCCAAAAGGGGAGGTGCAGGGGGCAGAGGTGTACCTAGGAGGGTGAAGGGGAGCAAATGTCCCTGGGCACCACCTGGCAAGGGATGAAGCCACAACTTCCCCTGTTGCTGCCCCCCTAGCCCAGAGCGAGGCAGCTCCCTGGAGCAGCTTATAAGCTGGGTCCACCCCTCTGCATATCGGAGGGCCGGGCGCCACTCCGGAAACCAAGTGTTTTTGCACAGCTATCATGTGCCTGCCCCTCCAAGAATCGGAGGGCCAGGTGCTGCATCTAGCTGCGCAAAGCGGTTCCTGGAAGCCACTTCACGCAGCTACAAGCAGTGCCTGGCTCCTCCAATTGCTGGAGGAATCTCGCACCACTGCAGGCTTGCAGTGGCACAGGAGTCCTCAGAATACTGGAGGATCTAAGTGCCACTTGTAGCGGCACAAAGCCAAGGGGCTTCATGCTGCTATAAGCAGTGCTGGATCCTCCAATACTTGGAGGGGACAGCAGCACTTGTAGCAGCACAAAAAAGCTCCAAAAGAGCTATTACACAATGCTGTTGTCCGCCTCCTCTTTTTCCCTTTTTTAAAAAGGGGAAAGAAAAGAGGAGGATACCTCAAACATCCCCTCCCCAAATAATTGCTGTGAAGTGATATCACCCCCATTACTTCCAGGTTGGGGAGCAGGGGCAGTAGATTGGGGGGGATGATCCGAGGGCACCTAAGCTCTGCGACCACCACTGGCAGGGGGTAGGTTATACCCAGGCCAGAGTCATAAAGGGGCCCAGGAGCCAAAGGAGGGGCCCAAAAATTTCTTATATTTTCCTATTTCACCAGGACCCATGAGAGGGGATATATCATACCTAGGTAAACATGAGGTTAAAAATACCTCAGCCAAAGAAAGGGAGCTGAAAATTTCATGCAATCTCAGAAAATGTTTGCATATTGTGTGAAGACTGGCATTCTCATTTTGCGTAGGCCTATATCATTTTGTATACTGTAATTTGTAGAAATTATGATCCAATGGAGAAGGGAAGGGGCCCAAAAGAAACTCTTTTTCCCAAAAAGGGCCCAAAAGAATCTTTGAACCCCCCTGATTAAATTCCTCTCCAAGGCTCCAACTACAGCCCCTTCCACATCATCCAAACTCCATAATTCACATTGTATTATTGAGGCAGGAAAAAAAAACGGCTCTTGGAATATGACGTTTCACAAGCAGAGGATATTGGTGGGATACAATGTTTAAGAGAAAAATGAGTGTGAAAACCAGCCCAACATCTTTTAAAATGATATAATCAATGTAAGTGAGGAAATCTTCATAAATTAGCAACGGGCTGCAAAGAAACAGGAGTGACAAAAATTGGCCAGTTTGCACACAGCAGAGTAGTAAAGGGCAGATTCTTTCTATATGTAGCAGCCATCCCATGTATCATGTGGATGCCATGAGGAGCACCACAAAACATTCAGAGTAAAGATCGTGGAATCATTGTGGATAGCTTTCTGAAAAATTCAGTGCAATAACTTATGACATATAAAAAGACAAGTGGAATGTTCAGAATTATTAGGATGTCATTGATAGTAACATAGATGACAATATAATGCTACTACATAAACAAATCAATGGCAAGTGCCCATCTTATTTTCTGTCTGGGCACAGTTCTGAAAATGTCAGGTGAACCTTTTTTTTTTTGCTTTGTGCCTCATATGTTCTGCCATAAGATGTTTCCTTCCTCCTGTTGCAAAAGTTTGTCCTCCATATGCCAGGCTTTTAGTCTACCAAGAAGCAGAGCCTCCTGTGTTTTTCTGACTGCCTTCCCTGTCTGAATGACTGTGTACACTGTGCATATTTGGTGCACTTCTGTTGCAACTTGTGAAAGTGAGACTGGCATGGTGCCATTTTAACAGATGACTGGAAATGTGGAAAGCCGGAAAGCCAGAAAGCAATGTGTCAACATTTCATGTGCTAAAGGCATGAATCCCAAAAGAGAACACCCAAAATAATCTGCTATCTGGGAATCAAGTATATGCCACACCCATCAGAGAAGTAGTGTGCATTGGGTGTGGCAGTCACATGACTGCAGAGGCCGGTCACAAGGACACACTGCTGTTTAATTGTGCAGAAGTGACAGCTCTGGAATCACATGAACCTACCTCTAGCATAGGGAAGATCACATTTCTGTTGATGCTGTGCAAATCCTGCTTGGCTAAGTTGTAGAGATCTTAGAAAGGGCAAGTGATTAGTTTCTAATAACAGAGGTGTCAAGGCTTACACCTGCATTTTACCACAAATGAGGAAAGCTGGACGCTAAAGTGTAGAAGAGCTCTTCTACTAGTGTCTTTACCTTCAAGAGTCTCATAGAAGGGAGTGCAATTTTCATTTTGGGACCCCCATTCATTTTCAGGGTTACTGCTTTGGTTTGTTTGGGCTTATTCAGCCTACCCATTTGTTTTGTCCAGGGACTCATTTGAAGGATTCCAATTTTTTTCCACCCATTTTTTTTTTGTGTGTGTGTGTGTCCATCCACCACCAGCCAGAGCTCCACTGCATAACTATCAAATGGGAAGGCCATTTATAATTGGTAGGAATTGGGTTTTTTGGTGATCAAAACAGAATGATGAGAATTTCCACTGGAAATGCTACATGATGACAAAATTTAGGTCAAAACATGAAAAACACAGCTTTTGCTTATTTTGACAAATTTAGATCAATTTCACAAAAATAATGCCACTTTGTTTTTGACACAGTTTTGAGGAATCGACATATAGTTTTCAGTAAGGGATCAGGATCAGGACTGACAGAAACAGTCATGACATGAACACGCATGTTCATAGTTTACAATGCACACTGGGGCAACTTTAATGGAATGTGGAAGTAGTAAGCAGCTACTTGATTCCTGATGCTCCAAGCAGCAACCAGGATGCAGCTTGAGAATTTTTGAGCAGGTTATTTCAGGCTGGGGTGTGTCTGCCAGTAACTACTTGCCTTTGTAGGGCCATTCACTCTTATTTATTGTGCTGTTTGTACAACTTGCAATAAACATTTGGATAAAAACACATAACACTGCAATTTGCTATTTTAATCAAGAAATTTTAGAAAAAGCATTACCAAAAAAACCCCACCCCTAATAATTGGTATTCCTCTGACCACTCCCATAAACAATTAGGCAGGCAGAAACAAAAATTTGTGTAAAAGTGAAAACATGTTTAGTTTGTTGACTGACATAAATATGTACCCATACAGATCCCAGCAAATTTGTTTTGGAATGATGACTTAAATGGGCATCTATGGGCCCAGTTCCCATTCATTCAAAAAATAAATGCACACCCCTAGGGCAAAGAGTACCACCACATATGGTTTTCCACACCACAAGAATGTGATTGAGGGTGTAATCCTAAATTGTGCTAGAATGGTGAGATCTGCAGGCCTGAGCCATACCCAGCGCACCTCATTACATATTTGTGCCCTTGTCCCTGGGGAGGCTCCACCCTCCCCATAGTGTTCCTCAGATTTGCACCTGCTATGTAGCAGGTGCAAATCTGAGGAAGCTGTGCAGCCTGAATCAGAGCTGTGTAGCCCAGGGACAGAGCCTTGGATGTGGCCTAATGACCGCATCCCAACCCCAATCTCCTCCCTGGGCTGGCACGCCCAATGGCACGCCCACCCCACCCCACCCAGTCCCTCCCTCCCGCCCACCCTCTCTCCTCCCAGAATCGCTCTTGCACCAGCTGAGTTTGACTGGCACAAAGGCGGCTCGGCCCCAGTGCTCTTGGGCCGATACTACTGCTAACGTCGGCCCAAGATCTCTAGCACAGATGCGGGGGGGCTGGTTGGCACCCCCATGTTGGTGCTAGTGACATTGTGCCAATGGTAGCACATAGTGTCGGTGCAATGTCCATCCTTGGATTGCGCCCTTAATGTGCAAAGGAGTACTACAGTATAAAAAGCCACATCTGATTGGATTTTCCTTTCTATGCAATTCTTAAGCTTTAGGGTATATAGTAGATCTGCCTACCCTATTCAAGCTGGTGGAATACAAGATGTATTTTTTCCAATTAGGGCATCACATAGGCTTGGCTTTCCAAATGCAGCTCTGGTTCATAATGGGATCCTCTCAGCACTAATCCCTTATGGGGGTTAGGTCTCAAATTTGCTTCCACATGAGCACACGATTAAGTCCTTCCTCAAGTACTACCTAACAAGCAAAGACCTGTATTAGCTAAAGAGGAAATGACAGTGGATGCTGTGAACAGTCTTGCCGGTGTTAGCACAGTGACGTTGTGTAATCTTAATTATTGCACTTCTGTTTTTATGGGAAGCGTCTTAACATTCAAGCCATGACTTTGCATTTTAGGCTGAGCAGGTGGCAGTGTTGATATTGATGAGAGCAAAGGGAGGAAGATTCCTGAACATCTCTGACTGCAGTGGCAGCTGCAGTGCAGAGCAACATGCTTAACCCCTTCAGGAGAGAACCAAAGTGCAAGTTAAGCAAAAGCACTGGCTGTCTTGAGCTTGTGCGCACTATTAAAAAAAGATGTATTCTATGCTTCAAATTGTTCCTCTATGTGTGCATGATAAAAAGAGAGCAAGTCAGGCATGCAGGCATTGTGTGTGCATGTGCACGGATGTATGCATCCAAGAACATGAGGGAAAAAGAAGAAGAGAGATATTGGTTTATTGTTTGCTTTTGCATAGCCATATTTGATCTGTGTTTGATCCAGATTGCAGCAATCTGTAACTTGTTTTAGAGCACAATGTTTTAGAGCACATTGTTTTCAGTGGGGCTTACTTTCAGGAAAGTGTATATAGGTCTTCAGTCTTAGAAGCCTTAGGCTGCAATCCTATCCACACTTACATAGGAATAAACCCCATTGACTATAGTGGTACTTACTTCTGAGTAGACAAGCCTAGGATTGGACTGTCAATAAGGAGTTTCACAAGAGACTGAAAGTTAAACACCAAAATGATCCTAGGGTGATTAATATTTCACAGTTCCAGCCAGCTAAAAATTCCTGCTGATTCACAAACCTGAAAAAGAATTTGGATTTCCTGAAGTCTCACAGTTCATTTTGTGAACAAAGGAAGCATGTTTCTGGCCCTTGTGGTGTGTCTATCAGCTGCCAAGAAAAGGTAAATTTTCTGCATTTTCATTAATAACATGAAATATGTGTTGTCCACAGATGGCATATTAGAGGCTTAGCTCATGTTTGTCTTACATATTCATGACACCAGGAAATCAGCCGCAGCTGCTTTTGCCTATTTTTTTTTTGTAATTTACATAGTCTTAAAAATTATCATTATTAGACCAAACGAAAAAGTTAAAAGAAAGTCAAAACATGCCTGATATTATGTGCATCCACCCAAACTTTGTTTAAAGGCCTTTCCAAGTGTTTTGAGGATTTTATGTATACCTCAGAAAAGGAGAAAAAAAATATTGTTCCCCAAAACCCCACACCACATTTATTTAGCTATTACAACCTGCCCAAGCAGTTATGTCTAGGAGTGCTTTGGCTTCTAGCAAACAAGTTACAATATTCCATATTATGAGGTGTGTCTCAGGCTTTCCATCTCCCTTCAGGTTGATTCTGAAACTGAATACCCACACAATCGTACGTTTGTACCCTGCTTTGGAAATACACATGGGAAAACTGGTGAAAATATTTTCAATGAGCTAATTAAAGAATAAAACTTATTCTTGAATCAAGTCCTTGAGGCAAAGCTTAGAATTGTCAGAATTAATACAGTGCAAAAATCCTTACATATAAACAAATTATTTATAGGGACACAATGTAAAAAGTATGCTAACTTATAAATGGAAAGATACACACAACTTAAGTCATTGGCCCCCTTTTTTGACTTTGGAAAAGCAAGGTAAGAAAAGCTGTACACTGTGTAGATTTCAGTTGTAGATTTTGAAGACCTACAAAAGCATATAGAATATTAGCACATTTCAGCACCATGGTCAGTTCCACAGCCTGAGAACTAACAGCCCAATCCCACCCAAATTCTCCTTACTTACTCAGGGTAAGTACACTTTTGTTTGCTTACCGCTGGGAAAGCCTCCACTGCCACTTGCACATTTGAGGTGTGCAATAGTGACAGCAAGAGCAACGGAGAATATTGGTGCTGCTAAAACCATCCCCAATCTGTCTCCCTCACCACCCTCCACCATGTCTAGGATGACCCTCCCCACTCCATCACTCTTACCTGAGCCAATGGAGTCTTTCCACTTGCTCCAATTCTTTTGCAGGCATGTTGCACTGGCATCATAGGCGTGGTTGATCTTTGTGAGCATATAACTTGGACCAAACTCCACTCCTTCCCTACATTCCATTCACACAGTGCCATGCCACTGTTGCAGTTATAGAAGCATGATGTAACACTGGTGTAATGGGATTACTGCCTTAATAGCTGAAAAGTCATGCTGGATCAGGTCAAAGGCCCATCTAGACCAGCATCCAATGGCTCATCGGCTGCCCCTGTGAGAGGCAGAGAAAGAGAGAAAGGCATGCTGCTCTTCTGCCATTGATTCCCTGTAATTAGTATTCTGAGACATCCTGCTGCTGAACCCAGAGGTACCACATAGCCATCACGACTAGTAGCCACCGATAGACCTGACCTCCATGACTTTGTCCAATTTCCTTCTAAAGACATTCAAGCTACTGGTCATCATCACATCTTATGGCAATGAATTCCACAGACCAATTGTGTGCCTCCTTTGTCTATCCTAAATCTCCTGCCAGTGAACTGCTTTGGTTGACCCCTGCATAATTTTATGTACCTCCCTTAATTGCCTTCCCCCCTCCCAGCCAAGAAGCCCCATGCATATTGTTCCCTTGTAAGGAAGATTCCATCCACTATGCCCAGCACATATCTTTATGTGTCCTGATATCAAGGGTTGGAGAAGTGATTCGATCTTTATCAAGTGGGCATTAGTGAAGGATAGGATTGCACTGTCAATAGGCTGAAATTTCAAAATACCGAGCATCTTAAAAAAAAACCTGGCATCTGACTGGAAATACTGATCTCTTTTTGAAAAGATTCTACGAAAGGAAGACATTTCTCATTTTTGGCTCTAACACAAGAGCCAAAAGTCCTTGGCATTGTTCCTAATTCTGCTTGTTTTTCCCTCTTCACAGTGCAGCATTGGATATGCAGCATAGAAAGGACAAAAGAAGGGGAAGCAGCACCAGTTCAAACTAAGGAAAAACAGAGGCAAAGCCAAGCTGCCAGGAAGATAGTTGCTTAATTGTAAAATGAAAAACGAATGCCAATAAATGTACTTGCACCTGGTGTGCTTTGGGCAGAATGGTTCTTACCCAGAAGCAATAATATGTTTTGCTTTTCAATATTGATACCACCCTTTGCACTTTTTTGTGGATGGAGGGATCTAGCACCTGAACAATCAGGAGATATTTTCATTTTGGGGGAAGAGCATACCCTGTATAAAATATGTTCAGCACAAGCGCATTCAGGGTTGATTATAATTATCATTATTTTGCAATTAAAATACAATCTTTATAAAGTATTGCCAGGGTGGACCATTTTTTCTTGATATACAGCATGGTTTCTCATCTGTAAAATGGGGATAATAATCCTTCCTTTATTCCATTCTGTTGTAAATGTTTGTGCTGGAGTGGCACCTCTCTCTGGTTTTACTTTTTAGGTGAGGTTTTGATACAGGCTCCAGTGTCAAGAAAAGCACCAATAATTCTGAAGCATATACTCAGTGATGTCATGCACCCACTACGCACCACTACGCGAGTACCGGTTTCTAGAAGTTGAGCTGGCCTAAATCATTATTTGTTTGGCATTTGGACAAGTGCCAATCAAAAGTGAGTACCGGTTTCTAAATCATTTGGATGACACCACTGCATATACTGTATATGAAAGTATATTGAAAGTATATATTGAAAGTATATGACTTTCAAGCCATCCTGTTCTGAAAGAAATGGCATCAGTCGTCCTTGGCCACAGATTGCAGGCCCGGTTTAAAAGACTTCCATCCATTTAGGTGACTATTCAGGCTTGGCTATTGGGAAGGGATGGCAATTCAGTGGTTGAGCAGATGTTCTGCATAAAGAAGGCCCCAGATTAAATTCCTAGTAAAGCACAGGGCGGAAAAGGCTTGAAGAGCTACTGCCAATCAGTGACAGTAATGAACTGGAGGGACCAATTATATGATTCAGTATAAGGCAGCTTTCTGTGTTTGAATCAGAACTTGGGGGACAGAAGCTCCAAGGGTGGTCACTTACTTGTATCATAAGGGGCCACTTATTGTATAAACCTGCCACTTCACATGGATGGTGCCACCAGGAGGTCCCCTTTTCCTGACAGCAGAGATTGCAGAAGGTCACAGGAAAAGCAGCACAGTTCCTCCTAATGCACCGCTTTGGGCTCCCCTTTCCTCAAGTGGTGGAATGTTCCAGGCGGCTTTTTCCAGTCTTTGAAACAGACAGCCCAAGAAATGTATGATGTCATTGTAATGATCTGTTTATTAGCAAATGTCCTGAAAGAAGAGCTAATACAAGGGTACATACATTAGAAAGAACTCACAAACAGTCATGCAAGGATCATAGTAACATCAGGCCAGCTCCACCCTCCCACCCTGCCCACATTTCTCTCTCATTCAGGAAGCCTATCAGTGCCAAACAAGAGCTTTTCCCCCAGGAAAACACCAACCACATGAAAGCACAGGACACATTGCACATTTCATGGAGCATCTAGTTTGACCCTTAGCTACTCTGTTTGACACCTCTCCACTGTTCCAGCCTGACTGAGGGTGCAATCCTAACCTGGAGTTAAGCCGGCACAGCTAGGCCAGCAAAGTTTGACTGGCACAAGGAACACCATCAAGAATGTTTGGACCACTCTCGGAGTCAGAGAGGCCAGCACACAGATGTACGCCATCCCCCCTGAATCTGAGAGTGGTCCAAATAAGCTTTACAGTGGCCCTTGTGCCATCCAAACCTTGCTGGCCTAACTGTGTTTGCCTAACTCCAGGTTAGGATTGCGCCCTCAGTTGGCCTCAATCCCCCCATTCAAATGTGCAAACTGGTTTCTCACGGCATACATGAGCTTCAGCTAGGCATACATGAGAACGGAGAATGCTCAGCTTCCCGTACCCAGCTATAATTCCCAGGATTCTTTGGGGGGAAGGCCTGATAGTTAAACAGACCTATGTTGTAATGAAGATGAAGCCTCTCATGGTGCAGGTGTAACCCAATCTATAGTGTAAAGTAGCTCTGGACAAAAGGCAGTCAAGTTGTCTGTTAGAGCCCCATCTGTGATCAGGCAAAGCATAATGGAAATAAGAGAGCAACGCCCACAGCAGTGTGAAAGGGGCTGATCTCAGTAAAGCATGTAAGAGCACAAGCTGCTATCAGAGTTAATGCCCATCAGTGAAGAATCTGATGTACCTGATTGTCGGTCCTCGGGGTGCCTTGCTGTCATTTTTCTGAATCTCAAAGAGAGGGTGAAGGGAAGCCAGCTCACAAAAAGTTAATAAGCACAGATCATTAGTACGAAGCAGAATAAAGATAAGGAAAGATCTTTCATAGCTTGTCTGACAGAGCTTTTTACATATATATGAGCCACTCTTGAATGAGTGCAGTGTGGGGGGCAGCGGTGTCTCCTGGGGCTTGGGTTGACAACAAGGAAGAGCTTGGAGAAGGAAATGCCTGAAAGTAGGTCACATACCACAAGCATAACCAGCCAGCCTGTGCACGGTGGGGGATCAGCTGTTCTCTGCAATCAAGCTCATTGGCCCTGAGCAACCACTGTGCATCGTAGGGCCGAAAGGCCTTTTGTGTAAGCGAAGGGAGCCCTTTGTGTTTGCCTGCCAGAATAATTAGCCTGCAAATATTGCTGTCTATTTTAAATTATGTAAATGTGCCAAACTGCCTTATTAGCAGTAGGACGTGGATTAGTGACTGCATTTCCATGTATTTGAAGCTCGCATATGCCAGTGCAAAAAACTTGGCTGTTTTCAATAATTACCTACACATCTTAAAGAACTGTTATGACACTTCTCCACAATTGGACCTTGACAGGCTTATTGCATAGCATAAACCGCTGACTCAAATGTATGATCCCTTAATCAAATGGACACTGAAAACAGAAATAAAATGTTTGCCTGGTTGTAAACATCCATGCAGGCTGAATGGGGTGGCTACAGAAAAAAACAACACAATACCCCTGATTTTTTGGGTATTTTCAATCAAGGACTGCTCTTGATTCATCCTTCCGATTACAGGTATAACTGCAGCACTTCTTGAAGCAAATCCCTCTTGATTTCAAAGTGCCCCACAAGCAGTTATCGCAGCTCACATTGGAGAAGTGTTGCCGAAACACCATCTAGTATTAAGGGGCATCTTATTTTGTCTTACACAGCAATGTGCTACCATCTCATCGAGTGATTATGCCTTACACAGCTCCAATTCTGCTACTGGATGGACACAGAGATGCTAGGGATAGAGAGAGTTTTATCCAAGGTCACACGGGAAATGCCTGCCATTGCCAAAAGCAGAGGAGAGGGGATATTCGAGCCTGCAAATCTGTATTTTAACTAAGAGACCGTCTTACGTTATGTCCACTTTCACTTTATCCACATACAGGATCCATGAATACTATACCTAGGTGAGCAATCTTGACACTGACAATGCCTCCTAGGGGAATTGAAAGGGGGGATCTTTTCACCATCACTCTGGACACAAGGTGATGCACAAACTTTTAGCTTCCTGTTGATGGAGACATTGAGGAGGAGGAGGAGGAGGAGGAGGAGGAGGAGGAGGAGGAGGAGGAG
>JAJKFI010000055.1:2360309-2390240 GCA_029204185.1 Lerista edwardsae
TGTAACAACATGCGTTGAAAAGCCGCTTGTATGCGGCAAGCCTTCGCTGGCTTTCGCTGACCGGCAAACTTCTTGCTTTCTGACTATCGCTACTGTAACCAATAAAAGACTTTGTTATGGAAATGTAGCGATCTCGTCGTTTCTCCGCTCCGCTCGCGCGAGGCAAGCGCTGAATGGGTCCACAAGCCCCCAACTCTGCTACAATTCAAACAAACAACAAGGGCCTGGATTGATCCAGAGGATCGAAAAGCCAGTCTCCATAGTCTGCTCAACTCAGGCCCGTTGGACTGAGCAATGGGTGCATAGTGAACCGTGCATGATGATTAGCTGTGGGAGGGTGAGCCATGCAACTCTTGAGTTTCCTTAACTTTTTATAGAGTCAGCAGTGATAAGCTACGATTGTTTGAGGCCAGGTGGGATCAACCCAAAAAGAGGGAGGGGCCAGGTAGTGGATCTGAGCCACCTCCTCCAAGGCAAGAATCTGTACTGAAATGAGGGGAAAACATTTGGACCCATTGCACTCTGTGTTTGAAGTTCAATAATACTGGCCCATTTGTAATCCAAAATCCTAGTCTTGTATTGGGGCATGTGGGCAGGAGCAATGTCTACGTGTTAGCAAGCTCATTAACAATCAAAGAAAGAGCATTCCCCTGTACAGGCATTAATTAGCCTATGTCTGGACTTGGAGGTCTCTCTCTCTCTCTCTCTCTCTCTCTCTCTCTCTCTCTTTCTAGAGCCTGGCATACCAGTAAACACTTCATACATAAAAGGAAGCTAACCTGGCCTTCTGAGAAGCTGGCTATGCAATGTGGGCAGTTCAAAACCCAGCAGACTGTGCATACATCAGAGCCTTTGCCATGAGCTGTCATTGAAAAGCCATTACCTGGCGGATGTATCGAGCACTGATCAGGTTCCATCCTATTAAACTAACTGGTCCTGACAAATACTGGAAGCGTGACTCTTCCCAAGACTTCATAATCACTTTGCTATGGCACTGCCCCAAGGATTCCCTAGCTTTGGCAGGGTGTTTCTGACAGAATCAATCTAGAAGTAACATCAAAACTAGTGACCGTGTTTTCCTGCTGGCTAAATGCCTTGTGTTTGTGGAGATGTTGTCAGCACCCAGAGCTAACAGTATGCGCATTCTCTCAGGCCATTGCCTGGCAGAGGCACCATTTAGGGAAAGCCTGCGAAGGCATCGCCCATGTTTTAGACCAGCCATCACAGCACTTGTGCACTGAGGTGTGCTGAGACTTGTATTTCTTGGCTTAAAAATACTTGCTGGTTTCGAACCCTTCTCTCCCATATAAGATGCACATTACAACCCTCAAATTCAATGCCTTCCTTTATAGAATCATGGAACATTAGAGGTGGTAGGGACCTAGCCCTATCCCCTACAGATGACCACAGCATCCCAATTGGATGATCCATCATTAGTGGCTTCTGTGTCCCATTAGTGGCCTCTTTAGCAGCTTCCATCTTAGTAACTACTTTAGTAAGTAGTTACTAAGTTCTTTAGTAACTACTGTGTCTCATCAGTTTATTGCTTTTTAAGTCTGAATTTCTTATGTAAACTGCATCTTAAGTTCTCAAAGAAGGCCTGCCCCAATTCTAACTAAATCCTCCGATGTCAATGTGGCTGTGCCAAGGGAACAAAATCTGCATGGGGGTGGGGGAGTTACAGAGACCTCAAGGTAAGGGAGCATTTGTTTCCTTACCTTGGGGTAAACCTCTACTTTCTCAATGGATCAACTTGGATCTACACCAGCTATTTTGCTGGCATATATTTGAGGAGGGTAGGGGAGAGGGAATGGAGATAGGAGCCTGCGTAGGCTGGTACAGCCAGAAACCACTGCCTACATACGCCATCTGCCTCCTGCCCTCTCCTATTCGGTTCATCGTCCTCCCTGTTCTCCCCATTGACCCCTTTTTCCTGCCTTCCTACCAGCTGCCCGTGTTCCGTGCCAGCTTACCTGCAGCTTACCTGCAGGTGCTGACTGTTTCAGTGCTCCAGTGCCACTGCCATTTGTGGCGGCAGTTCTAAAAAGGCTCCTAGTGCCACACGCACTAGGCACGCACAATGTCATATGTGTCTTTATGGCAATGTGCACAGCCCATAGGATTGGGCTGTTAGGGCCCAATCTTGTGGGACTGATCATCAGTGATACTTGGCACTGCACCCCAGTGCTGGTAGTATGGACCGATGGTACTTCAGCAGTGCCAACTGGCGGTAAGGCCCGACACAGGGTTGCTCAAGTTTCTGCTGGCAAAATAGCCAGTGGAGACTCAAGGAGTTCCATTGTGGGGCCCGTGGCTTTCCTCGGGCTGATGAACAAGGGGATGAACAAGGAGACCAAAGTGGCTGCCACAGATCCTGAAGGATGCAACAGTAGCTATTTTACTTTTTCATGTTGTTATTGATGGTTTATTATTCTACTAGCCTTTTGTTACACGGTGTTGCCCGGGGGACAAAGTATCCCCAGCTTCTATTAGGAGAAGGAATGAATACAGGGACAGAATCAAGCAAAGGAGCATAATGAAATTGTCACACTCACTGAACCATGTCTGCAGGTCCTGTGGTAGGATAGCACCGATGTGTGAGAAACAGGAAGAGGTGGCCAGTTAGCCCTCTGGAAATAGGTCCCTCTCAGATCCGACTGGGTGTTGGAACTCTCTGGATCAGGCTCTTTCCAGCCTGGGCAACTCAGGCAGTGCAAAGCAGTTTCACTTTCGTTTCTGAGGTCTCTTCCTGTGTTTCATCTCAGTGAGTGCAATCCCAGCTCATGACCTGCAGAATCCTTTGTGACCACAGGGTGGCAGCACACTTTCACTCCAATATAATCCCCTCGCTGTCCCTCCCCCCCGGGGGCTGTAGGGGGGTCTGACCCCCGCAGTGTTTCTTTCCAGGCTGCAAGGTATATTCCTGCCAAGTTCCGTGCGGATCGGTCCAGGCGTTCCCGAGCCTATGCATAACATACATACATACACACCCGCATACATACATACATACACACACACAAACATACCCACGTCCATTTTTATATATATATAGATTTTATGTAAGTGGCTTTTGAATATCACTTAAATAGAAACACAACCTAAAAGTATTCTAAATTTTTGAAAATAAGCACTGTTTTGCAATTTAATCTTGGCTGTGTTCAAAGAGGGGGTATTTGAACCTGGATGAGAATTAATTTTCCCCACCACTCTCTTGATCCCCTGCAGAACTAAACACCCCCCAGGTTGCCCACTTCTTGTTGCCCCAGGTTGCCCAGGTTGTGCCAAACTCTGAGCATATTTTAAACAGAAGTCCACCAAATGTAATAAACAGATTTTTAAAGAAGTTCTGCACCTCTTCAATAAGAGAAAATAGTTTTAATCGTGTTTTGAGGAGTGTTTTTGGTTGTGTTCATGAACATTTAGGGTGTGTTAAAAACAAGAAACCTGGACAGGAAGGAAGTTGCAGCTGCTGGCCATAGTCACCAAAAGAATAGTCAAAATTAGGGATAACCCAAGAGGGGTCTCAGCAAATCAGAAGCCCAGGCTGAGAGCCAATTAGAGCCTGAACCATCCATGAAATCTGAGCAAAGTTCAGTGCTTGTCAGACCTGCCTGTTGGCCAATTTGGCTGAGGCTTCTGGCTCTAGACTTAAAGGTATTTCATTCTAGTCCCTTGGATTATAGCATCAGACATCAATTTGCAGTTTAAACCCAACCTCAACAGTGGCATCATTCTTCAATCAATTCTCTCAGGCGCTATCTGTACAACTGTTGCCAGGGGTCAATGGATCAACCAGCCATGTTTAGCATACCGTCACATCCACAAGCTCCTGCCACTCTCATAGGAATCGGTCAACTTCCTCAAAGAAAGGGCTGCATCTAGCCAGACAGCTTGCTGCTGTTGAATATACTTTTATGACTTTTCCACAACTCCTGTGGAAATCCTCTTCATTGTGCCATGTTCCCATTAAACCATCTGGTTTTCATCTGCTTTGTCATGTTCTGGAACAGAATAATACCCCAGTAGCCTGCAGCAAGTGACACATTAACTTATGAACATTCCAGTTTTGAATGAAGTCCCTTGTCTTGGCTTCAGTCCATGGGCGTGTATGTGCATGCGGCTGTAGCAAGGTGTATGTGTGTGTGGCTGTAGCAAGCATATACGCAAATAGCATGACTGGAAACAGCCAATGGTTGATGGGATGGCTGCTGCCACAGTCCCTCTGAAACAAGCACTGTAGATGTAGTGGCATCCAATGCAAACCAGTGAATAGAGTACTGACTTGGCCTGCTTTCAAACCCTGGCTCAGCCATTGACCCACGATCACTCTGACCATCATACTGATGCAGACCATCATGCTGATTAACTACTTTACGGCAGTAAAGAGCTAATTATAGCAAGATTAACTAGATGGAACTAGAATAAGCACCAGCTCTAATGAGCCTGGCAAGGCTTCCATGAGAGACATTTCCTAATTTTGAGGGGCAGGGATGACACATTGCAGCCTTTTACAGCATTCTGCTTTCTTCCATTTATTTGTGGATGGAGAAAGCTGCTGTCAGAGGTACTAAACAGGTGAGGGAAAGGGGGCTCATTGGTCCACTAATACTGAGGATCCACAAACCAGATCTAGCTGGAGTCTCCCAATGGCATAGCTAAGGCATCTTCTACCCAGGATCAAAGAAGATTTTGTAGCTTTGCCCACACACAACGAAACCAATCTAATTAATTCAGTTAAGTAAATAAAATGTTTTCTGGTTAATTGCCATAACCTTTGATAGAATGCTACATATTCCAACATGGGTTGTTTCATTGCATTCTGCATCAAATGACCTTTCCAATGATATATATAATATGATGGTATTATTCGTAATTACCAAAGTATTCATAGTTGTGGCCGCTCATGTCAACTTGTTGCCCCCCTTTAAGCTTATTTCCTGGTGCAATTGATCCCCCCCACACCCCTGAGCTATGCCACTGCTCTTCTCATCCTGTGCATTGGTTCCCCTCCCACTTGCAACATGGCACTCCAGCAGCTGGGGAGTGACAAGACCAGGGAAGGAGCAGGTGGAAGTAGTCCTGGCCACCATGTCTCCCAATGCAGCAGGGATTTAAAGGTGCCACTGCTGATCTTTGGGTCATGACCTCATAAACCTAGAGTCAATTTGCATCTTCATTGTTTAAGCTGCTTCACTTAACACACACTCTCTAGTTCCTCCCAATTTCTCTCTCTCTCTCTCTCTCTCTCTCTCTCTCTCTCTCTCTCTCTCTCTTTCACTCCAAGTGTTCATTTATTTGTTGCTTGTTGCCTGATGCAAAAGGTTTGTTACAAAAGCCTATTCAGCTCATAATGAGGCTTTCAAATGATTTCGGTGGCTTATCGTGGCTCGAAATGAGTCTCCCTGTGGTGACATACTAGCATTTATCTTCATACCGGAAGAAGCCCTTGCTAGCCATGTGCATTCAGAAAAAAAAAAAAAAAAAAAAACCACAGGACAGCCTACTTCAGCACTATCACCACCCAGAATGAAAAGGCAAAGGCTCCCATTAACAAGGAGGAGACAATGATCTATACTGTGTTTGATGAAACCCTGTATGTTTTGAGCTGTCCCTGTTCATTAGGGATATCCAAAGATGTGCCCCAGCCTAAGATATTTTGGATAGCATATGGAAATCTCTCTCTCTCTCTCTCTCTCTCTCTCTCTCTCTCTCTCTCTCTCTCTCTGTGTGTGTGTGTGTGTGTGTGTGTGTGTGTGTGTGTGTGTGTGTGTGTGAAAGAGAGAGAGAGAGAGAGAGAGAGAGAGAGAGAGAGAGAGAGAACCACAGATAATGTGCATGAGGTCCAAAACACATAAAATTTAAAATTATACTAAACAGGAAAAAAAAACAAAGCTCACATTTATAATCACAGCCTTTAAAAATTATTCTAGCATATACATATTTAATAATGCAGCTGTTGGAAAGCAGGGTTTTCCCTTTTTTTGCAATCAACAGAAATTTAGAAATAAAATAAAATTCTAAACTTGAGTAATGTCATACTTCTCAAAGCTTTGATCTTACGGATTCCATTTCAGCAAATTTAAGCTCACTGGAACATCTCAGTGTTGCGGCATCAAACAAATAGTCAAACCGCCCAATCCTACAGAGCCTTTATGATGGCAAAACTCACGTTTCAGCCATTGTAAAGGCCACAGCAACACAGCAAATAGTGCACCGCTGCTGAGCATGTCAGAGCCACCAGGGAACGTGGCCGGTGGCTCTGAGTGCCCATCACTGACAGACCCAACCCATACCAAGGCAGATGAGGAAGCAGCAGGGGCTGGGCTGTGGGCAGTTTGAGGGAGGCTCAGGGTGGTGGGGCAGGGACAATTCAGTGGAGGGAAAGAGTGGATCCCACCATCAGCAGTGCACACAGAATCTTATCCCCCTCTGCTGCCCCAAACCCACCCCTTCCTCTCCTCAGACTTAGCAAAGTAGAAGGTATGAAACCAAGGGAATTTCCAGCCAATTGCATTTCCAGCCAATGGCATCACATGGAGTTGAAAAAAAACGTTTGCCCAAATTCTTGCACATAAGCACAAAGGTTCAAGGATCCTTAAGCTTGGACCTCAGTGGCATACAGCTAACATAACCATCTTAATATCGGACCATTATTTTAAGAAACTCCTCAACGTGTTTTACAGAGATTCAGTAAAACAGTGTTCTTCAACTTTGGGGTCGTGATCCCAATGCGGGAGCGAAACCACATTTGTAGGATCGTGGCAAGTTAGGGGAATCAAAATGGCCATCAATCATGCCAAGTCATACTGTTGTGTGGTGCAATATTTGGGAGCAGATGGTTGCATAAAAGCCATGAAAGGTGACTTGCTCTTGCATAAAAGGTGAAAGTATTTACACACTGCTTACATACATGGGATTGTTGCTGAGCCTTGCTCCACTGTTAGACTTTGCGGTCTGCTGCATTCCATTCTACCTTACTCTGCAGTAGCCTGGCCAGCACTGATATAAAAGTCAACGGGATGTATTTTCTTGACAAGTAAAAATAGTTGTGCTGAATTCAAATAGCGCCTTCCTTACGTCAGCCTGTGGGGTTGAGAGTGGGTGGCAATGGGGTGGGGTGGATGGATTGGGTCCCAGAAGGGGGCAGAATCAACAGTGGGTCCCCAGCCTGTCTGTCTGTCTGGGTCATGGCACAAAATAGGTTGATGACCACTGCACTAAATCATGAATACAAACCTGAAAATCAGACTGGTCTTCTGATCCAAAAGAGATTTTTTGGTTGCAAAGAGACAAGGATTAAGACATTTCAGCAAAATGGTTCGTTACACCACATGAAAATCTGCTTCCAGGTTTTGACCCTGGAGACGGTCAAATTTTAGTAGCATAACTCTTTATGTGGCTCGATCTTTCTCCCATAAGAGAAAAACAGCCTCTTACAATTTTGACAACTTCAGGATGCTCTTTCAATCCAAAGCCCATGAACTACTGTGCCTGCAAATATATGCTTTGGAACAGACACAATTACTGCTGCATCAGTGCAATACCATGACTCTGAGCTTTGAATTGAGCCATCCCAGCCAGCTTTGAAGGGCAGAGATTCTGTCTCCTAATAAACTTTGGAAAGAGCACCCAGCAAGCCATGCCTCCGGTTAAGAACTGAGCATCCGTGATTTAAAACACTTGTCTGTAATGCAATGAGTATTGAATACAAGAAGGACAAATTGGAAGCTAGAGTGTAGATAGAAAAACAGAATTTAACTGGAATGGCAGGGATAATTCTCAAGATGGTATACTATTATTAACCTTTCTAACTTGGCCAGGAAGGAGAAGTAGTAGTGGAACGTATAGCTATGTATGCTAAAAGGTATATGTTTGGTTGATGGTTATTTGACTTTGGGGATTAAATAGTTGCAAGGGGGGACTTTTAGAGGGAAAATGACGTGGGTCATGACATCCCATACCTGCACACTGTGCTCCCAGTTCAACTCACAGCACTACGCAACTGCTATTTGTGACTAATGGCAAGCCTCTAGCTACACAATTTGTAGCACAATCCTATCCCATGGCTACTACTTGGAGTAGGTACCACTGAGTTCAATGGACCTACTCCCAGGTAAATGCATATAGGATTGCAGCATTAATGTCATGTGTAATTTGACCCTAAAAATATGACTGCTACAACTCTAGGTAGAAATTAAGCAGCATAAAATACGAAGTGATCTTATAGTAGGTCTCTCCCCCTACGAACGACACAACAAAGAAGGGAAAGTGGATAAACTTTTTGGTACTTTCTGAAGAATCAGAAAGTCTTTTGGTACTTTCTGAAGAATGTGTGAATCACAAACTAGTGGCAAAGGCTGCAAACCTATCCTCACTTGAGAGGGTAAGCCCCACTGAACACAATATGAGTTCTGAGTAGACATGCATAGAATTGGGCTGTGTGAGGTATTTTCCTGACCCACAATTCTGTCAGAATATTGACACAGCTGAACATAATGGCAAAATAAACGTCTGCCCGATCAGTGTATGCAGAAGGGCTTTCTGTATGTTTTAGTCCAGAACATGAACATGCATGTGCTCTCTCTCTCTCTCTCGCTCTCTCTCTCTCTCTCCTGAAACCTTTCCAAGTTTCAAAAACAGTTTGCAATGCAGTTCAAAGAGCCAGTTCAAATGTACTGGAATGGATAGACAAACATCCGGGCTACATGGATGCAATTGCTTGAATGCAATGCCTCACATATTCTATACTGAACCCACAGAAAGTAACAAACATGAGGAAATCAGTGGGTCTTGTTGAGTTTATTTTTTCAGGTTGTATTCAGAATGTTCCAAATATACAAAAAAGAATATTTTCAGTCTCTAATGGTCTACCTGCATGTATCTATTGCTTGTCACGTATTCTGTTTTGTCACAGAAAATAGTTCAAGCAGCTAATGCAATCTGCACCCCATCTCATATCCTATTTCCACCTTGCTCCCAATTATCTCTCTATCTCCTACAGGGCACAATGAGAACTTGGCACTGAACATTGCTTTCAGTAATGTTATTCAGTTAGTAGTAAGGGGTACTAGCCTTCCCAAGAGGTAGAGAAGATGTAGCCCAATCCTATTGACAATAGCACTGGCGTACGCTTGTACTGCCAGCACCAGGTGTCGCAAACCAGGCTCAGAAGTGGGTGGAGACAGTGCAAGCCCCCCTGAGCTGCAGAGGCCTAGTCTCAATAGTAGGCACAGATCCAAGGATATCATTGGGTCCACTAGGGCTTTACACAGGGTAAAGGAACCAGTGTTCCATTTCCCCAAGAAGGGAAGGCTCTGGTGGCTGCCCCAGCCCATCGAATACAGCAGTGTCCATTTTGATGGCTCCATTCCTCTGGACAAAGCAGAGGCTTAGGATTGGGCTGCCCAAGTGCTACATTATGTCACTCATCTAGTAATTGTTCTGCCACTTTCATTATAAAAGCCCTTTGCCTTTACAAAAACCTTTTCAGCAGATTTTGCTAATTTGTGGCACTTTCACGAGAGAGCACTTTCACTATATTTTTCCAGCTAATTTATTTTGGAAGAAGTCTGCTTCCAACTTATACAACCCCAGCTATTTCATGATCCCACTGAAGTTTCTCTAGATCCCCATTTCTCCCCCGCCCCCATTTTTCTCCCTTTTAGAGCCCAAACTCTATCCAACTTCCCAGCACTGATATAGCCATGCCAATGGGGCGTGCACTGCATCCTGCAGTGGAAAGGGCAGTCACAGAGGCCTCCTCAAGATGAAGGTTCATTTGTTATTTTGGGGCTGCATTGCAACTGCATTGGTGCTGAATCAGTTGAATAGGATTGGACCCTTATTAATGTTATAGGTGTGTTTGTGTGCCCAGTGGTGCACAGCTGTAATTGCACAAATTTAGCATTAATCAACACCAACCCACAATCCAAAGAAATGGAAGCACTTACGCATGGGAGATGATCTTACATCAAATTAATAAAAAGAAATATGATGAGGAATGCAGCCATTAAACCAAGCTGAATGCCAATACAGTATTGCCTTTGAAAGAAGTTAGTACAATATAATAAGGTTAGTGCTTAATGAAAACCACTCAGATATTTAGGAGAGAGGAGAGGGTACGTGGCTTTAGATGCAACCGCTACTACTGGTATTATTTAAATCTTTCTGAAATTGTAGTGTAATTTCACTGCAATTACAATTACACTCTGCACAGAATAGGAACACGTCTCGGCATGTTAAATGATCTAAGAATTTCTGCAATCTCATCAACAAACAGCTGCAGAAATATTTCACAATGGAGCGCATACCATGGACAAAGAAAAGAGGAGTGTGGTGGGGAAAGAAAGACATAGTGATAGGGATTCTGTTTAGAATATTAAAATACATTTGACTTCACCAGCCTGTCAAAAGTTTATTCTTCTTTTGTGGTCACACACGCATGTCAAAATGAATTCTCAGGAATATACTTATTTATTTTTAACGGGTGCTGATATTTACAAAATTGGTGGTACCCTATGAAGAATACATTATGTACACACATGATCAACCAGACAGCAAATGTCCATTTCAGAATATATATATATAATATATATATATATGTATGTATGTATATATACATATACACAGATAACTTTTGCCGTATATACAAATAATTCATTTTACTGATTGGGAATATCTCAGCTCCTAGTGTCCAGGCAGTGCTGAGGACTCCTGTGTTGTCATTAACAATGATGAGTTGAGTTCTATACACATTGTGCCATTTAGATACAGCTGGTGTCTAAATTTTTTGTCAAGCAAGCACATGGTTAAACGATTCAACATTCCCATGAGTCCTCTTTCTTTAGCGTCCTCTCACCATTATTGGTCCCATTCTTCCAGTAACCATGGAAACAAAAGATTCAGTTCCACAGCATCTTTATTATGAGTCCTGCTTGGATTTCCTTTTCTTATTGATTCTCTCAAATTAGGCAAATGCACACTTATTTGATCCAAGTTCCTTTCTGGCGTATTTCAAGCAATAATTAGTAATATGACTTTGTAGGACATCTGCAATGTCTCAGGTAACAAGGAAGCAGGTGCAGTCGGCTAATTGCATTCCTTGCACTCCGTAGAAAACAGCCTCACACATCTTGAAATAATACACGCAGCTCTGTTACATATTTACACATACAGATAGATTTTGGAATTAGATTCTTAATAGTACAACATTGGACATCTCATAGAAGCCAAAAAATACCCGAGAAGAGAAATGAGAACTAAGGGATTCATTTGCTGGCTACCACCTTAACATCTTTAATCTGTCCAAATTGTGGGATGGTGTAAATTAGCTTAATTATCAGGATGTCAGGCCAAATCTTTTGCTGTGTTTTAAGCTTGGGGTTTGCAAGCTTACGAGTAGGAGCATGTGATTTAGAAGGAGAAGATGGGAAGGGCAGGCTTTTTAAAATGCCCACTATGAAATTCATTTGGGATGCTGGAGTAGGAGAAGCAAAAGGAAGTAGTAGCCTTCTAGTCATATGTAAGAGCAGGCACTGAAGACTCCAAGGAATAGAGAGCTTATAATAGCAATGAAAATTAAAGGGGATGGTCTCAGATGCTCTCCCAGACTTTCCAGAGGGAAGTGTGCAGTGTGGAAACCAGTCAGTCTGCAATACTTGTCGACCAAGTATAGATTGTTTGAGCTGGAAGGGATCAAACAAAAGTGCTGCAGATTCTGACCTAATGGGTCTGCAGAAAGGTCTGCAGAGTACAGTTGGTGCATTTCTGCACTTGGGGTAGGTTGGGGGCTCAAAGGGCATCTGGACATTTGAAAGTGTGCTTTGCAAAAATGGCATGAGAACCCTCCCACAGAGGACTGGGAGTTGCATTGTGACCCATGGAGGCTGTCTGACTTTTGCGCTTGAAAGAGGTCCACACAGCCTATAGTCCCTGATGGCAGGTAATAGCATCACTGTAAAAGGTGAAAGCCTGTTAGTCAATTAGACTAAACATAACAAAAAGTCTTGTGATACCTTAGGACTGACCAATTCATTGTGGGATATGCTGGGGGGAGTGATACCCTCCTGATCAGATGTAAGTGCCAATGTAGGTCCTAGAATCCTTATCTCACAAGACATATGCTAAACAGCATCCCACAAAATGGCAGCAAAGAGCTCTAAAAACAGTAGGAAAATCTGACAGGATGTATCAATTATTAAAATGGACTGGCCTCCTCCTCCTCCTCCTCCTCCTGTAGGGCTCTGGGACTTGTGGGGGACACCAGCCATCACCCTACAGCTGCCTGGGTTTACAGTTCTTTCTGCTGTGCTGAAAGACTTTTGCGCCTCTGACTTGGCAGGAAGTGAGATTTTTCAAAAGCAAGCATGGTACACAGAGTAATTGCACTGCTGGCCCCTGAAAAATTCCCAAAGCCTTACAGTAAATGCATCCCTTTCTGTTGCCTTCCTCTGCTCCTTTGCCCACAGGCTAAGCGCCTGCCCCTTAAAAATGCATTCTCTCCACTGTAGCATCAATGCTATTTCTGGGTTTTCTTTCCTCTGCCTTCTGTTTAGAGGGCATCTTGCTACAAGTTCCACAAGTGAAGTGGAAGGGTATCCAAGATGCCTTCGTTTTTATGAAGCTGTGAAAATGGCAAGCCATTTAAATTTGAAAGGTGCACTGCAAACAAACAAATGCCTTAGCTCATAATTCGGCTTCACCTGCATAGTAACATAAATACTAGCGATGGATCCAAACTGCAGACTTCAGATCCAGATCAGAGTTCACACAAGGCCCAAAGGGGAATTTGGTTTCACTTATTTGAGAAAAGGCAGAAGGTATATCAGTAAATTTCTTCAGCTTCTGTGAGGGAGAGTGTCACATTTCATTCAATTTAACCTTGTGAAAGCAGCTGGATCTGATGTGAGATTTGGGACCTTCTCTAGTGTATTGCAAACTCCAGAAAGGCTAGGAGATTTCAGCAGTAAATTCAGTAGCTATTTGATTACAAAGCATGACCTTTCTTGCAATAGTTCCTGCTCTTTCTTTTATGTGTCCTTCTTTTATGTGGGTTTATGCATACATATGCCCATTTGTAAACACCTTCATGCTGCATGCTCTTAACACCATTCCAGATATAGCACAGTGATACAGGTTATAGAAAACAATGCAGAGGATAGCTGCAGAGATATGTACACACTTATATAAATTTTCTAACAGCTGCTATATTTTATGGAATTTGATCAGTTCTTTATCTGCTCTTAGCAGGCATTCTTTTTTCTCTTTTTGGTGGCCGTTCATTCTTTAAGTGATCTGAACTTTTTGCTCCTATACATTAGAAATTTCTAAGTTTTGAACTTCAATTCTGGTACCAATTCTTTTTGTGGCCTTGGAAACATTATTACATCTTTCCTGGTAGCAATAGCTGTTAAAGGCTTATTCCAATGATTTGTGAATGTGTGCCCAACTATTAGCTTTGCAATCATCATCACAAATGCTCCCAATGAAAGGCAATAGTTCAATATCCAGCATAGGCGTGTGTTGCTCAAAATCCTTCACATCACTGACACTAGCCAATAATTGTACATATTCCAGTTGTGATACTCTTTCTAATGGAAGAATTGCATTTTTCTGGGCACAAAATATAGGAAGTCTAATACTGGGGAAAAACAATAACACCACAATATAAACTCAATCTTGTATGTATAAGAGGAGATGTCTGGTCTTTGTACATCAAGGGGGTAATAATTTCACAAGTACTGCACTAAGAGCGGATAATCTTAAAAGACACAAATGTGTGTTACAGTTATGGGGAATCCCTTACTTGGTTTCAATGATGTTTTGTGCTAAGAAAATGTAGCTATTTCCTAGATCTAAAACAGAAATTATTCAAATTTCACACTGAAAATGAGGGCACATACTGCATATTGTTTTTGCACTCTCAGACAGGTAGCAAAATAGGCAGTTTATTGAGCCTCTGCCCCAAGGAGCCTGCACTCTATGACTGGTGAGCTGTAGTTGTCTTAATGGATCCCAAGTTGGCATCTAAAATTTCATTTCTAGCCCCCATGGATGCAGAAAACAAATGTGATAATATAAGGGTTACCTGTTACTCAGTGAAAAGTAATTCCCTACTGAACCTGTCCCTTATTTAACTCCTTCCACTATTAGCCAAAATTCTGATGTGATGGGCAAAACAAACAAACAAAACCAGGAATAGCAAGAAAAGGAGTAAAGGATCTTATGAAGAAGGGAGGCAGGTCTTCTCTCTTGCTTCTCAATTATATCAGAAATTTGGGCCTTGTGAGCGAGGATATCAGACCTCATTAACACAAGCAGCACAAAGAAGTGGTGGAATGAACTTTCTCATTTCAGATAATGGGAGATTATATCAGAACGTACATAAGAACATAATAAAGCTCTGCTGGATCAGGTCAAAGGCCCATCTAGTTCAGCTTCCAATAGTGCATTAGCTGCTTTTGGGAAGCCCACAAGCAGAAGAGAAAGGCATATAATACTTCTTTCCTACCTTTGCTCCCCTGCAATGGAAATTCACCATTGCTGAACTGAAAGATTACACTAACAGCCATGCTGACTTAGAGAAGCCATTCATAGACCTGTCCTCCATGAATTTGTCCAATCCCCTTTTAAAGTCACCCAGCTAAGTGGCCTTTGCCACATCTGTGGCAACACATTGCACAAGCTACTTATGCTCAATGTGAAGAAGTTCCTTCTTTTGTGCATTCCAAATCTCCTGCCAATCAATTACACCAGATGAATCCCAATTGTAGAATGGTCAAAGAGGGAGAAAAAAACACACCTCTTTGTCCATTTAGTCCAAACACATAAATTTTATCTCAATTATGCCTCTGTTAAATTGCCAAAAAGCCCCAAATGCTGTAACCTCATAAGGAAGCACTCGGACTATTTTAGTTGCTTTCTTGCACCTTTTCCAACTCTTCCTCAGTTCTGGTGACCAGAACTATACACAATATTCGAAATGTGGCAACACTACAGATTTATACTTGGGCAATATAGGAGTAGCTGTCTTATTCTCAACCCCTTTTCTAATGATCCCAAGCATGGATTTTACCTCCTTTACCATTGCTGCACACTGGGTTGACATTTTCAATGAGCTAGCCAAACAACCTCAAGATTTCTTCCCTGGTTCCTCACTGACAGTTCAGACCCCATCACTAGGGGACAAAGCTGGGATTTTTTTTATTCCAATCTGTATCACTTTACACTTACTGACATTAAGCCATTCGGTTGCTCATTCACCCATGTTGCTCTTCACAATATGCTTTGGTTTCAACCACCTTGAATAGTTTCATCTGCAAACCTGGCCATCTTGCTGTTTACCCCTAACTCCAGATCATTTGTGAACATGTTTGAAAGTACTGGTCCCTTGGAGGACACCACTCCTTATTTCCTTCTATCATGAAAGCTCACCATTTATTCCTATGTTCTATTTCCTTTTTTAAAAAATTCCAATCAAATCCATTAAAAGACCTATAATTCCATGACAACTAAGTTTACTGTCCTCAAGAGCCGTTGTCAAAAGTTTTTTGAAACTCCAAGTATACAATGCCAACTCGATCTCCTCTATCCATGTGCCCATCGACACTATCAAAGACCGCTAGAAAGCTAGTAAGGCTAGAATTACCCTTGCCAAAACCATGCTGATTCTCCTTCAGCAAGGCTCATTCTTCCATGCACTTGTTACATCTTTAATTAGACTTTCCACCCATTTACTTGGAACAGACTGGTCAGTAATTTCTTGGCTCCCTCCCAGATTCCTTTTAAAATATTAGTGTTATTGGGTTACATTGGCTATCTTCAACTCCTCTTTCTGTCTTTTAATATTCCCGCAATTTAAAAAAACAAAACAAAACTCTCTGCAAGTTACCCCTTACAAACAAACACGATCTAGCACATTCTAGCTTTCTACTTTCAGGAAGTTTTTCATGTAGGGGAACATTCAAAAATGTGTTCTCTCACCTGCAGTGAAGTGAGTCAAACCATTTAACCCTGTTTGAACTCTTAACGCTTCATTCTGCTGCCTATGTAACCCAGGCATTATGAAGCCAGAAGGCAGAAGCAAGATTATTCACCACATCATTATTTGTACTGGCTGAGACAAAATATATTAAGGACCGTTTTTTTTAATGATCAGTAAAGCCATAAATGCAGGGCCTAATAGTCAGGGTGTTGTCACAGTTCAGCTTTGGAACATGTGAAGAATGAAAGCTAAAAGAAGAGTGTCTCTAAGCATTTACAGATGTCCTGCTTCCACTGCTGAGTAGCTACAGCCTTTTCTTAAACATCTGGGAATTTGAATTCCAGGTTAGAATGTGGGGCTTCCAGACATGTTTGGGCTCCAAAACTGTTAGAACTCAATGAAAAGTGTTTCCAGGTCCAAGGAATAAATATTAATGGAAAGACATAACAAGCCTCTTGCTACAGAACTAAAAGCCAGATTTCCAGATGTTCCTGTAATAACTAAGGTACACTTCCTTTCACCAGTGAACTCCTTCTCCCCTCCTTTCTCTCCTTTATCTAACAGCACAATCTTAGTGTGCCCCTTGCGTCGACGTGACATCATTGCGTCGATACAAGGGGCAGAGCACCAGCACATGGGCACTGAGCAGTACCCCCCTGTCAGCGCTCCATCTCTCAGAGCACTGATGGAGAGCCTCCCTTGCACCGACTGAAGACAGTCAGCGCAAGGAATTTTCTGTCCCATTTCGGGACGGGGATTAGTGGGAGGGGGAGGGGGGACCTGGGCGGGACCTGGGTGGGCTTGGGAGGTGACCGTACAGCCACATCCTAAGCCCATCAGCAAGGCCGCATGGCCCCAATTTGGGCCGCTCTTTAGCGGGCGCAGATCCGAGGAGCAGCAAGGGAGCACATGCTCCCTTGCCGCGGGGAGGCTCCAGCGCATCCTAAGCAGCTGCCTAGGATTGCGTCCTCAGTCCACTCCTTTTTAATTCCAATTATCTATTTCTGTCTAGGCCATCATGTTATAAATCTGAGTAACATACCCAGACCATACTCCTGATATTATAGAGCCAGTTGACCTTTTGGCTCCAATACAAATCAGGCATGCTAAATTAGCATAGCCAGTGTGCACATTCATGAGGCACATGATCTTTGTGACCAACCCAATGTCTTTTGGCAGGGCCACTGAGGGATGGCATTGGGCCTGGGACAAGATGCCTGATTGCCCCCGCTTCCTACATTTTTGTACAAAGCAGACGTTACTACATTTTAAAAACAAATTGTTAATTGACAATTTTGGCTAAGCATAAGCAAGATTGAAACAAAATGAAAACTGCTCAGAATTTCCTTACTTTGAGTAGTGCTACCGCACCTCTTTTCTTCTACCTCAGCAAAATCCTCCTCATTTGCTTTTTCTTCTTCTAAGGATGCATGAGCATGCAAGGACTAGCTTTCACTCTCTCCTTCATTACTATGTGATGATTTTGAAACAAAACCCAAGTGAAATAAACGTGCCTGCTCTTTTTTTCATCCCCCCTCTCTTTCTCTCTGTGTGTGCACGAGCACTCCAGACTGACATTTGTACACCAAACCATTAAATTTCACCTTTCAACAGTGCCAAAGCACAGGTAGACTTGATCCAATGCCCTGTGTTCTGCACACTCTAAACTAGGAGAAGGGGTGGAGCTAGGGTGAACCAGAAGTCATAACCACAAAGGAGGACACAGCACCCCAAAATGCAGGACATTCAAGAAAAATGTAGTGTGTTGATGCTGGTACCCCCTGTCTTTCTTGAAATGTAGGACATTTTGAAATTTACCCAGGCCAGAAGGTTGAAATGTAGGGCATGTCCTGGAAAATGAGGGCACCTGGTCACCCTGGGCAGAGCTCACTGTTGGGGCTAAGGAATTCTATGAACAGAACCAGGTGACCTACTGTTGAGGCCTAGTAGTTCTGGTCTGAAGGTTCAAGTTTCACTTTCCTGTGTCTGAATTGCACTAATACATGTTGGTGCTTATGGAGAAGACCTGGGCTGCATTTCCACTACAGATTTAATCCACTTTCAATGCACTTCTATTCCCTCAATCCATTCAGGGAGGGGGGCTGTTGTTTGTTAAGGGGTCTGTTGTTTGTCTGAGAGCTGTTAGACCTTAACAAACTACAATCTCCAGAATGCATTGGGGTAATAGCCGTGGTGCATTGAAAGTAGATTTAAAGCTGTAGTGGAAACACAGCGCTGGATAGGCTAAGATTGAAGTACAAACATTTATTTTGTAATAAATTTATTTTGAACTCTATAGTTTGTTCTGTCGTGGACCAGGGTCCCTAGGAGCTTGGGCCCCAGGGATTTCCCTCCCTTCCTCAGGCCTGCCTTCTGAGTTGATGTTATTTTCTGTTTTGTATGGCTTTCACCCTTTCTATTTTTCTACTAGATAGGATGTAGATTCCTACTTTTTGGAAACCACAGTAGGCACCCAAATCAGCAAGGCTTCTTTTCCATGATTTTCTACCCATCCAGGCTAAGACAAGAGCTTCCAAAGGCTTTTGAGGCAATTGTTTACCAAATGCTAAAGCCCCTACTTCATGGTTATCTGCATACCTTGGGTCCAGGTGGACAGATGCCTTTGATCCTGACTAGTCTCCTTCTCTAGCAGTTCGAAAGCACCAATGCAAGTGGATAAATAGGTACCACTTCTGTGGAAAGGTCCGTGCACTACAGCGTGTAGTCATGCCGGCCACATGACCATGGAAGCTTGTCCTTGGACAAACGCTGGTTCTACAGGCTTAGAAATGGAGATGAGCACCATCCCCTACAATCGGTCACGACTAGGCCATTCGGTCGGTCGTGGGGAAACCTTTACCTTTTTAGTCTCCTTCTAAATTACTTGTAGTAGCATGATGACAGAGAATGTTCTGCTCAGTTTTTCCTGGATTGCAATCTGGACACTTCATCAGCAAGTCTCACAATACCATGACGAGAGCAAGCCTTATCTTAACCTGCAGATTCTGCCATCCTGATTTTGTCATTCTTCGCATCATGCTGGTCTAACCATCTGGTCCTCCCCCGTTTCAGTGCTGCACCACAACATGCTGCAAACATCCAGGTAGCAAGACTGCCTTAGCATTCTTGAGGGGTCAAGCCCAATCCCAGGCCCAATCCTATCCAGCTTTCCAGTACTGATGCAGCCATGCCAACAGGTTGTGCACTGCACCCTGCGGTGCGTGGACAGTCACAATGGCCTCCTCAAGATAGAGCAACATTTTTTCCCTTACATCTGGGCTGCATTGTGAGTGCATCAACACTCGAAAGTTGGATAGGATTGGACCCTAATGGAAGGAGAGTCATGTCTTGCCTGCTAGGCTTCTGTTCCAGAGAGTCTGGACTTCAGGATGAAATTCAAAACAACCATACACAAATCTTAAATCTGACTCTGGACACAAGGGAAATTCCAAACCCTTTGGAGGCTCTCTGCTTATTCTTGGCTTCCCCCTTTTCCCACCCCCACAACACATCTAATTATGACTCAGTCTCTCCCGTAATGTACACATCCAGTCTTCCAGCATCTTTCCACTAGGCAATAGCTTATCTTAAGAAATGACTGTTTAGATTTCCTGGTTCTAATGTTGCCAGCTATAGTAGTTCATCCTCACAGTTAAGGCCACAAGGTGGGTTGTTTTTGTCTAGCTCTTGACCCTGGGTCTGTAAGGCTACAACAAAAGACACACAAACACAGGCTCAATGTTACAATATAAGAGCCTATTAAGATTAATCTCTTGTATTTTTAACCTTTCCATGCAAGGCCAGCCCAAGATCTCCTGGCACCTGAGCCTGCCAAATGCTGCCCTCCTTACCTGGTGATGTGCCAGCCTCTGCTTCTCCTACTACCTGACCTGGAAAAGGCTGGGAGGGACGGAGCAGAAGAAGAGGTGGAGAGGAGAATGGTAGGTTGGAGTTTTCCTCTATACTTCTTCTTCTGTATGATCCCCTTCTTTTCCAATCCAGAGAATGGGAAGAGGAAGAGGAGCAGTGAAAGTGAGTAGGCAGGTGGAAGTGGGCGCCCCTTGCCAATCTGCTCCCTAGCACAACCACCTCTGTCAGCCTTCAGGCTGGCTCTGGCTTCAGGTAGCGCAGATATTTCTACTGGAAACCTGACCAGCCATGGCAACCTTTGCAAAGTCACTAGCCTGACACTCAGCTAGTATCTTTTCAGCGACCGAAGAACAGAAATTTGCCCAGGGTCATAGCCAAGAATAGTTCTAGAATAAAATCAGAAGTTGCTAACCAGCCTCAGGCAATTGCTTCTGTAGGCAGTATAGTCACTCGGATGGAATATGCAGTAAGGCAACAGCTGTAAAGATGCGTCCAGAGCAACATTTTAAACATGAGCTGCTATGGAGGCTTGTGCAAAAGAGGAGGAACAATCCAATCTACATTCTCCAATTTGCCAAATAAAACTTTATTCCAAATTAGTATTGTGTTCCTGCTTTGTTCTCTTAGAGCACAATCCTAACCTGGAGTTAGGCCGGCACAGTTAGGCCAGCAAAGTTTGGCCGGCGCAAGGGCCCCCGTAAAGCACATTTGGACCATTCTCTGGCTGGTGCACATCTATGTGCTGGCCTCTCTGATTCCAAGAGATGTCCAGACATACCTTACGGTGTCCCTTATGTCGACCAAACTTTGCTGGCCTAACTGTGCCAGCCTAACTCCAGGTTCGGATTGCACTCCCAGTCCTTCAGACCCTCCTTACAACCTTTTCTACAACGTATCTGAGCTGCCTCCTTTCCTAGATATTGCCCTATCAGATCAGAGCTTTTTTTTCTTCATAATAAAATTGATGCTGTGCTTGCACTATTGAACCTCTTCCTCTTACACACTTCCTTTCCCTCGTTTCTTTTGATGGGCAAGCTATACCTTCAGAAATCTCCTTTCAGGGTTCCCATCTTTGGGGGCAGGGGTAACTTTATTAATTCACTGCATCATTCTAACATATTAGTATAGGCACAATTTGGGCTGCAATCCTATATGCATTTACTTGGAAGTAAGTCCCATTGAACAAAATGGTACTTATTCCTGAGTAAACTTGCATCGGATTACACTATCAATTGCTAAAATACAACAGGAAAAACAAATTTAAAAAACCCAGAGCCTGCTCTTCCTAGAAAAGGAAGGTGAAGCTGTGTGCATATATAGGGAGCCCAGAATAATGTGTAAAAGCAAGTACTGGAACAGCAAGTGCAGTTCAGTGAACTGGAAGATGAGCTCAGGTTTGGACACAGACTGTGAGGCTGGGGAGCAGGAGCACTGCACTGAAGAATTCCCCACTTGGTGCATTCTCAGAACTCCGTACAAACACAGGCTTGGCACAAATAGCCACAATAATTGTTAAAGAGTGTCCCATTAAGCGTGAGCCCCTCCTCTAGTCTTTGGAGCTCTGCAGATTCCACCTTACAATTCCATGAGGACTCTCCCCCGTGAGATTCCCTGAATTAACCCATACACTCATGCATTTTTGCGTAGACTGATGTGCCCTCAAATAAGGGGACAAGCAGTCTGTCATGGTGATGGAGGAATAAAATGGCTTTGACTGTGAAGAAATGAGTTTGATTCAGCTATAGTTTGATTCAGGGCACAACCCTAACCTGGAGTAAGGTGGCACAGTTAGGCCAGCAAAGTTTGACTGGCACAAGGGCCATTGTAAAGTATGTTTGGGTCATTCTTGGAGTCAGAGAGGCCAGCACACAGACATGTGCTATCCTCCCTGACCCAGAGAGTTGTCCAAACCCACTTTATGGTGTTCCTTGTGCTGGCCAAACTTTGCTGGCCTAACTGTGCTGGCTTAACTCCAGGATTGCGCCCTCAGTTTCTGCCCTTTTGGCTTTGATTCACTCTAAGGCAGTGTTTCCCAAACTGAGCTGTGGCTCCCTGGATAGCCGGAGAAACCAGCCAGGTGAGCTGCGGAATCCTTGCAAAAACTCCACTGGCCTATACAGTGTGTAGGATTGTAGCCCAGGGAGCTGCTAGTCAAGTCCCTGTTCAAAAAAGAAACCTAGGGGTCATTTACTAAGGGCGCAATCCAACCCAGCACCGGAGTGGCAAGGCTGGCCAGCCAGCGCCATATCCGAAGCTGGGTTGGGGAGGCTGGAGCCTCCCCATGGCAAGAGAACATTCGTTCCCTTACCGTAGGGGAGGCTCCAGCCTCCCCTATGCGCTCCTCGGATCTGCGCCCACTAAAGAGCAGGCGTAGATCTGTGGAGACCGTGCGGCCCGAATTGGGGCCGCACGGCCTCTCCAACGGGCCTAAGTCCCGCCCCTGCCTCCCTCCCTCCCTCAAATCCCCGAGGCGCGCTGTCAGCGTGCCTTCTTTGTCCCAGCCAGCTTTAGCTGACACAAGGGAGGCACTGCTCGGGCGCTACAGGGCTGGTGCTGCCAGCAGCGCTGGCCCTGTAGCCCTAGCACCAATGCTGGGGGGGGCTGCTAGGCGCCCCCACGTTGGCGCTAAGACCTTAGCGCTGATGTAATGACGTTGCATCTGCGCTAAGCACCAGATAGGATGGCGCAGCCCGAGAATAGTCTTATTTGTTCCCCTGTACCCTACTGGGATAAAATAAGACAAAACAATGTTTGAGGAACAGAAAAAAACTGTGGTTAGCTATTGAATACATTCTGGAAAAGAACAATGTTGTTTGAAGATAACGGTTGGAATGTACAAGGATCAAAGAAGTGAGTAATAAACCTGATTTGAATCGAAGGAGAAGGGAAATGCAAATATCACCTTTGGTCCTACAAACTTTAGGAAAGGATTTTGGAATGTTATGAAGACATATTTTGATTTTGAAATTTTTTAGGAGATACTGGGGTATAAATAAGATTGTGTATCTTCAGTGAACAGATTAGAATGCGATACCTCATGCCTTTTTAAGCATGCAGGACCATGGCAGCCTAAGCATCAATCACTGTGGTAAGATCTGTGATGAGCCCAATGCTCGTTAGCAATGCTTTATGAAATGTTGTGCAATGCAACTTGAACAATGTAACGGGATCGGGCCCAATGCCAGTGGTGCGTGTGTACCGCCCACTAAAAGTGTTGCCAGCGTGCTATAGAGCATGTCCACGCTACCTGGAGAGGAGGGAATGCTGGCACTGAGCCACCGCTAGTGTGTGTGTGGCATCAATGCCAACCACGTAGGCCTCCAGCGCTCCAGCAGTTCTGGTGCCCGGTGAGTTTTTCACCGGGGGGGGGATGCTGGGGGGATAGAACTGGATGGAGGAGGAGAGGGCCCACGTGGGGGGTGGGACCTGGCAGTGGCAGATCCTATCCCCTGACTCAGGCAAGGCAACCCAACAAGGGGCTGCTCGAATTACTGCCAGCAAAGTAGCCAGCGGAGACCTGAGGAGTTCCATTGCAGGAAGTGGGACTCCCCAAGGGAAGAGGATGAAAGTTCCCTTCTCCTGAGGAGACTCGGGCAGCTGCTGCAAATCCTGCGGGATGCAGCTGTAGCCATTTGTCTACCACTGTTGTTACAGGAGCTGGGCAGTTTAGGATTGGGCTGCCTGGCTGAAGTCCTATGCACATTTTCCTGGGAGTAAGCCTCCTTGAACAGAATGGGACTTACTTTCTGAGTAAACATGGACAGAATTGCACCACAATGCCGCAAACCTGTGCTCACGTACCGGAAAGTAAGTCCTGCTAAACTTAATAGGGCTTACTTCTGAGTAGACATGCATAGATTTGTATTGCATGCCCCTTGAAATGAAGCTTCTTGGAGTTATCTCTGTGTTGTTATGACTCTCAGGGCGCAGTCCTAACCTGGAGTCAGACAGGTCAGCATACAGATGTGCACTATCCTCCCTGACTCCGAAAGTGGTTCAAACACTCTTTACTGTGGCCCATGTGCCAGCCAAACTTTGCTGACCTAACTTGTGCCGGCCTAACTCCAGGTTAGGATTGCACTCTCATTTTTTGTAATATGTGGGCTATTTTTAATATTTATGACAGTAAGCCAGTTGTTTAGGAGAATCTTTGTCTCTTGAGTTCTTGGTATAAATTAATTGCCATGCTATACCGTGAGTCTGACATGGGAACAGAGAGAGGGTATATCCCTCACAGTGAGCAGGAAATCTTTTAGTTACCTGAGTAGCTTATAGCTGATCTAAAAATGGGAGTCCAAAAATATTGTCTTACTGTGACAAGGTGGTTCTGTGGGGATGGTTAATGAAGTAGATTTCTTCCTTTACATACATGGAGGGGTGGAGAGGACGGAATATTTTTAGCAGTGGCTTAAGGCAATCAGAAGGATTATTCCATCTCTGCTCACTGCATTGAAAGATATTCCAAAATTAGCCTTTTAAATTCATAGCATACTTGGAGAGCAAGTAATCAGAGATGTACTGCAAAGCTAGTCCTTTGTCAGCATTCTGCAAGAATGGTCTAGGGCATTATGACGTAGGAGGGTGTAATCCTGCAATGCAATCTCCAGTACTGCTGATGGTGTTATGGAGTTAGCCGAGACCCTCAAATCCTAGGCTGGGGGCATCAAACATAAGGCCCAGATGTGGCCCTCAAGAGGAATTTTTTGGCCCCCATTATAATTGGGCTTTCCCAGCATGATAATTGAACTCTCTCACATCTTGAAATGAACAAGAGTTGAACATTTTCTTTTCTGTCACTGGCAGCTAATGAGTTTCTATGTGAGAACGAAGTGCTGATTTCCGTCCATCATCTGCTTAATGGCATCACTTCCTGCTTAATGAGGTCACTTCCGGACCTCAGCAGGCACCATGAATGCTATTTGGCCCACTATATGAAATGAGTTTGACACCTCTGTCCTAGGCTATCAGAAAAAATCATGGCAGCACCTTTCCTTTTTAATACTTCTCTTATAGTCTCTTTTTTTAGCAAACCTTTAGAAATTGCAAAGAGAGAGAGAGAATGCTGAGACACAAGGCTCTAACAGGGATCTAACAAGGATCTAACATTAGTCTTTTTAAGGAACTTTTGACATTAGATCTATCTTCAAATGGTAAGAGTCAGCTTCCCTGCAGTGTGTGCAGAATCAAAATGAAGCCTGAGCAAAGGACTAGTTGTGCATGCATCTTGTTCTATCCCATTCGAAATGGCATTGCTGTGATATATTGGCACAAGCACAGAGTTCACTCATGCAACCAAATTGGCTTATTCAGAATGTGGGTTGGGTTGAGCACAGGGCAAGCAGTCAGCATGGTGAAAGCAGTCAGTTTCAGCATGTGCCCAGCTTGCAGTTCAACCTACATTTTCCATGGCATTGCAAAGCTGTTGATACTTTCGAGTTACACACTGGCTTAGTATGTTAAAGTGGCCTTGCAAGTGAGCTGTATGGCAAAGGAACTACACTGCTTCACCATATGCCAAATTCTGCATGGATCTACTCGGTCAGGACACATTCTCAACATACCACTTAGCCTTTACATTTTAATGTAATGACCAATAAGCAAGCTGCCTGACTAATATTTGCAGGGGTCAACTGACATATCCTCTTGGGAATTTCAATAGTGCTCCATTCACAATGGTATGGAACAGCTTAAAAGAGTGCTGATTGTCCTGGAGTTATATATTATAATAGTTAAAAATTATAATTCAACTTGCGTATCCAATGTGGTTTCATAACACTGAAGAAGTCTAGATTTTGATTATGAGGAATCCCCATAATAGCCTAAGGGTCAACCCTATCATTTGCCCAAGAGGCAGGAATTTGAATGAGAAAAGGGAAATGTACTCAATGCCCTTTTGCTTCTGGAGGCCCTATTGACTTGGAAGGTCACATTCCTGAAATGTTGATAGCAGATTGGGTTTTTATTGACAATACTGCCCTGTCCCTTGAGAAGCTGCAGTATCAGCAGGGTGCCAGTCCTTGTCTTCTTAACTCACATCAGTTAATCTGGTCAAATTCTGCCATCACATTATACCTGGACATCTTCAGCAAATGTTCTGTCTGTGAGCAGAGCAGAATGTGATCTCTTTTGCTCTAAACTGCAGAATGCTAGTCTACTGCTTGACAACAACGTCCCAAAGGAAACCTCAAGTTCTATGCCCTGCATTGCATGTGCATATTCACATACTTTACAGCCACTTCCTCAGGTGCTGTAGCCAGCTGGTACAGCTCCATTAAAACCTATTTCCTGAGGACGAATTGGCCCACAGCTGAATACATGACCTTGGGTTGACATTATTGCATAAACCCATGCATTGCCAGAAGATGCATTGAAGACTTCAATCCAGACCCTGTTCAGGTGAAGTCATTCACATTCTGTATCTTTGCACATCAGCTGTGGAACTCAGTCTGTTTCTCTTGTAAACATTATGATGGATCTCTGAGCTTTGATCTTATATATATATGCTTATTATTTGTTTGCCAGTATTATCTAAAGATCCTTTAATCAGAACTGTGCCTGATCCGTTTGGCATTTTTAGGCAGCTGTTGATCTCTGCATAAGATACCAATACTAATTAATTAATTACCAGTTGCTCCCTGCATCCTGTATACTTTTCATATCCCCTTCCCTGGATTGCACATTCATGCTAGCAAACACCCGGGGCATTTGCCTCATCAAATTTGTGGCCAGCTCTTGTTCTTCCCCATTGCCCTTTTCCTTTTTTGTGTCCATGATCTCCTTGAAGCCACTGGAGAATCGAGAAACACTAGAAACAGGAATACTCTATCATCTACTTAAGAAAATAGATATAATTTGTGTATTTAAATATTAAGATCCATGCAACAAATATCCATGCAGCTGTACTGTAATACTGGTTAAATTTCACTGCAGTATAAATATATTCTAGGCCACATTTAGTTGCTCCAGCATTTGAAACAAGATGCTTTTCGGTTCAGCATATGTCGGTGACCCCCAAACCAGCAAAAATGCATGTGTTATTTCTGAAAAAAAGTCTCCAGGCTCTTGATGTCTCTCTACCAAAGCAACAGAAAATGCCCTACTAAACAGTGCCTCCCGCAAGCCTCATACTGACATGCTGCAGTGACTGAATCCAATGCAGCATTTTTGGTTCAGAAGTATGACCCGGGTATTTCCCCCCTTTGGCATTTCTGATCTAGAAATCTGAACCTTAAAAGTAATTTGGATGGATGGTCCATTAATTAAACTATGCATGACCTTTTGTATAATTCCTGAAGCTTGGAAGCTAGATGTATACTTGCATACTATTTCCTTGGGATATATTTTTTGCATGGGTTGAGTTCTCTTAAACAATACGTATCTAGTTGGCATTTGTTAGTCACTGTTGTTTACAAAGGGAGGTTTTTCTTTCTTTCCCCCCTCAAATGCCTTTCATTTGGTATTGTGACATGGTTTTGCCTTAAATGCTCCATATACTTGGAAACCCAGGAGTCTGTGATGGAAAAAAGATTGCATGAAAGCTTATTGAGCATCAAATGTTAAAAAGAGTCACTTACACAACTATTGCTTTCCATGCAGAACCAATACACGTTGTAGAACATATTGTATTAACTACAATGCAAAGTATTATGCAATATCTGCAATTGTTCCACTTGAGTTTTAAATACATTATTAGTTTGGTGTTTGTTTTTTCAATTAACTAGACATCAGTTAGCATTTTGGTTATATTAACATAGTTTGTGTTAGCTAGGGTGCAATTTGCTGTTTTCAAGTTCTCCTCTCTAAAGTCCTCATTACTATTATTCACACCTTCTTGTATCTCCATATAATCAGACTTACTAATAGTTGAGGCACTTCTGCTTTTCTTTAGGTCAGGGGAAGAAGGGATCTTTGGGCAGCTGGTGACTTGCAAGTATTGAGCTTGCTCCTCTCCCTCTGTCTCACGGTGATAGAAGTAGTTGAAATTGGACACTATAACCGGCACTGGTAAGGCAATTGTTAGTACACCTGCAATGGCACACAAGGAACCAACTATTTTCCCACCTATGGTTGTGGGGACCATGTCTCCATAGCCAACTGTTGTCATGGAAACCACTGCCCACCAAAAAGCATCTGGAATGCTGGGGAACTGAGATTCACTCTCATCAGCCTCTGCAAAGTAGACAGCACTGGAGAACAGGATGACACCAATGAAGAGGAAAAATATCAAGAGGCCCAGCTCCCGCATGCTGGCCTTCAGGGTTTGTCCCAGGATCTGCAATCCTTTGGAGTGCCTGGAGAGTTTGAAGATCCTGAACACCCTCACCAGACGGATCACTCGGAGAATGGCCAGAGACATTGCCTGTTGGCCTTGTTGGCCATCTTCTGGCTTCTCAGCCAGCTCAGTGCCAAGTGTGATGAAGTAGGGGATGATGGCGACAATGTCAATGATGTTCATGATGTTAGTAAAAAACCCAGCTTTGCTGGGGCAGGCAAAGAATCTCACCAAGAATTCAAAGGAGAACCAAATGATGCAAAGGGTCTCAACTATAAAGAAGGGGTCTGTGAAAGAGGTTTGCTTCTGAGACCCCATCGTGCTGTTGAAGTAAGGGCTTGGATTGCTACTGCTGCCGTGCATGTCTTCATTCTCATCCCGGAACACTGGCAATGTTTCCAGGCAGAAACTGACAATGGAGATTAAAATGACCATGACAGAGACAATTGCTATAATCCTGGCTGGCCCAGAGCTTTCTGGGTACTCAAACAGCAGCCATACTTGTCTCTGAAACTCATTCTCTGGTAAAGGCCGTTCTTCCTCCTTGATGTAGCCTTCGTCCTCCCGGAACATCTCCATCGCTTCTTCCCCAAGTTCATAAAACCGAATCTCTTCTGAGAAAATGTCTAAGGGCACATTAACAGGCCGCCTCAACCTGCCACCTGATTGGTAGTAGTACAAAATAGCATCAAAGCTGGGTCTGTTTCGGTCAAAGAAATACTCATTCCGGAGGGGGTCAAAATAGCGCATTCTCTTTTTGGGATCCCCCAACAAGGTCTCTGGGAACTGTGCAAGTGTCTTCAGCTGGGTTTCAAACCGCAGTCCTGAGATGTTGATGACCACCCTCTCGCAACATTCATGGTCAGTTTCTGGATTATAGGTGTCCTGAGGGTGACCAGGCAAAGCTGCTGCTTCATCTGTGGGGTCTCCAGTCGCTACTGTCATATTTAGGCCTTTAATCGAAAGTTTTGTGAAGATCTTGTGGAGGGATACGATTCAAGGGGATTCTGATGTCCGCCGAAAGAGTAAGTGCATGGGCTTGGATGTGGCTCATGAAAACATGGAGAGAAGGTTAAAAAGAAGTCGATCCTGCTGAAAGAGAAAAACAAACAACAATATGAGGAGATTTCACCCCTGTTTCTCAATAATATATGCACAGTATATTCTTTGCCTTGGCTGATTTTAAGTTGCCTCCTCAGTGTAGCCAGAACAAACTCTCACCTCATCATCTGGTGCCATTTAGAAAATGCTTAAAAATACAAGAAGAAATGAGGAAAGGTTTCTCCCTGGCAATTACAACTTGTTTTCTGCCGCTGGCACAGCTTATCCAAAGAACTTCAGACTGCCCAGACTTTATTTCTGCACTGAAGCGTTAAGATTTACCCATGCGGCATCTAAGACTTCAGAAGGAGCTTCTGTTACATGACAAACTGTTCTACTCCTTAGCATGCTGCATTATACATGCTCGCTTCAAGTTTTGCCATCTAGTCTTCCTCTCCTCTTGCCCCCGCCTCCCTTTGTTGTTAATTTGCAAGGGCTGCCTGCCTTCCCTGTCTTCTAGTGCTGCATTTCCGTGTTGAGGCTCCTCTCCTCGAATTGCCAAAGGAATACCAGCAAATGAAAAACAACTTGCATTACCTGAAGGAGCTTAACGCAGTGTCTCTGACACTGATGATCTGATCTGAGAGAGAGGGGGGGGGGACACAGACAGGTTTCCAAGACACCCATAAGTTCCTCTGACAGTACAGTGAGTCATGACAAAAGAAAGAAAGAAAGAAAGAAAGAAAGAAAGAAAGAAAGAAAGAAA
>JAJKFI010000055.1:2409410-2462409 GCA_029204185.1 Lerista edwardsae
ATTATTATTATTATTATTATTATTATTATTATTATTATTATTATTATTAAAGGAGCAGAAATGTGTATCAAACTGAATAATGTAGTTTGGTGATGTCAAAAAGTAAAAATTATACATGGGATCAATACCATTTTGATAGCCCATACAAGCATTGCAAATGTTGTCCATTTGATCCGAATGTTGTCTCCATTATGGTTCTGCTAAATAAACTGGGTAGCAGACATATATTGCGACATGGGTGAAGTTCTCACAGGTTCAAAATCAAGTTTGCAGCTTTATAAAGGCTGGACATTCAGGATTGGCCCATTCATGAGGCCAACTGAAGTGGTCCATTCAGGCAGCAGACTGGTCAGGGCGCCCATCTTTGTCTTCCTGCTTGTCTCTACTGCTCCTTCTCCTACTTTCACTCCTTGGACTGGAAAAGGAACAGAGGAAAATGAAATGTTGGAGGGGGGGCGAGTGCTGAGCAAGAGCTTTGGAAAGGGGGGAAGCACAGGATGGCATGTCATTGGGCCAGGGGGGAGAGCATTTGGCAGGCAATCTCAAGCTTCGGGAGGTCTCAGGCCTGCCCTGGGTTCAGCAACGGTGGACACAGGCTTCCTCTGTATTGTAGTATCTGCCCAACAAGATCAGAAAGGAAGAGCGGAGCTGCAGCTGGAAGAAGAAAATGAGATGATAGAGGCAATTTACTGTATGCAGTACAATAGAGGCAGTTTCCTTTTTCACTGTAGTTCCTGTCCTCTCATAATGCTTGCTACTGTCTTAAGGGTAAGGTGAAGGTTTCCCCGGAACTGAATGGTCTAGTTGTGACCGACTGTAGGGGGAGGTGCTCATTTCCGTTTCTAAGCCTGTAGAGCCGGCGTTTGTCCAAGGACAAGTTTCCGTGGTCATGTGGCCGGCATGACTATATGCTATAGTGCATGGAACTCCGCTACCTTCCCACCAAAGTGGTACCTATTTATCTACTCACATTTTTACGTGCTTTTGAACTGCTAGGTTGGCAGGAGCTGGAACAAGTGACAAGAACTCACTCCGTCATGTGGTCTCAAACTCCCAACCTTCCGATCAGAAAGCCCAGCAGCAGCAGTTTAACCTGCAGTGCCTCTATGTCCCACCTACTACTCTCTTACTCTAAGGTTTATCTTGGTTTATCTCTTACTGTAAGGTTAACCTTAAGCTACTCTCTTAGTCTAAGTTTTATCTTGGGTCCTACCTCCTGGCATTTTTTTGTTGTTGTTGTTGTTCAAAGGGTCTTCTAGGACCTAAGGAGGGTCTCACTGGCTTGGATCCACCTGTGTTTGGTGGATGTCTTTTTAAAAGAGTTTCCAGAATTGCCCTCTCAGGTTTGCCACCAAACCTTTCCGTATGAATGGGTATTTACCGTATTGTAAATGCAGAATAAACATGCAGTCTTTGGGGTTTGTCTGTTTTTTAAGGAAGTGGATGAAAACAAAGAGACAATACAGCACTCAAAAGTACTACACGCAAACATGAAGAAGAGAGGTCATTGGTTACCCAAATTCAAAGAGATGGGAGAGCTGACGGAGTGGACAATCATGTTTGTGTGTTCCCATGGGCGCCAACTGGGGGGGCTGCGGGATTTTTAGCCCCCACAGTTTTTTTCCATGGGGGCAGAGCACCCATGTTAACGCCAGCCCCCCAGCAGCCAGCACCCATGCCAACAGTGGCATGAGCACCCATGCCTGAGAACGGAGCGTGCAATTGCCGCAGCGATCATGTGCCCCACCTTCAGGATTGGCGGCTGTCAGGCGGCAGACCCCTTCCTGAGGCTGGGGCGCGTGATCGCCATGGCCTCAGGAGATGACAGGGGGCATAGTCACGCCAGGGGGCGTGGCCACGTCAACATCGGGGGCATGGCCACGTCAACATCGGGGGCATGGCCATGGGCACCCATGATCTCAGAAGGAAGTCGGCGCCACTGTGTGTTGCTCTTACTTATTTCAGCAGGATTTGTTTGCATGGGAAAACTTAGTGGAACGGGCCCAGTGTGGATAAACAACCAGGGTGCTTCATACCATAAGAACAAACCTGACAGTGGTAGCAGCCATGGCTGTCAGGTGGGATTCGGGCCTGGTGGGCCTCCTTGTAAGACAAGTTCTCTCAACCGTGTTGTGGCTCAGCTGGTGTTCTGTAAAGCCTACACGGGAGTGTAGGTTGGAACCCCAGCGTTCCTTTTGCCTTAGAAACCTTTTGGACATCCCCACCCCTTATCCCTCTGCAGTCACTTCTATGATCTGAGGGTGGTTTTGAGACCAACCAGAGAAAGGTGGGCTGTGAGTTTTTAAAATAAATAAATAAAAGGCATGTTGGGATGGTGCTGTTCTGAGTCTCAAACGCCTTTCCTTCAGTAGTCCACCAACGCCCCCGCCTTTCACATGTTCGTGAAATAACGTCAAAATAATAAACTTGAGGACTCTGGGAAGGTTTTGCTTCTTTGAGAAGGATTGACAGAGAAACTCTTCCTGGATGTTCTGATACTCGCAGCTGGGGAAAACGCTGGACGGTAAGTGGTTCCTAGGCAGACCCCTACTTTGCATGCAGAAGATCACAGGCTCACTCCCTGCTGGGCTCAGGCAGAAAAGACCTAGGAAAGACCTTGGAGAGCCCCTGCCAGTCTGTCCAAACGGTACTGGGCTGGACAGCCCAATGGCCTTACGCCAGAGAAGGCAACACTGTATGTTTGTAACTCTAATGGGCTTTGAAAGGATTTCCTTGCCGCCTAGGGTTCCTGGGGAAGAGGTCTTCCTTTGAAGGCATGGCAGAACTCATCTCTGGCATGGGATTTTTCACTTGCCTTCAGCAAATGATTGTTCTTGGCTTGCAGGCACCTCAGGCACAGCTCACCTTGCCTGCTGCAAGTACTTTGCAAACTGGAAGTCACGGATTGCGTTATGGGTCATGGGGACTTGCACAAGCAGATCTTCAGCCCTCTATGATTCTCCTCTTGAATCCTCATAGAATTCTCTATGATTCTATGATTCTCCTCTGCTGTCTGTTGTTGGATTCCATTATTCCAGGCTTCCTAGTCCAGGCATGCCACGCCAATTCTATCAGCCTCACTTTCCTTGACATTTTCCTGTTTTGTTTACAGTTTCATCTCCACTCCTTCCCGCCCCGCCCCCCCCCCAACACTCTGTGGGAGATGTTGCAGTTGTCATGGAAACCTCTTTTTTCTTTTCCCCAGATGTTTTCATACATTTCTTTGTGGTTGATCTATTTATAGCCACGTAGTTCCCCCCTAACCCTGCTCTGCAATGATGATAAGAACAGACTGCCAAGGGACTGGCTTTTCCCAGTGTTTGCCAGCTTCCTTTAGAAACCACTGCTGCATCTTGGGTTTTGTGATCCATCAGTCACAGGAACCATTCCAAATTCTGCACTCTTTCCATGAGCAATACTGCTTTGGGGTGGATCTGGAGTTTACTCTGAAGCTTAGCTTTGGAAGGAGATGTAGGCAACCCATTGGCTTGTTGCTTGTCTCAAGCATGCATAGAATCCTCTAAAGCCCATCCCTGCTGAGACTGAGGAATATTTATTTGCATTTCAGCCTCATTTTTTACCACTGATCACATGAGCCGGTTGTTGACTCATTTCCGTTTCACCTAGGTGTAAAATCCACCTGCTTCAAAATTGGTAATTGTTCACTGGAAGGGGAAAACACTTTGAAATCCTTTCAAAGCAAAGTAGAAAGCAAAACGGAAAAGGTTTATTTTCTGTAGAGTTTAAGGGCCACCCTTTTACTGCATATTAGTTTATGCAGAGTACTGCCCTTCCTGGCTCTTTGCTCCTGCTGTGTGGGTGCGGGGCTATTCAGTTGTGTTCCGTCTTGTGTTTGTGTGATGTGTCATTGACTGTTGTTGCCTGTCCCCTGTGTCACTATAGTGGTGCTTTGGCTTTTGTAGTTGCCCTCCTCCGAAATATTAGTGCCCTTTTTTTAAAAAAAAAATTGTTTTATATATTGTTCGCAGCCTTGAACATTTGCTCCAGCAAAGAAAAGGCGTGATACAAATCTTTTCAATAAATAAATAAATACTCAATGTTTTCCCTTGCTGTGAGTTTGGCTCAACACCCACCTTCATCCCCCTCCTTTTTTCCAGTTGGGAAGTGACTGTTTATTAATTGCAGGACTTTTTGAAGTATTGGGCTCTTACTGAGAGACCTTCAAGCAATTTTACATTTTTTTAAAAAATCAGTGTGTTTTTCTTTGTATGGCAAGGATAAATATACATCTATACGTCATGCTAAATAGGAAAACAACAGATTAACCACCCAATGAAAACTGTGTTCATAAATTTTTCACTCTGCAGCAAATAGCGGTTGGAAACATAAATATTGATCATGGTTGCTATGTAGGGGAAAGGGTTTAACCGCCCTTCCCCCACATCAACTCCCTGATTCATGTTGAGGGCTTTCATGGTTATGGGTGACTTCCAGTATTCTGACCTTCCAGCTTTTAACATCCTACTCTGTACTGTTATCATAATTTGGGCTGACATCACAGGTGGGTGCTCTTAAAAATATACAAATTTTTCCCCGTGACCGAATGGTCTAGTTGTGACCGACTGTAGGGGGCGATGCTCATCTCAGTTTCTAAGCCTGTAGAGCCAATGTTTGTCCGAGGACAAGCTTCCGTGGTCATGTGGCCGGCGTGACTGTATGCTGTACGTAGCGCACGGAACACTGTTACCTTCCCACTGAATTGGTACCTATTTATCTACTTGCATTTTTTATGTGCTTTCGAACTGCTAGGTTGACAGGAGCTGGGCCAAGCAACAGGAGCTCTTACCGTCGCATGGTCTCAAACTGAAAACCTTCCAGTCAGAAAGCCCAGCAGCAGCGGTTTAACCCGCAGCGCCACCACATCCCTGTAAAATATGTGTGTGTCTTTATTTCGTGATCTTTCTGTTTGGTTGCTCTTCCAAACTACAAGGCTTTTCTAGGCTTGTTCCCATAAGATTTGCAGCGGAGTAATAAAACTCACACCTCCTCCTCTTTTGCTCTTTTCCACCAGTGAGAAATCCATTGTTGTCTATTACCTCTTTAAGAAGGAAAGCCAGAAGGCCTCACAATGAGACAGGTTGTGTGAATGAATTAGAAATTTCATAACAGAGGTCTGTGTGAGTGCTTGAGCCTGTATGAGAGCATCAGTGGCCTGAACAGTCCTACACCCAGATGGTCCAGTAACAGCCCTCAAATAAATTGCATTTATTTATTTATTTTTCAAGTCTAAGTACAGACATCCCCCATATCAGCAGGGGATATGTTCCTGCTGCTCACTCAGATACCCAAAACAGAAGATAGCAGCGAACTCTATACATATTGTTGCTCCACACAAGCCCTCCAAACTGCTTCCTCTTCCCACCTGCTTGTTAGTGCAATGCTAACACGTGGGTTGAAGGCTGTAATCAACCCAACACTAACAAAAAGCTGTTCACAAATCCACCCCATCACGCAAATGACTTATCTGTCTCTATTTTCAGCCTTCCTGTTGCTTTCTCCTGTGTCTCTTTGTCTCCTGTGCTGTCTGATTCCTGTTAGCATCGCATTGATGGCAACTCTCCGACCTGCTTCCTGTTAGTGTTCTAGCAGGACAGATGCTAACTAGAAGTGGGTTGGAGGGCTGCAATCAATGCAAGGCTAACAGGAAGCAGAAAGCACAAGAAGCAAAGAGACATCGGAGACAGCAACAGGAGGGCTGCAAACAGACACCGATGTCATTTGCACAGTGGGGGGAATTTGTGAGCCATGGATATGCGAAACCACAAATATGGATATGGGGGGCAGAAATGCCTGTATTTCTGCCATGGGCCTTCCCAGCAAATTGTAATATTCAGCATTTGCCCCTGAATAGATAACTTGTGGGAGTAATCCAGATGGCAGCTTTTTCTATGGCTGGTTTCACACTACTGTGCAGAAAGGGGGAGGGGGAAAGCCAGACAAGTGTAATGGTAAAAATTAGTGTGGGTTTTTTGCACAATTACTTGTTTAACTTGTACTGATCCTGCTGGCCCCCAAATTAGCATGTGGGCTAAGAGGAATCAGGATGGAGACTGGTGCCCTTTCGTGTGCGTGCCAGGCAGGCTTTAACAGTGCACCTGAAACTTGGAAAAACCTTCCACCTGGAAGCATAAGAACATAAGAAGAGCCCTGCTGGATCAGGCCAAAGGCCCATCTAGTCCAGTTTCCTGTATCTCACAGCGGCCACCTGATGCCCCAGGGAGCACACAAGACAACAAGATGCTTGCATCCTGTTGCCATTCCAGAGGCATATTTAGGGTATTCCGGGGGATGGCAAGAGCCATGGGTGCCATTTTACAGGGGCGTCGTTTGCATGGCACACACCCCCGCAACATGGTGCCCCCCCGCAACATGACTGGCCCACCTTAAGCGATGGTGGGCCATGGGCGGTCCCTGATGCTTCTCCTACCCATTTAAGCTGCATCAGAGGGAAGCCACACGCCCCAGCCAGCCTGAGATTGGGCAGTTTTGCCTGATTGCCGGCTGGGAAAAAACATGCGCCTCTCTGGCTGGCGGGGGGAGGTGCGCATATCCTCCCAGCCTGCGATCGGACAGTTTTGCCCAATTGCTGGCTGGGAGGATACACGCGCCTCCTCGCCCCCCAGCCAGAGAGGCGCTCGGTTTCTCAGGCTGCCACTGGGGCCAAGGGTATGTGTGGCTTCTCTCTGCATGGAGAGAAGCCACACCCCTCAACGTCATGACGTTGCGTGCCATGGGCGCAGTTTCACCCTGGTACGCCTCTGTGCCGCTCCCTTGCAAGCACTCCCTGCCTTGCCCTGAGCATCTGTGGCAAGTGACTGATGCTTGTCTCAGCTTCCTGTGTAGATCTATGTAACATCCATAGCAAATTCAAAGCACAGCTAAAAGGTAATCCTATAAGGAAAAAATTATTGCTTTTACGTATGGAGAAGAGGAATAGTAAGAATCATCCCCGTTGGAGGAGGAAGGTCAGCAGCAGAGAAAGCAGAAATTTGATACCAGGGTTCTCCCGGCTTTTTGTACTACTCTCTGCAGTATTTTGTTCTTGCAAAGTTGAGACAACCTTGCATCACACCAGAATAATCAATAACGTTTACACTTCAGGGATATCCATTACTGCTGGGTCAATCTGATGATCTCACAGGCTTGCGCACTGAGCTAAATGTGTGTGCCTGATCTATTCAAATCCTCTGTTGTCATTTGTTCTGTTTTATCACCACCAAAGTGGCACCTAACTGCCTTGATTAAATGCGTTCAGATGAAATGATAAGCTTATAGCTGCTTTGGGTCCCTTTGGTGTGAAAGGTGGGCTAAAAATACAGAGAGACCTGTAAAAAAGGGCTTAGTTCCCAGGCTCCTTATCTATGTTGTCTGTGCGGTGTGGACTGCACTGTTAAGTGCTGCGGTACCAATGCTACAATTTCTGTCTAATATATGGGAGGGGGTGCACCCAGCGCACATGATGTTGCAAGCTGCTCTGAGCACAAAAATGAATGGGGGGGGCATGTTAATTCAGCTGCAATCCTAAACACACTTACCTGGGAGTCAGGCCAATTGAAGTCATTACTTCTGAGTTGATATGCAGGGGATTGCCCTGTAAGGGCCAAATCCTATCTAACGTTCCAGCGCTGATGCCCCTGTGACAATGGGACATGCACTGCATCATGTGTAGGGAAGTAGTAGTTACAGAGAGCTCCTGAAGATAAGAGAACATTTGTTCTCTTACCTCAAGGCTGCATTGTGGCTGCACCAGCACTGGATCGTTGAATAGGATTGGTCTCTCACTGAAATTGTGGGACTAGTGCTTAAATCTGGCTGGATGAGGCCTTTAAATTTGATGCTTAAGTGCGCACAGCAGCAAGTTTTGCACTCAAAACTGTTTAGCATTTTTAAACTGAAAAGCATCTGGGGCGGGCTGCAATTTCAGTGTAACAGAGGGAGGGTCTCCTTTCTTACGCCTGTCCTTTCCTACTCTGTTCATTCAAAATTGTTGTGCCCGACCACTTTTCTCCTTGCAAGTAAAATGATATAACAACACTATGTCTTTTTTCTCTGGGTAAGGAAAGAAGATTGGGAGAAGTACCCTTTCCACCTCAGTGACAAATCCATTGTATCAAACAGACAGGTGGCAGAAAGAAAAAGGATTGAACAGCCCCTTCCCCACCACACTTCTATTAGCAGTTGTAACCTCTGAGGCTGTTTTTCGGTTTAAAAAAACCTATGGGAGGAATGAAGTTGGACATCAATGCGTGATTTGACCTATAACAAAGGAGACTTTGCAATTCAAGTCATATGGGGCAAGATATTCAGTTCTTTAAAACACATAATTGTACCCAAAAAGACACATTGTCTTGAATGCATATTTGTAAAGACACCAGCTTCATCTAGAAACAATGGAAAAGCCAGAACTGAACTGCCTGATGAAGAAACTATAGGTTTGGCTACTCTCCCACACACATTCAAGGAGCATCTTTAGGTGACTTCCATTTATGTATTGCTGGCACATAGGGAGTCTTCAGTATCCAAAAGTATGATAGCCAATCCCTATTAAAAGCACCTGCCACTTCCAAAAAGAGACATATCCCAACTTTGTACCCCTCCAACACACACACACACACACACACACACACACATACACACACCCAATCCTATCCAACTGTACTGTACAGTGTGAATGCAGCCATGTGTTCTGCCAAATTCCCTGCTGGGCCTCCCCAAGGGCCCCAATGCCCACACCCTCCAGAGCAACCTCAGAGATAGGCAAGAGGGAGGGGGTTCAGTCACCCACTGGGCCTCCTTTCTTCCAGCAGATTTGCTTGGAATCACTGGCTGGCCAGCCTCCTCCAGGCTGCCCTCATCACCAGCTTAGCTCTGGTGTCTAAGTCTAGCACCAACAAACTCCACCAACAAACAATAGGCAGTCAGCTTGCCTAAGCTACAACTGCCTCCTTCACTTGGTGGCTCCAGGGGCATGGCAGCCATACAACAGTTCCCAATAGTTTCCCACAACCTTACCTTCCTTTATCCAGTCAGTCCGTCCATCCATCAATCCCTCCAACAGTCCTTCAGGCAAGCAGTCCAGCCAGCACTCCATCCATCAGTCCACTCAGCCACCTTCCTTCCTTCCTTCCTTCCTTCCTTCCTTCCTTCCTTCCTTCCTTCCTTCCTACACCTACCCGGTGCTGCACCTACCTGGTGCCCTCCTCCAGCACCTGACGGGTGCCAATCACCCTTCTTTTAGCAGTCCTTTAAGGATCCATCCAGCACCTACCTGGTGTTTTACTGCAGCTCCTGCCTCCAACTTTATACTGAGGCAGGCCAATCATCAGGCTCTACCATCAGCCATACACATCTGCACCTGTGCTAACCTCCCTTTGTAGGGAAGGTTATCAGCCTGCAGCTGTGTTCCTGCTGCAGGCAAAGACCTTGGATTTACCCCGTACTTTCTGGCTAATCTGGGACAAGGGGCCATTGCTGATACCATTCCCTATCTCCTCAGAGTATCTCCTGCCTTTTCTAATACACCATGTCAACAGGGTGTGTGCTACATCCTGTGGAGTGGGCAGTCACAGAGACCTCCTGAAGACCACCACATTTGTTCCCACCTCAGGGATCCTTTGTGACTGCATCAGTGCTGGAAAATTGGATGGGATTGGGCAGACACACAGAACAGGGCCACCAATTCCATAGAGATGACTTTCTTCAGATACAGAACAGGCTTTATGCACACAAGCTACCATTGAAAGAGCCGTATACAATAAATCCCCAATGGAACAAACATTTCCATTGCATAAGACAGATCCCAGTTCTAGGATGTTCCAATACCCCACTTCGGCAAAGCCTTGTTATCTACCCTAGCTTCAAACTCTCACATAACAATCATGCCATATCTTCACGGAATATCATTAAGCAAAGCCAAGACACATCAGCCCTTGTGTCCAAGGCATGTTGAGATCTTTTATTGAGCTATAAAATGCAGTCCCTCAGCCAAGCTCAGAGGCTCTGTGTGTGTGTGTGTGTGTGTGTGTGTGTGTGTGTGTGTGTGTGTGTGCGCACACGCACGCGCGCGCACGCGCGCACACACGCGCACGCTACTTGTGACCCACTTCCCCTCATCACAGCCTTTCCCTTCTGAGTCAGTTCATTGAATGGACCTTCCTTACTCTGCTATTTACTTCATGGGCAGAAGATTTAGCTGAGAGGGTTAATGCCTCCGTTTGCCTGAAAATACAGCTGAAGATCTCAAGGTCGTGAGCTCGGGACTGCCGGAAGTCTCTGAGAGTGCAGACCTTGCAACTGCGGCTGATTAGAAGCTGAGCTTCAGCTGCCTCGTGGGAGGAGGAGTGTGCTGAAGGTCAGCTGCGTCTCTGGTGAGAGCAGGGAAGCATCAGCCAGCAGAAGACAGACGAGTGGCTAAAGAAAGAAGGCTAAATCCAGAAAGGAAGATCTGAATGTGTGTAGTTCTTGAAAGACAGAACATTCTGTAAATTGTAAAAACCTTCGGGTTTATGAATAAAGTCTGCCCATGTAAACCGCCTTGAGTTGTAGTCACTGGAGAAATCTGGTGATCTTAAGAAAGGCGGTATATAAATGTATGTATGTATGTATCCTATTTGATGTATATTGACTTACGATACACTCATTCAACTGGTCTCTGCTATAATCTCCTCAGTGACCATTAAGCTCCTTGTCCCTGTTCCTAGGAGTTTTTCAATACACATTAAGATTGTACCACTTGAATTATATACTCTGTGGCTGGCTGCGGAAAGAGGTTCGGCTGGGGTGTGCGCAGCAGCAGAGGCTTATGAATCTGTCATAAACACATAGCCTAGCTTGGCTCAGCCCAGCCAGGCTGGTGCTTTCATCAGAGTGGCTTTGCTGGTTCTATAACTTTAAGCAATTTCCTAGGTCAAGAGGTTATTTTCAACCTTCCTGAACAGATCCTTGTGGGATCCTGAGACTATCTACTGTCTCCCTGTAGCCTTATGCAGCTTGGCCCATCAATGGGGTTGACTGAGACAGCTGCATCAGGCAGCAGATTGGCAGGAGGCTCCCACCTCTGCCCACCCACTAGTTTCCACTGCTCCTCCTCCGCCTTCCACTTCCTGGATTAGAAAAGAAGGGGAATAGAAGGAACTCACCACTTTCCTCTCCTCTCCTCTTCATCTTCTGTTCGTCCCTGTCTTCCAATTCAGGGAGTGGAAGGAGCAGAGGCTACCATGTCATAGGTAAGGGAGGGCAGCATTTGGCATGCCGCCAGAAGGTCTTGGGCTGTCCCTGCCATGTGAACCTGGAATATAAAGACAGAATGCCTCTATGGTCAGCATTGCAATCCTAATTATATCTGGCAGGGTTGCCCCACAAACTTAAGCGTTTCACTCATCTTAGCTTAACCCTCTAGCTGTCCTTTACCCTGTGCAATTGATGATAACATGGGAAACGTGAATTAACCAGATGCATGTTGAGACTTTTTATTGAGCGTTGCATATGAAATTATTTGACAATTGCAATTCCTAATGCAAAACATTTTTTAAAAAACATTAGGTTTTAAAAAATTACACAACTCCCAAATGCACTTGTGTTTACTTTAACTGAATACAAGGACCGTACTACAGTACTACTATGAAATTTACAGGATGTACAACTGAAGACAGTTATCATTTCACAGCTTGTTTTCCTGTCACATTGGCATCCAAAACTATTTTAATCCACAGTGTCAATAACAGAGAAATAGTACGCAGCAGGAAATGGTTTTTCATTTGGATTCATTTCTGCTGTTTTTCAAGCAGGCTCTGCTTGCATTTTCCCAACAAGAACATTCATCCAGTCAAGAAGACTAATTTATGAGTGTTCTTCATGACTTGAAGATCTTCAGAAAGCAAGTTTGTCAGAGAAGCTCGTTTTCCTTAAATATGTCAGTTGTACTCAGATTACTAAGTAGCACAGCTACAGTGGGCCCAGAGGATACGTAGCCCCGGGTACCACGGCTGAGGGGGTATCAAGCCAGGGGCACTTGAAGTGGCTGCATGCCACTCTGAGCAGCTAGTGGCTTTTTTTGCCTTTTTTTTCACTAAAAGCGAAAAAGTGGTTGGATGCTCATAGAGGCTCATAACTGTTTCAACCAAGTACCCACAAGAAGGAGGATGCAGGAGAAGGTACTGAAGCAGCGGGGAAAACCCAAATCGCCTCTGAACTGTCCCTGCCCTCCCCACTCCCATCCTACTCCTCTCCCAAAGTGCCCATGAATCGTCCTCACTGCCACATTACCTGCACTGGTATGGCAGCTAGGAGCCACTGACGTGCTTGGGGCCTCCAGTTGTTTGCACCAGTAGCCCTACAGCGCATAATAGTGGTGCACTATTTATGACACTATAAAAGGACTTACAGCAGCAGATTGGGAGATACGCCATCGTAAGCCCTTCATACGTTTGGATTGAAATAAGTAATTTTAGGGCCCAATCCTATCCAACTTTCCAGTGCTGATGGCAGCAGTGCCAACACCCCATGCACTGCATCTTGCAGTGGGGAGGCAGTCACAGAGGTCTCCTCAAGGTAAGGGAATGTTTGTTCCCTTACCTTGGGGCTGCATTGCAGCTGCATCAACTTGGGAAATTTGGACAGGATTTGGCCCTTAGTGTTTTCTTAGAGGTGCAAAATTATTTATACTTCAAACACTGATGACGCACTGGCTGAAAGGGAAATACAGGTGCTGTATAAATCTTAAATTTGATGGCCTTAACGCTAATCTATACAAATAAGATTAACCAACAGACATAATCATAATTACGCTACTTCACTCCATGTGCGAATATAATATATTTTCTGATGGCAGGTGCATTTACTCTTGCAAGTAGCCACAGAGATTAGACGTCTTGTAATTTTTCTAATAATATACTGCTTTTACGCTAGAAACAAGATTTTCTTTCTTTTTATAGCAAACGTTATTGAGTCTCATTTTAGAAATCAATTTGACTGTGCTTTTAATTTGTCTTCTTTTACAAAAGTGGGTATAATTGTGCTTTATCTGATTGTTTGACTATAGAAAGTACAATATTTCCCTGTGTGGGTACATCCCCATAGGGAAGATCAGAGCCCTTCTCTCAAGTATTCAAGCAGGGATACTAAGTACACCAGGCTGTTATGGGGAACAGGGAATCTGTTTGCATCTCTCATATGAATGTCCAGCTCACTCCCACCACTTTAGTCAAGTCAAACATGTTGTTTGACTTAGGAGGGAAAACATAAGAAGAGCCCTGCTGGAGCAGGCCAAAGGCCCATCTACTGTAGTCCAGCTTCCTGTATCTCACAATGGCCCACCAGATGCCTGAGGGAGCACATGCGACAATAAGATGCCTGCATCTTGTTGCCACTTCCCTGGACCAGGCATTCTGAAGTACCCTACTACTAATGTAAGGAGGTTGCACAACCCATCATGGCCTATAGCCCACAATGGACTTTTCCTCCAGAAATCTGTCCAATCCCCTTTTAAAAGTATCTAGGCCGTATGCCATCACCATCTCCTGTGGCAAGGAGTTCCGCAGATTAATTACCTGCTGGGTAAAAAAGTATTTCCTTTTATCCATTCTAACTCTACCAACACTCAATTTTAGTGGATATTAATCAATCAATCAATCAACAGGTACTTATATACCGCTTTTCAACTCGAACTCCACAAAGCGGTTTACAGGCAAATAGTAATAATAATAAAATTAAATGGTTCCCTGTCCCAAAGGGCTCACAATCTAAAAAAAAAAAAAAAGGCAAACCACCAGCAACAGCCACTAGAAAGACTGCACAGGGGTGAAGAGGGACAATTACTCTCCCCCTGCCAAATGTAAGAGGAACACCACTTGGAAAAGTGCCTCTTGCACTTTAATATCCCCTGGTTCTGATGCTATGAGAGGGAAAAGAACATCCCTCTATCGATTCTATCCATTCCATGCATAATTTTGTACATCTCAATCATGTCCCCCCCTCAGGCGCCTTTTTTTCTAGACTGAAGAGCCCTAAATGCTGCAGTCTCTTCATAAGGGAGGTGCCCCAGCCCAGTAATCATTTTCTTCACTCTCTTCTGCACCTTTTCTAGCTTCACTGTGTCCTTTTTGAGATGTAGCAACCAGACGCACATAGACCTCCCATTTCTTGTAATGGCCTAAACACATACCTATGAAGGTGGGCAGGGACAAGGCTCTGTTATGCCAAATCACCATGCTTTTCAACCAGTGGCACTAATACCAGTCCAGGAGTGGTATTTCACTATATGGCAGGTGAAATTTGGTTCACTGTATGGCAGGAGGAATTCAGTCCCACAGTCATTATGAGCATGTGGCAATGCCCTGCCTGGTTTTACCCCACTGGAAGTGAAATGAACTCGGATGATGCTATTCCAGAGGACAAGATATGACTAGGTAGCACCTGCCTATTCCTTCAAAAGAGGTGTGATATTGGGAAGGAAGGGGCAGAGCAAAGCCCCGCATTGTGGGGCTAGCCTCCACTCCTTTGCACAGATGTCTTCTCTGGTGGCAGTGGCAGTGCTCAGAAAAGTGGTATTTGCCTGTGCCCATTACCAATAGACATATATTGGGGTTCACTTCATGATTTAAGCAAGATGAAAGTTAAACATCCCAAGGGTTGTTTTGCAAGAGCTGATTGGCAATTTGCTTACACAGCACTCAGTAAATAAACCCACCATGATAGCAAACACTTGTAAAGCATTTAGCATGTATCAATTGAACTGATGAGTCAAGCCTCTGTTCAGCATTCTTCGGTCTTGTTCCTGTTCTCAATAGTTACGCACTCCCTCCCATTGGGATCTAACAGTGTTTCACTTTGACTGGATTCTGCCCTAAAATTATACGCTCAACTTTGTTTTGAACTGGCAACGTTTTTTCTTAGACTTGTAACGCAAAAAGATTTGACTATAGCGCCATGAGATTATTAGAATGATATAGTAAAGGTTTGGTCTTGATCTTACAGCTTGTGCATTTACAACTGGATAACTCCAACTCACAAACCCAAGTACAAGAGAGTCTCATTTTAGTTGGTTCACTAATCAGGAATGTCCAATGTACAGACCAGGGCGCTTGCACGAAGGGGCTTGGTATGCAAGCAGATGAAGGGAAAATCTGATTGGCAGCGCAATCCAAACAGCTGCCTGAGCCAGCACAGCCGTCCCTGTGCTGGCTCAGAGTATTGCAAATGTGTTGTAAAATGTGCAGCCCCACAGCACATCCAGGATCAGCATCAGATGGAATAGGTAGAGTTGTGCTGGGTGGTGAAGGGTTGTGGGGAGGGTGATGGGAGGTGAGGAGGGATGTTTCTGAGTGGGGAGGGCAGAATGGGGGGGGAATTGAGCCCGGGAGGGGCTGATTCACAGTGGCCTCCTCCGCTGCAGTGGCAGAGACAGCTGAGGCTCAGCCAGGGGCAAGATACAAGGAGCGCCACCCCCTGCACCAGCTCCCTGTCCCCTGCACTGCCCCGCCATGCCCCCATGCCATGCCAGGCTCCATTTTTGGAGCCATACAAGGACAAGAGCAGGTGGGTGGGCTGAACATCATGCCGGCGGCTCTCCTCTGCAAGAGGCGAACCACCTCATCGCCGCCGCCGCCCCCCACTCCACCTGCATGGTGCTTGGGGCACTGTTCTGCTGTATCCCAACCTCTTCCGGGCCAGTCAGCATTATACCAGCTTCCCAGATTAGCACCAGCTACATTGTTGGTGCAGATCTAAGAAGTCCCGTAAGGCAGGCTGCAGTGTTACTTGGGGTAAGGGGAAATATATCCCCTTACCCTGAGGAAATCTCCTGCCACCACCTAACCTCCACTGCATACAGCACAGGCCAGGCAGCTTGGCTGTGTCAGCGCAGGTTAGGATTGGTTTGGATTAGCATGTTTCCATACGTGCACATCAAGTAATTATTACTTGTTGAAAATAAGCATTTCTTCTGATAACTACATACGTAATGGGGGCAGGAGATTTCTTACTACTATGACTTTATTCTTGTCTTTTAGTCTTCATGCAGTCCCTTAGAACCACAGCCAGATATTTGTCAGATTTGATGTTGTGGTTTTACGTTTTGGAAAAATCCCTTGCTGCCACCATCTGATTCAATCACATAAATTCAGCCCGCATACAAATAAATGTTCTTTGTACCTTCACTTGACTAGGTATATGAGAATGAGATAGCCAATTTCAACAAATAAAGGGCCAGCTGGCTCTGATATGGCTCTGATATATATGCTGGATATAAATCAAGCATTACACCATTCAGAGCGTACAGTACTCTGGGCGCTGGCAATACAACCAGATAAGAACATGTTTCCAGAGTTGTTATTATTTATGGTTCAGATATGATTAATGTGTTTTGATCTAATTTCAAAGCACAAAAATACCCAGTTCAGAAATCTATGCTAGATATCTAGGAAGTAATTTATTACTTCACCGATTTTTAGACCTAGTTGTCATAAATAGCAGATGAGGAAGTAAATGTGTAGCTGAACTGCATCACTTCAGATTGCTGTTGGGCTCACTTGACTAACTTCCATACACAATCGTTCCCTGCCAAGAATATTAGCGGGGAGGTTGATGTAGAATACTTTTTCGTTAACATCTAGTTTTCTGTATGCAGGAAATAGCCTATCCAGAGTTGGGCTGTCAGAAGGAGCACTTTATGATAGCAGAAGAGTCTTTGCACTATGGTAGGGCAATTCTGCCTCACCTGCCACACCCTCACTTCACATTGCTGTCTAGAATATCATCGTGCATCTTTGCAAACCAAATGCATTGCATTTTGACACCACTTCTTCTCTACTGCCAGGAACAAGCCTCTGACCCAGCAAGCAACTCACACCCACAGCATTTCTCAGTTTCTAAAATGCGTCAGCCCCACCCAGACAAGTACACCCACTGAAAATTACACGGAAGCCCTGCCTTTCAGCGTTCATCTCGATTGCTTAAACACAAGCACCTGGTCCAACCTTGCCTCTGAAATTCTGACATTCTCCAGCCTACAGGTGGTATTTGGTCAGAAGACAGCCGGGAAATTATTTCTTCAGTGAAAACTTGAAAATTCAAGAAGAATGGCAAGAGGCAAGAGACCTAATGATGAGTACATTAACATTCAGAGTACATTAACATAACAAAAGACTGGTTATACTTCTTTAAGCAAGTTATTATCCGGTTGCTCATTTTTCAAAACTCTAAATGAGAAATCAGCACACTTTTAGTAACACTTTTTAATCATCAGGTTTCAAAATGGACAAAAACATGGTTTATCATTCTTGAACCTCACCAGACTTTTGCGGTTGCAGCTCAGAAAAACAACTGTAACACAGGAAGGATTTTTAGAGCCTGTAAAACTAGGTCTAATATCTGTGCTGTCCTCAGTGGCTTGATAGGGCACAATACACAAGGTTCTCCCTCGCAAGCCCCTCTGAAATGGCTGGGAGCATCCCAAGAGCATGACCATGCTCTCAATTCTTTTGATGGGATTGCAAAAGAGACTTACCCCGTGTATTGTGCCTCTAGGCTGTTATTCACAAACCATTAAGCCTCAGGTTTAAACAGATTTAGTTCAATTAATTCAATGGGATTAAACTGGAGTACTTCAATTTTCATATTGCCTTTCATGGTACTAACAATCCATTCCTAAATACGTATTTTAAAATATGTAGTGTTGATGTCCATTGATTTTAATGCCTATTGTTAATGTTAATTGTTGTGATGTGGAAAATCCGTGATTATGACCTCCTGTGGTTTTATTAGCAGCTGCAAGGAAGTGCAAATTGGATCAGTACCTCAGTGTTATTATTTATTTAATTAATTAATTTATATCCCGCCGTTCTGCCCATGGGCACCCAAGGCGGCTTACAATGATAAAATACAATAAATCACAATTTACAATAAAAAACAATAATTAAAAACAACATTAAAATAATTAAAATTTAAAACAAGCCCCGTGGATCCTAAAATATAAAGAGTCTAAAAAACCAATCAGCCAGCCAGCCTGTCAACAATTAAAAGCTTGTTGGAATAAAAAGGTCTTCAGCCCCCGCCGAAACATTGCCAAAGAGGGAGCAGTTCTTAATTCAAAGGGGAGGGTATTCCAGAGTCAGGGGGCCACCACCGAGAAGGCCCTATTCCTGGCCGCTGCCCCTCTCACCTCTCCTGGTGGCGGCACAGTCAAAAGGGCCTCCCCCAGATGACCTCAGAGTATGGGTAGGATTATATGGAAGGAGGCGGTCCCTTACATACCCCGGGCCCGAGCTGTAAAGGGCTTTAAAGGTCAAAACTAGCACTTTGAATCAGGCCTGGAAAGGAACCGGCAGCCAGTGTAGTCGCCGAAGCAATGGTTTGACAGAGTCAAACCGATGTGCCCCAGCAACCACATGAGCAGCCGCGTTCTGTACTAGTTGTAATTTCCGGACCGTCTTCATAGGCAGCCCCATGTAGAGCGCATTGCAATAATCTAATCTGGATGTCACTAGGGCGTGGGTCACTGTGGCCAGGTCCGCGCAGCTCAGGTATGGTCGCAGCTGGTGAATCAGCCGAAGCTGAGCAAAGGCTCCCCTGGCCACCGCCGCCACCTGGGAATCCAGGCGCAGCTGTGGATCCAGGAGAACCCCCAAACTGCGGACCCTGTTAGGGCAGGGGGTTAACCCTTTCCCGATGCAAAATTGCCCAGATCAAAATCCCCCTCCCCAAACTGCTATTTGGAATACAGGGGGAAAATGCAGGTACCCATGCTAGCTGCAGGTTTTCCCCTCTGGGGAAAATAGCAATTTCAGGAGGAAATTTTAATTGGGAAAGTGGCACAGGAAGAAAGAATGAATGCAAACACCAAGCACCACAGCCCTGATCTGATTTGGCCACTCCCCATAATTACTTTTAATTAAAAAAAGAAATGTTACGGAAACTGATCACAGACTTCCTGGGTCATATCTAGAGATGTGAAGGCCCAGAAAAAAACTGGAAAAATTCAGAAAAAAAACAATTTTTTTCCTGAAGACTTTTTGTTGTTTTTTTTCTGAAAAAAATGGAAAAATTAAAAAAAGAAAAAAAGGAAAAATATGGCAGAGGCAGAGACTGAAACTAATACTGATAATTACAGCTCAGAAAATGATCCTGATTAAAGTTCATGCCCATTCATTGAAACGTACTCCCACGTCCTTCTATACACTTCCCCCTCTTCAATTCTTTTTATGAGAATGGGTTTTTTTTTTTTATTTAATACTGTGGAGAGGAAATATGAATAATTGTAACTTCTGGATTTTTAAAAATTGTTTTGTGGAGGTTTCTTTGTCTGCTGCACATAAACTAGTAAACAATTCAGGAGATTTTTGCTCCATTTGTTACAATTACAAATAAATATTATAAAACAAGTAAATTATGTTTGTAATAATTGTTTGGATACACTATATTTTTAATATGCTAGTTGTAATAATTTTAAGCCAGGTCCAATTGTCCATAGTCATATTTTATGTTCCTAAAGTAACAGAATGACTTTCAATCTAGAAAAGAAAAAAAGTGCTAATGTAGTTTTTTTTTCAATTTTTCCAAAATTTTCCATTCTTTTCTGGAAAAAAACAGAAAAAAACAGGGGGCGGGGGGGGGGTTTCCAAGCTTCAAAATTTCCAGAAATTTTACATCTCTAGTCACATCTAGTTGCTCTCTTTCATCATTGTGACCATTTATATCCTGTTAAGCTGCCTTATACTGAGTCAGGCCTTTGGTCCACCCAACTCAGTATTGTACACAGGAGCTTTCCAGAGTTTCAGAGTGCAATCCTAAACTGGAGTTAGGCTGGCATAAACTAAACCAGCAAAATTTGGCCAGCACAAGGGCCACCATAAAGCGTGTTTGGACTACTCTCAGAGTCAGAGAGGATGGCTCACGTCTGTGTGCTGGCCTCTCTGACTCCGAGAATGATCCAAACATACTGTACAGTGTCCCTTGTGGTGGCCAAACTTCGCTGGCTTAGTTTATGCCGGCCTAACTCAGTTTAGGATTGCACCCTCAGTCTTTCCTAACCTAACCTGGAGATGCTTCCAGGAACCGAACTATAGCACTAGAGCAGGGGTGATTCTAGGGGGGTCAGTGCCCCCCTAGCAGGTGCCCCCCACCCCCCTGCAGGCTTACATAGTTCCAAAAGGCTGCCCACCAAGAAGCGACAGGCAGCCCTTTGGAGCATGCTTGGTTGCGCTGAGAAGCAGCCACAGAAGCTACTTCTTGGAGCAGCCAGTTGTACCCTAAAGGGCTACCCGCCCCTTCTCGGAGGGACCTTCAGAGCATGCTCCAGGTTGCTCCGTGAAGTAGCTTCTGCGGCGGAAGCAGCTTCTCAGAGGGGCAGGTAACTTTCAGAGCCACACCAGGTAACTCTGGAAAGTGGCTTCCATGGCTAGAAGCCATGAAAACCACTTCCCAGAGCGGCTTTGAGCTCTTTCTTAGTGCTGGGGCCGGACTGGGGGCGGCCAGCATCACCGCCTCCCAGCACAGCACCTGGGGCATTTGCACCCCTTGCACCCCCTCAGGTCCGCCACTGTACTAGATTATAGCACAGTGTACTGTACTGAACTGTATAACTCCCTCCCCAAAAAACTGTCTTCCTGACAGTTGCAATCCTGGCCCATGTGCTGCCCTGGGCCAGGACATCATCCTGCAAGCCTTTCCCCCCACACGAAGACTGCTGCCTGGACTTACCAGGTGTGTCCGGAGCCTCGCATGGTGTCCTCCAGCCCTCTGAAAGTATTCTGTTGTCTCCAGAGGAGCTTTAAACATTACTTCAGGTTTCCATCAGAAAACCAGAAGTAACGTCTAATGGCCTCTGGAGGCCTCCGAATGCTTTCAGAGGGCTGGAGGATACTGTGCATGGCCTGCCAAGCCCTGAGGGGGGCTCCAGAGAGTGGGCAGTGGGTACCCCACGGCAGCAGCTCAGCAGTTTGCCCCACCCCTACAGGCCCACTGGACTCAATGCCAGGACACCACTGCTTTGTGACCTCACATTTGCAGGTTTATAAAAACCGGTATCAGCGAATTATGATAAGCATTTCATTTTGTGATATTGTATAACTATTTTGATTATGTACTGTATGGTGAGGATTTTGATGCACTTGGGTGATGTAATATTAGCCACCTTGAGGATAACTGACGGAGGATAGGATACTATTTATTGAACACATTATTTTCTTTAAGGAAATATCAATGTTCTAACTTTACTCATTTCTGGGCACACGGGTGAGCATAGCTCAGTAATGAAGCGCCTGTTCTGCATGCAGAAGGCCTCAGGTTCAATCCTTGACATCTCCCAATTGGGCTGGGAAGGCCCTTGCCTTTAAACCTGGGAAGGCCCTTGCTTGAAAGCCTACACCCAGCCAAAAAGTAGGCAATGCTATGCTGGGGGGATCAGTGGGCTGACTGAGGGCAGCACTGGCAGTAAGCCCATTGCCAGCATCACAAAAGTGCCAATAGGCCCCAGTGCCAGGAGGACCTGATGCCAAGCTGCCCAGTGGAAAGTTTTACTGCCATTTGCTGTGTGCTAATTTGGGCGGGGGGGGGGGGTAGAACAGGGCAGGAGGAGCAGCCCTAGGCAGGGGGTGGGACCGGCGATGGCCTCTGCATCCTATCCTCTGTGTTGGGCTGTACTGCGCCAGCAAAATAGACTTGAGGAGGCCCATTGCCAGGCCAGCTCCCTGAACTGGGGGAAGGGGAATGTCCCCATAGGATGCAGCGGTAGCCGTTTTGGTGCCACTGCTCCTACTAGGGTCTGGTAGCTTAGGATTGGTCTGCCTTTATGACATATAGCCATACACTCAGTGATGTCATTCAGGGGGAACGGACCAGAACGGGCGTTCCGGATCCTAACGGGCTCCATGGCTGGTTCTGGGTTCCCGACAAGTGCCAATCAAAAGTGAGTTCCTGTTCCTAAATCATTTGAATGACATCACTGCATACACTTTGTCATACAGCCATATGCACTCAGCCGGTGTCCTGTTTATTATGAGGATAGGGGTCTGGTTTACTACTCCTCTTCCAATACACGGCATGTGTACCATGAGTTTGTCTTGTTCCCTGCTACAATAGCCCAATACCCAATACCTATTGGGATGTGTGCAGAGCACTTTTTCAAGGAGCTGCATCTTGCCTTGTACATTGCTCCTCTCCCTCTCATTGCTTATAGGCTAGCCGGCAAGGGAGAGAAGCAATTTACATGGCAAGGTACAGCTCCTTGCAAAACTTAGCATTCCCCTCTGCCCCACCCCCACCCCCGGAGTGGAAATGCTACTTGTCCTGCTCTGCTCTGCTTAAAATTAACTGATAATGTTGAATGCACAGCATATAAAGCCTTAGCTTTAAGCAGGCTTCACCATCAGTTACAAAGCCGGGAAAGCTGATTATTTCTTGGTCTCCTGACGTACGATAGGAAGAGGGTCTGATTTCCAAACGATTTAAAAGTTCAGACAGGAAAAAAAATTCTCATCAAAAACATAACCACCAGAGAGAGAGAGAGAGAGAGAGAGAGAGAGAGAGAGAGAGAGAGAGAATGCTGCCTGCCTCTATGAAATAAAAGTCCTCCTTGGCTCCTTGTCCGACTGTTGCCCCTGCTTAGGTTATAACTTTTGCTGCTGCTGCTGCTGCTGCTGCTGCTGCTGCTGCTACTGGAATTGGTTGGCAAACTCAGTCTGCATTGAACTGCTGCGGAAATAGCTGCTATGACATGGCTAAAAACTGAAAGTGCTGCAGGGTGGAACTTCAGAAGGCCCTGAATCAGGTTCCATCTGCATCCAATGCCAATGGAGAGAAGACTCCTCCTAGTATTTTAGAGACTCCTTTTGGGTGTGTTTCGTAGTCCTGGCTGACTAAGGAAAGGTGAGACTGAAATTGTGTAAGAATATAGGCATCTCCGGATGTTGCAGTCATGCAGAGTGAACACACATGCCAGCACCACTCTGTCCCCCATGTGCATTTAGCAAAATGCTTGCACACAGGTGAGCACAGAATATTTTAACTGTGATCGATGACAATACCCTGATCTTATGTGCTCAGTCCATGCTTGAATAGTTTGTCTGCACATAGATTCAGTACAGATGTTAAGCTGGATGCATGTACAGGAGAGGACCTGCCGGCGTTAACTCCCACTCCTCTCTCTACATGGCTATAATATTTGCACAGCCCTATTGGGCACCTAAATTAAACGAGAAGATGAACACCTTTGGGCTGTTTCTTTATTGCACTTTGGCTTTATGTATGATCTATGACACAAAGGGGCAGGGCAAATGGTTGAAAATACCATCCATGTGAAAATATAAAAAGGCATAGAAAATGAACATCTTCCAGTCACAGAAGTACTGTAGCATTAGGTCCAGAAGTGGATCACAGCCAGAAGTAAAACTTGCCAGGCAGCAGGGCTTTCAGCAAGCATTAGAAAAATTTATCTACGCCGTAATCAGTTATTAAAGATGTATCAGCAAGCAATTGGCCATAACCCATTACCTAAGAACTATCAGCAAGATTTCCTATTAATCAGAAATTGTAGCATTCTCTAGTTGATCGTGGATTTAAGCTACAGCCGTATACATACTTACCTGAAACTCAATTTAATATACAGCGCAATCCTATAACCTGCGCAGCGTTGACGCAACAGGGTTGTGTCGACACTGCGCACTTAGCGCCAAGGCAGGAGTGCTGATCAGCACTCCCACATCGGCACTAAGGCAACAGGGCCGGTGCTGCAGGCAGCGCTGGTCCTGTTGCGCCCGCACAGCCCCTCCCTCGCGTTGGCCAAAGCCAGTCGGCGCAAGGGAGGCACCATGATGGGACGGCTCTGGGATTGGCAGGAGGAGGATGGGACATGGGTGGGTCCAGAATTTGGCCATAAGGCCGGATCCTATACCCGTTAGGGAGGCCGCGCAGTCTCCTCGGATCTGTGCCTGCTGTTTAGCAGACGCAGATCTGAGTGGCACATAGGCGAGGCTGGATCCTCCCCCATGGTAAGGGAACAAATGTTTCCATCATCCTATATGGATGCATCAGATATGGCGCTGGCCGGCCGGCCTTGCCATTCCAATGCTGGGTAGGATTGCGCCCACAGTTGTAGCCCAATCCTAACTTGGCTCTGCGTGGGCAGAATGCACACTCCACTGGGACAGTTGCAAACGTGCTGTAAATCGCATTGTGATAGCTGTGAGACTTCCTTCTTGGTTAGGAGGTACAGGGAATTGTGCCTGGGTCTATGCGGACCTGCATCAGTGGTGTCATCCTACCGGTACGCTGGGCGGGACATCCGGGTGATCGGCAGCCCGCCCATCGCGTACCGCAGCGTTATGCCGTTTGCATAACATACGCAAGCAGCGTAACTGGTTACGCAAACGGCGTAACGACGGGCCGGCTGCCAATCACCCGGATGTCCCGCCCAGTCTACCGGTAGGATGACACCACTGACCTGCACCAGTGATTCAGCTGATGCATATCTGAGTCGACCCGGGAAGGCAGATCAATATTGTCCCAGGCCTCATTTCACCCTCCATTCCACCCCTTTTCTTCCCTGTGCCCCTCCCCAGCCTCTTCCACCACCTCCCTGCCTCCCTTCCACACTTCCTGTACTGACGTACCAGGACCAGGGGACATGGGAGACTCTGCTGGCACTGCTTGGCTCCTTGCTATTTGTGGCAGCAGTCCAGGTCCACAATATAAAGGAACTTTTGCTACTGGAACACTAGATCTAGTAGTGCAAGGCCCATATAAGATTGGTTACAAAATCATCTTATATGGGCCTTGCACTACTAGCAAAAGTAGCAGTAGCAACTGCTGGTCCTGGTTAAGACTAGCTAACAATGTTTCAGGCTACAATCTTATACACTTACTTCCCAGGAGACATGCCTAAGATTGTGCTGTCAGTCCCTTTTTTTTAAAGGAATGTTTCAAAACAAGGCACAACTTTTTCAGCTTTGTCTCCAAAGTCTTTCTTGGCGTGTTTAAAATCAGCATCACTTTTCCTTGTATCAAAGAAATAAAGTGGGAAAGCATTTTGTAACAAAGGTACTTTATAAATAACACCCAACAGAAAAAAAAACAGTTATTAAAAAAAGAACCACAGAATGGTGATTCATTTCTTATTACTGTACAGCCCAAAATAAAATTGTACCAAACAAAACAGATGAATATTTTACAATCCACACATTTGGAACGTTTATTAGCAGCTCAAATTTCTGTTTCATTGCTAGTTGCATGACAGATGTCATAGGCAGAAAGAGAATCCAAAGGATTTTACCCCCTTTTACCCCCAGTTTTTACTGTGCATACTGCATTCGGCTTCTCTTACAATGTAAAAATATGCTTATTTCTCATAATGCACTTGTCAGAAAACACACACACACACACACACACACACACACACACACACAGAGCGAGAGAGAGAGAGAGAGAGAGAGAGAGAGAGAGAGAGAGAGAGAGAGGTTGTTATACGGCTCAAAGTTAAAATACTGAGACACAAGAGGAGGGCAGACCATCCTTCAGTCCTATGCATGATGCTAAAGTATAATTAGTTATTTCTTCCTGATGGCTGGGATTCCTGGGATTTAAGAGCTTGATGGAGTTCTGTAGCACTGACTGAGACATCTTCTGGTATCTGTTGAGCAGAATAAATAGCTGCATTTACTGTACAGTATATTCAACACTGAAAGACAACTTTTTTTAAAAAGGCAGAATGTGGAATCCCACTTGCAACATGATTGCATTCTGCGACATCTGTAGCTTTGTGCTCTAAAATGAAAAGTGAAAATTGGAATATCAAAATAAAACCTATTTTAAATAAATAAATAAGAGCCCAAAATTGCAGCCTAAGTACGTAAGAAAGTCATGTTGATCATTCAACAGACTGAAAAACTGTGCTCATATTGTGAAATGTTCTTAATTATGTTGAGTTTCAAATCTTTATCCTTCATCAGTTTCCTGATTTCAGGTTCAGTTCACACATACCTAATATCTACAGTAATATGGTTGCCGTTCCCAAACCATTTCAGGATAGTAGTATAGGGACTCCATGCCATCAATAGAAATATAGAAATAGTTTACCACATCTCTCATATGGAATACCCAGCACCAGCACTGAATTGTCCTAGGTACTGATGATGTTCTCATGGCAACATGCCATGTGACAGATGCAAAGCAAGAATCCATATATTCCCAGCAACAGTATGGCATCAACAGCATATTATTTAAGAAGCTTTAAGCAGCAGCCAGTCCACTGCAGGTGCATGTGAGCAGGGCCACTGTTATATTGGTATTATTATTTGCTAACTTCAGAGTAGGATCCACTCTGAGCACATTCATGAACATAAAGGACCAAGCAAGAATAATGCAAACCTTTGCCCCGTTCCAACTCCTCAGTGCAGTGCATTCACAGAACCTTTGTAACTGTACCCCTGCCCTCATTGCAGCCCCAGGCAAACAGGACTATCATGCACAAGTTGTTCTCATTCAAAAAGTGCATGGCATCCCATATAGTACCAACACAGCAATCTTAACAGTCAGATTGCTGAGGCCCCCACACTCAAAGAAGGGCAAACCAAGCTGGCCTCTTTCTCTTACTGGAGACCAAGAGGTGATACAGGGGCCAGCTAGGTTGGAGTGTGGAGTAACAACATTTCACAATAATGAAAAAAGGTCACACTAGTTGCTGAGGTCACTAGAGAGAGATGTATCTTTTCTCCTTCAACAACCTGTAGCTTTCCACAAGTGAGAGACCCCTGTGACAATCGTTTTAGTAACCATTCATTTACAGCAGCAATCTCCAAACTGGAAACTGCTGCAGTGAGGAAAATTGTCCCCAGCGTAAATGGTGCTCTGTGTTCCACTGGGGACGGTGTGAAAGACCCCTACTACAGCTCCCAGGGGTCTTCGCAGCCAGGCACTTCCGCAAGCCACATGCCTGGCATTCCATGTGTGTGCAACTGGCTGCAGACCCCTGGGAGCTGTAGTAGGGGTCTTTTGCACCTTCCCTGGTGGAACACAAGCCTCTGCTCATGCTGGGGAAGGAAAAGGAAGGCACTGGATCTGGCCTGCAGGCCTCAGTTTGCAAACCCCTGATTTACCTAGCATGCCATGAAGTCAATTAGATTTGGTATAAAATCAGAAGGGCAATTCGGTGCAGCAGGGAACATTGCCCAGGCCCTGAATGCCCTGTCCCCCTTCTGCCACTGTTTTCAGCCCCTACCTCCATTGCTAAAGGGGAATATGTTTTCCCAGGGATGCTCATAACAAATCCCCTCCCCCTGTTCAGGTCATCTCCAGTGTGCAGATTAGCACTCTTCTTATATGTCATTGTCTTTCATTTCATATTTCATTGTCTTGGTGCGAATCTTCCTTTTTCCATCCATACTTACTTCCCAACTCCAAAATTATGGGCATATTTTTATTAAAATCCCACATGCAATTATTAGCTGAATTTGCTAAATTGCTCCTGTGCTTTCTATATACAGTACATCTTTAAAAACAGCTGTTTGCCAAAAAGGGGAGGGGCAACATTAATTTTAGACAGATCTGTGATGTAGCCCATTTCCAGGATCATGCGGTAGCCAGGTTTAGCTCCTGCTAAAAGAAATTAGCAGATGACATATGTGTCTATGGCCAACTGCTGCTTAGGGATAATGGTGCTAAATCTCCATTTTTAAAGGTAAGGCTCTGATGATGAAAGAGGAAAAGCAGCACAATGGATGGGAGAATGAGGAGAGCCTGAGACACCAGCTTATACTGACTGCAGAAATTTCTTATGAAGCACAAGTTTTCATGCAAAGATTTACAAGGACAATTAAGGTATTAAGAGGACAGTGTGTGACAAATCATAGGATGCAGTTATCAGTAGCAAAGCATACTAGAAGTGACTTCTCCAAGAGCACCTTGGAGTATCCCAGAGTTATTAAGCAAAATAGTGGTATCATTTATATCAATTCTAGAGGCCATCATTCAAATATTTAGTGGATTATTTTGAACCAGTTAGTGAACTTCACAGCCCATTCCTAACTTGGGCTGGAGCAGACAGGCCGGCCAGCCTGTGCTGCATCCAAGCCCAAGTTGGAGGTAGCAGCAGCTTAGCTCTGGGCAAGGAAACAAAAATCCAGCGAGGGAGAACTCATCATTTCCCTTGATAACTGGTTCCATCGTCAAACTTTTCTTAGCAATACCTGTGGTGGTACTCTGGTTGTTGTTGTTGTTTTATTAAATATTAGTCCTGCATACTGGGATAGTATGTGCCTCCACACCTCCGAAATCCCTCCTGAACACTGCTTCGTGCATGCCAAGAACTGTATGGCTAAGTACCAAGTTCTAAATCTGGGCAGAAGATTTAGCCGAGAGGGTTAATGCCTCCGTTTGCCCGAAGATAACACCTGAAGATCTCAAGGTCGTGAGCTCGGGACTGCCGGAAGTCTCTGCGAGCAGCAGTCCTTGGAAACTGCGGCTGATTACAAGCTGAGTTTCAGCTGCCTCATGGGAGGAGGAGTGTGCTGAAATCAGCTGCATCTCTGGTGGCAGCAGGGAAGCCTCATCAGCCAGCAGACGACAGACGGGTGGCTAAAGAAAGAAGGCTAAATCCAGAAAGAAAGATCTGTAGGAGTGTTGTTCTTGGAAGATAGAACATTCTGTAAATTGTAAAAACCTTCGGGTTTGTGAGAAAGTCTGCCTATGTAAACCGCCTTGAGTTCAATCATTAGAGCAATCTAGTGATATTAAGAAAGGCGGTATATAAATAAATGTATTATTATAATTATATTCCCCATAGGAGGAACACTGGCAGCCCAATCCAGAACTGTCCAACCGCCCAGGAGCACAGAGGTAGCCACACGGCTACAGCTATATCCTGCTGCAGCCTGGCAGCCGGGGAGGCTTTGTGGGAAAACAGGATGTTCATCCTCTTTCCTCACAGCAAGAGCACAAGCAGGCAAATGATGTACTTGCCTCTGTGCCAGCTATTTAGCCAGTGCAGAGGCAAATGCCTCCATGCCAGGCTGGGCAGCCCTACACAGAGGTTGGGAACCGGCGGCATGAGTTGCCACTGGTCCCACCCCTGCTCTGCCCCTACCCTGCCCAGGAATGCCCTTCTGCCCCACTGGCAAAGGATGTGACACAGGTGAGCAGCGCACTCACCACTCACCGCCTTGCTTTACCGCCTCTGGGTAGCACAGGGCAGGCGTTAGTCAGACAGTCACCCAGTGCCAGCGGTAAGAGCTTACTGCTAGCACTGGAGGTGACTTATGGCATCTTTTGCAACACAGGTGTGGGCGGTGTGGTCGTACCGCCCACACTATGCCCAATTGTATCGGGCCCTAAGTAATCAAGAAGTCTGTGAAATTGAAACTTTCACATTCAGGTTCAATACAGAATGGTGAAGAGCCCAATCATAACCTACTACATTGCACGTACATCCAGTCACTCTGGCTGGACACAGAGTTGAACATGGCAGGATGATTGGAGCATTTGCTCTCGTGTATATGGTCTTCCAAAGAATAGTCCCAGTATTATCTCTGGTCAAACAGGTTTTGCAGGCTTTTACAATACAACAAAAACTTAAACCTGTTTGTAATAGGTGATGGTAGGATGGATGAATTTACAAACTATGAGTAGTGCTTCTTCTTTAAAACTATGTTCAAAACTGTTTCCTGGCTCCAGATTCTGCCTGTTTGTTTCAAATCACTCAAAGTCAAAGTCAAACAAGGGAAACACTCAAGGATGTTTAACACACCTTTGCCTTGATGTCCATTTAAAGTTGCTTTTGGTCTTGAGAGGGAAGCTGCTATGGGCACCAACAGCACCTTCCCCCCAAATCAGACAGCACTTTAAGGTGGTTGGTTTTGTCAGGACAGCAGCACAGAGAGGAAGGCCTCCTGCACTGCAGAGTAAAGAATAAAGTAGAGTGAATCATATACCTTCAGGAACTCAGCTGAAGCATGAATGATAGATGACAGTTAAAGCATCAGTTCAATAAGGAGTGGCAAGATGCCTTATTTTACTGATTAGCGTGAACATAAATCAAGGCCCCTGTAACAGAGATGTATAGATGAGGAAATTTCAACCTGTGTGGTTTTTCAACCACCTGCATCAATTTGTCAAATGACAAGTTGCACTTGCTAAAATCTCCTCTTTTTGACAACTGTGCATAATGGGCAGGAGCCGTACAGCCCAATCCTATTAAAAGTGCTCCACTGATGGAACAGGCATTCCATCGGTGGAGATGCCAGGATCCAGGACAAAGTGCCTAGAAGCTGGCACATGACACACAATATCATTGGGCTCACTGATGATGCCAGCAAGTGCAATGAGACCACCAGCACAGTTGCCCGCTGCCACCTGCACTTGCTGGTGGCAAAGATGCCATCCCTTGATGCCAGGTTAGGCAGCATTGGGGATGGGGATGGGAGGGATGGGGTAGAAGGGATGTTTCTGGGCAGGGAGGGAGGTGGAATGGGGACACATTATAGACCCACCACCTTTACACTCCTCAGTTCTCCACCAGCAAAATAGCTGGCACAGCCAAAGAGATCCATAGTTGGAGCAGAGACTTTCCCCACCCCCCAAAAGGGAACAAAAGTTTCCATACCTTGAAGAGCACTCTGAGATGGCTCTACCACCATAAAACACAGCATGCGCCTCCTTGGGCACGCATGCATCAGCAGGAAATATTTAATTAGAATTGGGACAATGTTGAAATGTTGGATATGCCTGGTATTACATATATATACGAATTAAATACCATTTTCTTCCCAAGCAACACTCTTCTTGGGATCTTCTTCCCAAGCAGCACAAGCAGTCAACTCCTTGTCATCTATCAATGTGGGTTATTTTTGCAAGAAATCTAATGCTTTTGAGAAGTGCCAGACTGACAGTTCTGGAAGCGAGGTGAGAGGGTGCATATGTGTGTCTGTGACAGAGATGACAGAAAATTGCCACGTTGTCTACTTGAAACCCATCCAGATACTATATTCTGGGCTTTAGCGTTTAATGACAACACAAATGATAGGTTTCAGAAGAGATGGACAATGGCACTGATCAAAGGGGAAAAACAGGCACCAATTCTTTAGAAGTGTGGAGTGGGGGAAACCTCAAGCAATAACAAATAGGTAAAACTAAGTATAGAATCCAACAAAAAAACATTGGACACAACAGAAAAAAATCCAAAGGTGCAGCTGTCCATATCCTCCGCTGATACAAATCTATGTCCCTAGAACAAGGAACTCAACCCACCCAAACTTCCCACCAGTGACATCAATTAGGATTGATGTCACTCAGGGCGCAATCCTAACCTGGAGTTAGGCCAGCAAAGTTTGGCCAGCACAAGGACCACTGTAAAGTGTGTTTGGCCCACTCTCGGAGTCAGGGAGGATAGTGCACGCTTGTGTGCTGGCCTCTCTGACTCTGAGAGTGATCCAAACATACTTTATGGTGTCCCTTGTGCCAGCCTAACTCCAGGTTAGGATTGCACTCTGGAGGAGCCAAGGATCCTTCAGCCAAGTGAAATAAAGTTGGCCCTAATTAAACACTTCAATTTGCACTTTATCTTATTTTTAGAAGGATGGAATACAGTACATAGATTGCAACTTGCAAAGTAAGAGTTATGTTCAGGTTGTCACTGTTAGAGTCTCCTTTCTCCCTGATGAGCTCCCAAAAAACTGTCACTGTACAAACATGTTGGGAAAGTAGAGCTATGAGCTGAATAGTAAGGTATCATTAGGGCTTCATAAACCTTTATGTTAGCGGGATTAATTCTTAAGCCAGATATTTTTATTTTGGATGACAAAAGAGGGCTAATATAATAATAATAATAATAATAATAATAATAATAATAATAATAATTTATATATATATATATATATATATATATATATATATAAAATAAAAGACATATTATTCGTATGTCTGAAATTTCAAAATAGTTACTCATGTATTTCTAATAGAGCTGAAAGCCCCTTCCGGCCCTACTGTTCTTTGAAACAATTTGCAATTAACACTGAAATCATCAAGTCTCATTAATACACACGGTATGAATTCAAATTTGTATCCTCATCCAAATCATAGAATGTTTAGACTGATTCATTCATATTAAAAATGCACTATTGAGTTTTTTGCAATTGACTGTACAAGCATGAGAGAGCTTTACAGCCCAATCCAATCTATGTGTACTCCAAAGGAAGTCATATTATAGTCAATTGGGATTACTTTCAGGTAATTGCAGCCCTAGTGATGCAACTTCAAGGTATATAGGCCATTTATAACCTGATCCTGAGCTGTGTTGCACCGGTGGTACTTGTGTACCTCCAGCGCTGGGTGTCACGAACATGTTGTAAAGCATGTTTGTGACACTCAGTGAGGAAGGAGTGCCGGCACTGAGTCTCAGCACCACAAAAATGTCACTGACGCTTGCTGGTGGCGAGTGTGGCCACTGCTTGGCAGTCAGGCCTTTTGGAACAGGGAGAGGAGGGAAGGTGCGAAACTGGGTGGGGGGATAGAAGGATTGGGCCTGGGAGGGTGGCAGAGATGACGGCAGCCTCTGTAGCTGTATCCTATCCTCCTTCCGGGCTGGGCAGCCTGACACAGGCGTCCTCAACCCTGCGCCTGCTCAACAGTGGGCACAGAGCTGAGGAGATCCATTGCCACCAGCTGCAGTCTCCCTGCTGTAAGGGAGCAAATGCTGGTGGTCTCCCAGCATCCCAGCACTCATTGGACCCAGCAGTACCCATTTTGGCACCACAGGAGCCATGGGCTCCGGGAACCATTGGATTCAGCTGTTAAGCGTCTTGAAAAGGAGTAGGTAAGCATTAGCATTTATTTAGTCATTTAAATCATTTAATTATCTGCGGGTTTAGCAAGGGCACAGAAAGGAAGCACATTGATTAGAAACTAGAATGAAAGCTTAGCCTTCAGTTCAAGCTCAACCGAGGTTAAAATTGAGAGTGCAGGTTCAGAAAAAAAGGCAGACTAATAAAGTAAGCCAGAACTTTCCATTCATTGGGGGGGGGGGGAGGGACTGATACTGCCTTGATCTCTTCCTTGATCAGCATCCACTGCCCACTCTCTTGAAGAAATAACTTCTCCCAGGGGCTGACCTTCCCAAAAACTACATTCAATCAGCATTCGTTGTCTGATGCAGCCCAGATGCTGAGCTGCATCCCCTTCCCTTGGACAAGCCCCTCCTATTCTAACTGAGAGCACTAGAGGGAGCTAAGCACAGGTATAAATTTGGAGCTAGCTTGAGAGACGATCTCAATGAGGAAGCATCCTGGTGGCGAAGCACTGAAGGAATCTAACAATTTAAGCATCTGACAGCCCAATCCTATCCAGCACTGGTGCAGTGGGGAAGCACATACCATGCTGTACCCAACGCTGGAATTGAGAAGGCTGGAGGCCTCCTTGAGTTCCCTTACCCTGTGTTGAGCCCCAGCCTGCCCAACGGGGCTACTTCGATCTGTGTCAGCAAAATCACTGGCAAAAGTCCGAGAAGCCCCATGATAAGGGAAAAGGCTCAAGAGAGGGCATGGGATATGGCTGAGGCTTGCTTCATCAATCCTCCCCCCAGGCCTGATCCACCTGGGTTGCGTGCAGTGATGTCATGCAGGGGGTACGCGGGGGTACGCAAGTACCGGTTTCTAGGATTACAGCTGGCCCCGCCCATTCGCCCGCCCACTCATCGACTCCGCGCTCTGCAACGTTTGAATTTCCTGCATGTTTGAGTTGCCTGCATGTTCTCAGAGCCAGCCAGCCAGGCAGGCAGGCAGGCAGCAAGTGGAGCCTTTCCTTTCCTTGCCACTGAAAAATGAGTTGCTCTGGGGTTTTAACATGATGCCAGGCCTCCTTAACATGTTCTGGGGGTGCTGTGGAATACTGTTGCAACTGTTGGGTCAGTTTAGAATCATCTGAGGCCTCAAAAAGGGCTTTTTTCACGTTACTTCCTGCCACGACATCACTTCTGGCTTATGACGTCACTTCCGGTGGGCGAGTCCCGACACGTGCCAATCAAAAGTGAGTACCTGTTCTTAAATCATTTAGATGACACCACTGGTTGCGTGGTTGAGTTGTCCTGGGTTGTCAGTGGTTGACTCAGCATAGCCAGAGATTAGGATTGAGCTGTGAGCAGAGGCGGAGCGGCCATTCGGCATGGGGTTGTGCCTGCCATGGGTGCCTTCAGAGGGTCCAGCACTCTGGCGAAGAAAATGGCCAGAGTGCAGATTGGCCCACCCCTACTTCCATTTAGCTCCAAAATGGAGCAACTCCAGACACTGGGGGCACAGTGAGGCAGAGGTCCTCAAGCAGAGGCTTGATAGGCACCAGCTGGAGATGCTCTAAGAGAATTTCCTGCTATAGGGAAGGGGTTAGACTAGATGACCTTTTTGATTCCTTCCACTTCTATGATTCTATAAGCAAAGAGATAAATATGTGATCTAATTAAATATTTAATTCCAATTTTCATATCATTTAGGAAAAGGTTTATGATGATGATGATGATGAAGAAGAAGAAGAGAACAGTCGTAAGAACATAAGAACATAAGAACATAAGAAGAGCCCTGCTGGATCAGGCCAAAGGCCCATCTAGTCCAGCTTCCTGCATCTCACAGCGGCCCACCAGGTGCCCCAGGGAGGCATGAGACAACAAGATGCTTGCATCCTGTTGCCACTCCCTTGCACCTGGCACTCTGAAGTAGCCTACTACTAATGTAAGGAGGCTACAACCCATCATTGCCTATAGCCCACGATGGACCTTTCCTCCAGAAATCCGTCCAATCCCCTCTTAAAGACATCCAGACCAGATGCCATCACCACCTCTTGTGGCAAAGAGTTCCACAGATTAACTACCCACTGGGTAAAAAAAGTACTTCCTTTCATCTGTTTTAACTCTCCCAACCCTCAGTTTTAGCAGACGCCCCCTGGTTCTGGTGTTTTGAGAGAGGGAAAAGAACATCCCGTTATCGACCCTATCCCTTCCGTGCATAATTTTGTGTGTCTCAGTCATGTCCCCCCTCAGGCGCCTTTTTTCTAGGCTGAAGAGCCCCAAAAGTTGCAGTTTTTCTTCGTAAGGGAGGTGCCCCAGCCCCGTAATCATTTTCGTTGCTCTCTTCTGCACCTTTTCCAGCTCCACTATGTCCTTTTTGAGGTGCGGCGACCAGAACTGTACACAATATTCCAGGTGCGGTCTTATCATCGATTTGTACAATGGCATGATAATATTGGCTGTTTTATTCTCAACCCCCTTTTTAATTACCCCAAGCATGGAATTGGCCTTCTTAATTGCTGCCATTGAATTGTCCACCAGCACCCCAAGATCTCTCTCCTGAGCTCACAGACAGCTCAGAACCCATTAGCCTATAGGTAAAGTTTTGGTTTTTTGCCCCAATGTGCATCACTTTACACTTGTCTGCGTTGAAATGCATCTGCCATTTGGCTGCCCATTCCCCCAACTTGGAGAGATCCTGCAAGTCCTACCCCCTCCTACATTGTTGCAGCAGCACCAACAGAGCACAAGCTGCATCCTGCAGGGGTGTGTGTGTGAGTGTGTGTGTCACTGAGGCCTCCCTGAGGTAAGGGGACTTTTGTTCCCTTACCCTAGGGTACGCTTCCATTTCCCCAATAGGTCCACTTGGATCTGTGCCATCTCTTTGACTGATGCAACTCCAAGTGAACCTGGGGAGGTGGGTCAAGGCCAGGAAAGGGGATATTTGTTGAGCCACTCCTACTGATGACCACACCCTTCCCACCCTCAGCACACCTCTGTCCCCTTCAGTCCTCCAATTAAATTAAATTAATTAATTCTTCCCACCCTCACCCACACCCCATCCCTCTGTGCCAAGTTACTGGGACGAGGGGATCCAGGATCACCACTGTTGTGCTGTGGCTACAGCTCTGCGTTTCTAGCAGCAGCCCCACCAGAATGCTGAGTTCCAATGATTCAGCAGCCTGATAAGATTGGGCCCTAAGAATAATAATTTCAGATCTGGGAGGAAGGCAGCAGTGGGTGAGAAATATAAATCATGCTGAACCAAACTGGCACGCTAATTCATGGCACACCAATGTGCCATAGCACATTAGTTCAAAGTCATTGGGCCTAATTCTATTGAGCCCAGTGCCAGCAGTACACTTGTACTGCGGGTGGTGGGTGTCAAAAAATGTGCTGTGAAGCACTTTCCTGCTGGTGGGAGACACTCTGCACCAGTGGAGAGGCCAGCATCAGTCGGCACTGGGGCTCAGCATCGGGAAGACACTGGACTGGAACAACCAGCAGTAAGTGCTCCCGGTGGCCAGTGGTGAGGCTTTTGGGACCGGGGGGGGGAAGGCAGGGGGATAGTGGAACTGGGCAGGGTGAGCTGGCTGGGGAGGGGAATGACAGCAGAGGCTATCACTGAATCCTGTGCCCCCCTTCTAAGCCACTCCACCCAATACCAGTGGCAGTCCTAGGGACTTGTCGGCTGCCCTATCCTCACCCTGGACATCATCATGTCACCACATGATGGTGCCTGGTTCCTCCAACAATCAGAGGAGCCGAATGCTGCTTCCAGCAGTGCTAAGTCACTCCCTGGGAACAGCTTTACACCACTGCAAGCACCCTTGCAGTGGCACAAAGCCACTCACAGGGAGCGGCCTCATACAGCTGCAAGTGATGGCTGGCAGTGGTGCCATCAGGGGGGAGGGTCATGGTGCTGCCCAGGGGAATTTGCCCCCATTGCCCCCCCCAGCTCCACCACTGCCCAAAACAGACCTCTTTGGTTCTGCACCCACAAAATAGCGGATGTATCTCCAAGGAGCTTTACCCAGGAACAAATGTTCTCTTCCTCTAAGGAGGTTCTAGCGGCAGGTACGGCCCCACAGGATACAGCAGTAGCCATTTCAGCACCTCTGTTCCTCACGGTGGCCCCGGGCCTTAGGATTGGGTCTCACAAGTGTTGAAGATCAGTTACTGTTACCCTCTGCATAGGGGAACAGTAATTTCCTATTTGCATTTTCCCTATAATCAACAAATGACAGAACCAAGAGGAAGAACTCTGAAGAGACCTAGTGCTGATGCCTAAGGAAAAGAAACAGATAATGAGAAAGAAGAAAAACAGTCACTAACAGAAACCTTAAATCTAGACAGCTATGCCACACTTTAATGCTCTATCTCTTCATATGGAATGCCCAGCCAAGCCCAAATACATGGCCTCTCTCACAATGAAGTCCTTTGCGTGAGGTGGCAAGATTAGTGCAGAGTCTAAATAAATGTATGCACAGGGGCAGTAGGCTGAGATGTCAGCAAAATATATTTGAGTCCCACATACCAATCTAGTCTCTGGAAAACAAGCATTTCCTGTCCTATACTGTCACCAAGATTTCAAGGGTGCAGGCAACACTATTTCCCACTATTCTGTTTGGATACCTAGTCTCTAAGAGAGGCAAATTGCCCCAACAATGCTGCAAACATCCGTTATCCATGGATTCAGTATCCATGGTTTCAGTTATCCACAGATATAATGGATAGCAGGGCGCTTATTAAAAAGATGGAGGAACATTAAACAAATCTCTTTTTTACCTTGTTGCAGCAAAACCACTGATGTTCCCCTATCTTTAAAAATGTGTCCCCAGTACCCATGGTTTCAAGTATCGGGGGGGGGCGGTCTGGAACAGAACCCCAGTGGATACTGGGGCATGCCTGCATGGATTTACGAGGCTTTTTTCTCACATAGCATACATGAACTAGCCTAATACGAAATTGCCTGTTTCCAAGCTACCATGCTTTTCCAGTTGTAGCTCATAGACTGTGGAATTCCCAGGCCTGTCGGGCCCCCAACATGTTGGGTGCCTAATTAATTAACCTTTTTGGTGCCGAATTAAGGGCACAATCCTAACCTGGAGTTAGGCCAGCATAAGTCCCTTGTGGCAGCCCAGGAGTATTGCAGTACTGTAAAGCACCTTTGCAACACTCTCTGAGTCAGGGAGGCTGACAAACAGACATGCGCCATCCTCCCTGGCTCGAAGTGCCCAAACTCACTTTACGGTGCGTTTGCAACACTCCTGGGCTGGCACAAGGGACTCCTGCCGGGCTAACTCCAGGTTAGGATTGCATCCTAAGACATTTTTGTTTCAGGTATTTGAACTGGTTTGCTTTTTCCTCTGCCATGATTCTTCTTCCTAAAGGAAGTCAGAAACATCAATAACAGTTGAACTTCACAAACTGCTTCCTTTCTCACACCTGAACCATGTCCTTCCTGGAAGGTCAGAATTCATTGACAGTCAGTGTCAAACATACATACAGCAAACATACATACAGCAAAGAACCCCCAGTCACTTCTGCTAGGCCATCCTTCTTGGATCCCTCAACATCCTATCCAACCTATGAGCCCAATCCTATCCAACTCTTCAGCGCAGATGCAGCCATGCCAACAGGGCATTGTATCCTGAGAAGGGGGCAGTCACAGAAGCTGCCTCAGAGTACGGGAATATTTGTTCCCTTAACTCAGGGCTGCAATGCTGCTGTATCAATGCTGGAAAGTTGGGCAGGATTGGGCCGCCTGTCAGTCATCTTCCTTCCTGGATGCATTTGGACATCACTTCTTGGTAGGCCTCCTTAGTCTCTCTGAGGGCGTAATCCTAAACAGCGCTGGATTAGTGGGGCCGGCCGGCCAGCACCAAATCCAGCACTGCTTAGGACGGGCTGGAGCCTCCCTGAGGCAAGCGAACATGCGCTAAGGAGCGGGCGCAGATCCGAGGAGACTGTGTGGCCCGAATTGGGGCCATGCGGCCTCGCTGACAGGTTTAGGATGTGGCTGTACAACCTCCTCCCCTGCCCACCCAGGTCCTGCCCGTCTCCCCCCCTCCCACCAATCCCCGTCCCGAAACGGGACAGAGAATCCCTTGCGCCGACCGTCTTCAGTCAGCGCAAGGGAGGATCTCCGTCGGTGCTCTGAAGCCGACATTGCAAGCAGAGTCATATTTTTGTTTCAGGTATTTGAACTGGTTTGCTTTTTCCTCTGCCATGATTCTTCCTCCTAAGGGAAGTCAGAAACATCAATAACAGTTGAACTGCTTCCTTTCTCACACCTGAACCATGTCCTTCCTGAAAGATACAACTTTCCAGCATTGATGGCTTCAGAGTTGGAGTGCCGACACGGGGGTGCTACTCGCACCTGCGCACCAGTGCTCCTCCCCTTGTGTTGACGCAATGACATCGCATCAATGCAAGGGGCGCACTAGGATTGTGCTGCCCATCTCTCACATTTTGCTACTACCTCTTCACTTGGCTCTTGCTGGGCTTGTCAACCTTGTTGTCTGCTCCCTTAATTCTCATCCTCCTACGACCCTGCTGCATTTGCTCATAATAGTCACCCCCCACTATGCTAGTCATCCTTGCCTCATGGTAACTTGTTTGCCCCCCACAACGCAATTGAAATCTGTCATTTCTCCATGCAAAAAACAACAATGAACAGCCAGTTTGGGGGGGGAGGGGGGTTTCCACATCCACCAAAATACTATTTCACAGCTTAAAGTGCTCTTAAACACAGTTTTACTACTTGACTTATAAGTTGGAGCTACAGTCAGAAGACCTTTTAGCTCTCCAAGTATAATGACTGCAATGTTTTCTGGAGAACAAAGAACTAGCCAATATTGTGCATGCCATTACTTCAAATTTAATTATAGCTATGAAGTATATATGAGATTACATATGGAAAATGTTTGGAAACTAACCCTGAATGCATCAGCTATGCAGCAGATGGATGCTAGCAGAAGAGATCACGTCACACCTAAAGCATGTGCACTGGTTGTCAGTTGTTTCCCAGATTCAGTTCAAATGATTCGGTTCAAACACACACATGCTTCAGGACACAATCCTGCGGGCACACTTGGGCCAATGCTAGCAGCAGCGCCGGCTCAAGGCCAAGCTTGTGTGCCAGCTGAACCCGGCTGGTGCAAGAGCGGTTTTGGGAGGGAGGACGGTAGGTGGGCGGAACTGGGTGGGGGCAAGTGAGCCGGGAGGCGTGCTGGCCCAGGGAGGGGGGCAGAGTTGGGATGCAGTCCATCATTTGAATACAAGCCTGTCCCCAGGGTGTGCGGCCCCGATTTGGGCCACGTGGTGCCCTGCTATACAGCAGGAGCAGATCCAAAGAGCACATAGCGGAGGCTCCGAGCACTCCCAAGCTGTGCTGGATACAGCACAGACCCACCAGCCTTGCTGTTCTAGTGCAGTTTAGGATTTTGCCCTCAGTCATGCTTGCCAGAACTTACCCCAATTTTTTCTGCCAGCCCTGCTCTTGGCTTTCCTCGAAGCTATGTCAGGTGTAAAGTTGGTGTGTGTCCAAGGAGACACATAGGCCATCAGGAAAAAAAATATTTTCCCTTACCTGTTGCCGGCCTCCTGATTGCCCAAACTCCACCATCGCGTGCAGCACATATCTCCATCCCGTGGCTGCATTCTTCATTGTGGCAGGGGGAAGAATCGGGCAGAAAATCATCCAACCACTAAATTCACTTTCTTTACACATTACCTATGATCACAGGTGAGAAAAAATTGCTTTATTTTTTCATGATTTCAGTGCTTTCCAAAGGTAGAAATGCAGAAAGCAGCTATGTGTTTTTATTTTAATTCACATTATAAATTATAATCACTTTAAAAGTGTACTAGGTAGGTGATATAGGTGCCGTGCTGTCAGCATATACAGCCACAGTCATTGCCCAAGCACCCCACATTAAATAATAAAAACCAAATAAAAGGGTTTTCATTTTTGCAGATTTGTGTGTGTGTTTTTACAAAAACAAGAAATGCAGAAAGCGGTGTTATGTCCTTATATTTCATTATCACCATTCCACCTCTACCCAGTGGTGGGATTCAGGGGGTTCGCCCAGGTTCTATAGAACCGGTTGTTAAATGGCCAGGCCCCGCCCACTCGCTTACCTCGGCTGGCTTCGGGGTTTTTTTGGCTCCGGCTATGACATCATAGAACTGGTTGTTAATTTATTTGAATCCCACCACTGCCTCCACCTATGATCAAGCAGCCATAAAGAGACAACAGCAACTCCCCTACACAAGCTGGCATGCCTTGGAGGCATTTTGGCATGGAGAACATGATGGCATCCAGGAGATGAGTGGGGCCAGTATCACCCTGCAGACAAATTAGCTATTTATTTGTATTGCTACCTCTGTGAAGGGAACTATGATTTTTTAGAGTGGAGGGCATGTGCACAAGGGAGAATGGATTTTATATCAGTAAGCTCAGAGCACAAAAGACCTGTCAGCAGTTTCCTGATGGGTCAATGGGAAATGGAAAAGCAACCAAAAACATGGATCAGTGTTCAAGTTATATTCTAGAGAGATGCAAATGGGACACCTGCAGAGCCTGCTCTTCAGGAGCTCCAGTGTGCCAAGCCCCCTTCATCCCATTCTGGTACACAGTCATTTTGGCAACTGTCAGTCTGCTGGTTATTTTCCCAGCACAATTTTTTTATCCATCTCTCACATACACACTTCAGTTATGCAGCTCACCCAGTAGTGTCAGCCTACCGGTATGCTGGGCGGGTTCTGCTCGGTCACTGGGCGGGTCTGCTCGGTGATCGGCAGCGTGCTCGCTGCGTTCCGTTGCATAATGGCAAAAGCCCGCCCGCTGCCGAACCTGCCCAGCGTACCGGTAGGCTGACACTACTGAGCTCACCTGATGGGTTTTTCATTGCAGTAGCAATAACCAGAAGAAGTCTGGGCAATATGCAGATAGGACTACCCCCCCTTGCTAGTATTCCATAGGCAAGATGCAGACCCTCAGGCCCAGTGATGGTGAAGAAACTAGTGCCACCCTTCCCAGTGAATGTGCCCCATTGTGGAGATAAGTCAAGATGAGTAGCAATGGTGGTGACTTCCTATTTGGCAACTATCATGAGAATAGAGACACAGCTGAAACAGTCATCGCTTTTATTGACACATCCGTGGCAGAATGAGTTCTCACAGAGGAACAGGGGTGGCTGCATGTGTGATCTTGCAGGGTTTCTGTGCAGTGAGAGCTGCATGAGAGACAAAGGAGCCATGAAGGTTCCCCTATCACAGCATCTCCATGCTGAATAGAGCTGTACCTGTTACACTGACATCTGTCGTCCACTTTGGAAAGACAAGGGAGCCCTGAGAGCACAAACATGGGAGATAGCCATCCCACAGAGGCACAGCCACCTTCCCACCAGTCGCTGCTGCTTGCAGTCCACATAGTACTGGGGATGGGGGAAACTGTGAGGGTTGAATGGCCTGTGGGGAGACAACAGAAGCACAGGATGGTGATGAATAACAGGGAGCTGCTGTGAAAGGTAGATCCAGTGACTAGGTGCCGTCAGGGATTGGCGAGTGAGCCGTCATGGGAAGAGGTATTATCACCTACATGCTATTCCATTTCTTATGCCTCAGCCTGGCTTCCCACCCTCCCATTGGCAGTTGTACTGATCTCTACATTTGGAGCTTCCCCTGTTAGACAAGCAATGAAATCACCACCACAATACTCACCCATCCTTTGTAGAGTCAAATGGGAATGCAGTTCATGCTTATTCTCCTCCATGCATCCTGGCTCTGATTCAGCAAAAAAACAAAAACAAACGATCACCATGAGTGGTTGGCCAGAAGTGGCAATAGGGGATGCCGAGGGACTTTATGTTCCCCAGCAAAAGTGGCTATGTTCCCCATTGACTACATTCTGCAAGTTTATCCAGATAAGAGGAGTTATGGCTAAAGAGGGCCCTGTTTTCTGCACCATGCACACCAACATTGTATCTGCTATGTGAGGCACCTTGTCATTGGCTGGGGAGTAAGGGAGAGCTATTAAGCTAATAAATAATTCCCCCATACTAGGGGTAGAAGGGGCACAAAGCAGGAGACCTGTTGTAGCCATTGGTGTTGTAGCCATGGATCTGCATGCAGTAGTGTCTTTTTTTGGAGAACAGAGGCGGAAATTTAGGGAAAGTCCAAGTGTCATACTTTGAGGTGTGGTTTACCCCTCTCTGGTCTCTCCCTTCCCAGTGGTGTTTCTACAGGGAGGGCAAAGCTCTAAGTCTTGCAAGAAGCCTTACCTTGTAGTGGAAATCACTCCCCTCCTGCACCATTTTAGCCAATCCTCACAGGGAACAGCAACATCTTGGCGTTGCTTACTGGCTACAGCAGCAAGGGAGAGGAGGGATTTACATGACAGGGTAAGGCTTCTTGCAAAACTTAGAGCTTTGCCCTCCCTGTAGAAATGCCTCTGTCCCTTCCCTCTCTTACCTCTTTCAGATTTTTGTTCGTGCAACTCCAATTGCAGGTGTGGAGTTGAAGTTCTTGGTTGGTGTTTGTGCCTGGTGTTTCAAGGCTGGGTAACTCTATAAACGTTCTGAGAAGACAGGCGTTATTGTTCATCAGTCCTTCATTTCTTTTGCTTTCCCTTGCTGTTGAGCACTTGTGCAAAGTGTTTGTGTGCCCACGGTTTGCAAGACAAAGGAGCCCCATACCACACATCTTGATGTATGAGATTTGAGTTCCCAAGATTAATACCATCTTGGGCAAACTACATATTAGACAATATACCTGTGATTGGGTCTCCTTTTTAAACTGAAATGCAGGTGGGGTTGTTAATTTCTTCAGAGCAACAGTGGGCAGAATATTTATAGAATGGGCAGAATGAGAACTTTTCTCTGCATTGTAATTCCCCTATCAAAATCTCACACACAACACACGCAAATCTCCATAGGGCAAACAGCAGCTAGTGGGAAATTTTGATTGGGAAAAATGGTAGAGAAAAAGGCTGAAACACCTTCTTTGGAAAAAAGGCCTGATCCTTCCCTGCCACACACACAACTCTGCCCAGCCTTTTTCCTTGTGCTGGGGATAAGACTTCCAAGGGCATTGCTACCGGCACAGCATTGTGTTCCACTGGTACAAAGAAGTTTAGGAGTGACCTTATCCCATCCAGTGGGACAGGATTGTTCTGTTAGAAGGTAAAAAGTAAAGATCTCCCTCTTTGGATTGCTAACTGGGGCCATCTGTATTCTTTAGGTTTTGCAAATGGACTTGTGCTAGTCATTGACTGTTGTTTCTTTTTTAGATGGATTTTATTGTTTTTATCCTTCAAAGTCTTTAATTGGTTTTCATTTTACTGTAAAGGCTGCTGGAACAGTCTTTGAACTGAACGTGTGGCGCATAACTGTAACAATACAACAAAACCAGCAATTGGTTGGCAGATCTTCATTGTACTGTGTAGGCATGTTAGTAAAGAGGGATAAACACGCTGTAGATGTATGTGGCACTGTGTGGGGTTTTTCGAAAGATTTCTCCCATCACTTTTTGTGGGGGCAAGAACAATAACTCTGCAACCATCCCCAGGCTCTCTGACTTGATACACATCACATCAGAGCATTATGTCTTCTCCTTAAAATTATGTTTAATTTTTTAAAATCCTCAAAATACCCCATGCATAGAATACCCCCTATCATCCGTATGGAGAAAGCCCCTTCTCTATGCATACATTGTATATAGCTTCTACTTAAGGGCTCCTTCCCTTAGAATGCTGTTGTTCGGTTCATTATGTTCTGAGTGGTAGTAAAGAAAACATTGTTAGCTGTTCCATTAGTCTTCAGCATCTCATTCTAACATTTTGGTTGAAGCAAAAAAACCTAAATATAAATCAACATAGGGTATGACACTCATTCCTAGAGCAGAGTTCTTTTAATCTAGATGGCCTGGATCAAAAGAACTGTAACATTTGTTCTGTTGCACACCCAAGGGAACTCTGGATGTGATTTTCACAATTACCTTCCCATGCTATATGAGAAACCTCTTTTGAAACTTGGGAGAAATGCTAAGAGTCTGTGATATGGCATGGAGAGCAGGGTTCTGCTACAGGAAGGGAGAAAGTCAACTCCTATTGGATATACCCAAACCCTGGGACACACCTACATTAGATCTTTTGATCCCAATCAAATAGTTATCACTTTACAATAATAGTCCACTTACATCAAAATCAAGATGTATCCATATTAATATGTTTAAAAAATTATTTTCCTATAGCTTTTTCTTGCTTTATCTCCGTACAACCTCACAACAAGGTGAAATTCATAGACAGACAGAACTACTATAACCCATTCTGCTGGCACAGCTCTACACCCCTACAGACACTAATTAGCCCAGTTCCCAGCTGGTGGAAATTACAAGGTTCAATTCCAGCTCCATATAATTTCACAAATAGCTGAGGACTCGGCCAAGTACTATATCTCAGTGTACTGAATGTATTGACTGAAAATGAAAGTAGGTGTGAATGTTGAATGGGATGGAGACAGATCACCATATGCAGGTCACAATGTTATACAAAGGGCTTGAAGTCATATGCAAGAAACATGTAGGCTTGGCCAATAAACCTTTCCCCACTTGTTCACTAGGTATTTATTTTGTTAAAAGCAAGTCTTAAAAATAGAAGACTCAGGCTGCAATCCTATGCATCTTTATCTAGAAGTAAGCTCATTGACTATAATGTGACTTACTTTTGAGTAGACTTGCATAAGATTGGGCTGACAATCTGATATCTCTCTATATCTACCACACATGTTGCTTCAACAAACTATAAGGAGGCACATAAGTGACTTGCTGAATCAAGATCACTGCTGGCAAGATTTACTAACTTGCAACCCTACTATACAAATTGATTGTTTCAAAGCACTGGTATCAAATTGCATAGTATATTTTTGAAAAAGCATTTTTGCAAAGCACTAGTGGATAATATTGCAAATCATACTGAGTCCCTGAAAAAGACAATAATCCTGGAACCAGATACTCTAGAAGCTACTTGATTGGAAATCAGAAGCACTACTTTGGAACAGTTACATTACTATAATCCTAAAACTGAAGGCAACTGAAAGTGCTCCACAGTAAATGATTTCAGGAGAGCAACTTAAGGTACTTCAATGTTAGATAATAATAAATTGAAATGACCATACATTAAATCTTGCAGGGGGGACGGGGATTTTTTTTTTTTTTTGGATTATCTTTCTTGACTGACAGTAGAAAGATATCTATACACATCTTAGGAAGGGCAACTATTTATGCAGCAGTAATAGCTCACCTGTGTCTCTGTGATTTTCCATAGCCCCAGAAGTGCAGATAAAACAGGCATACATTCCCTAGAATATGTTGTGTTTCTCTCCCTCACACTTTATGGTTCATCTGTATTAATTCTCTCAGATTTGCTTCTTTTTAATGCAATGTTTTGGGTCTTGCTGTTCAGTGCCATATGTGCTTTGAAAGTGGAACCACTGTTTCAGGAAGGGTATTTTAGGCAAAACTAGGTCATGCGCCATGAATTAATGTATGCTTTGTTATGAAGGCAGCAGAGATGGTGTCATCTTTTTCAGTCTTCCACACAGTTCTCTAGGTAGCAAATACACAGTTCATTTCCAGTTTCAAATCTCAGGTATCAAATTGCCTGCAAAGATTGTACAGAACAGGTGTTTTGACTCCAATGTGCAGAACAAGCAAAACTGTTCCATTTTATCTCCTTTCTTCTTGATTTTTTAGGGACTAGCACTCTAAAGTCTTGCACAATTAAAAATGGTGCATATAGAATAATACATAGTTTCCACACCTAAACCTCTCGGGGATTAAAGGTGTGTGTGTGTGTGTGTGTGTGTGTGTGTGTGATTTATCAGAACAGCAGCTTTTCTGTGGAATCACAGAAGTTGGAACCATCTGGAATGGTTACTATGGAAACAGCCAGGGACTGGGGGAGGGAGGGAACGGATGCCATGACAACCTTTGGGAGTTTCCCAGGAAACCAAAGTTGCTATGGAAACTGCATCACTCAGGTCCAAATTAGTAACTTCCGCTGCAAGGCGTGTTTGCCACTTTAATCTTCTTGTGATAGATGCAGCCGCTTATCTTAAATGAATTGAAAATGGATGGAAATATCCCCTTGTTTCTAAGATTTTGATGAGTTTTGATTGAGACTACAGTCACTGGAAAAAGCCCATCAGTGACTTGTTAGAAATCTACAATTCTTGAAATGCAGAATACCAAACACTCAAGATACCATTCAGTTAGTGAAACATTCAACTTTGTGATGTTGAAAGTATTTTCCATTATACTATGCAGCTCAAGATTCAGATTCAAGGGGGGGGGGGGACTGTGACTTTGCTGACCCAAGAAATCCAGAATCAAAATGAAGACTCGTGTCTTATTGTATCAAAATGATCACATATTAGACAGATTCAAATTGCACAGAGATTCTAACCTGGCATAAAGACATAAAGATTGTACCCTTGTATAACACACATCAGATGTTCCAGTAGTAGGCATTATTTTACGATGTGTTGGCAGAGAGATACTTTTTGAGAAGAAATTATTATATTTTTTTCACTGTCTGCGCTATGGTTACGTCTGCCTGTCTTCCTCTTCATAACTTTCAATCCAACAAGTGCATATATGCAAGAAAAGGAAAATCAGCAACACAGTTGCTCTTTGCAAAATCAGACAAGAAGCATGTTTCCCAACAAAACCCCAGCAACAAAAACAGCATAGAACAAAAACCTTCTCTGAGAGTAGCACATTCTTCTTTGTATTCTTTATCTGTGTTCTTTCTTAACACCTGCTTGTTTTATTAATTTACCTTCTAAAAATCCTCATCTTTGCTCTTTGGAAGGAAAGGTCAGAAAAGTACATGTAATGAACAAGAGCACAAAGATCAACGATGGTGCACGTTCCTCACAATACAGTACTGATTACGTGGACTGCCTATAAATATTTTTACACATCCTTGAAGGCTGTCTTTTAGACGTCTGTAAAGATCTTTTTAACATTCACACAGTTGGGATTGTTTGTGGCTGTACAATTGCCTGTTTTAAAGGCAGCCTGTTTGAATGCACTGTTACTGATGCCTCCCTCTTCTATCACCATGTATTCTGACTTGCTGAGAGTGGAATTGCTACGAGCCTTCCTCAGCTCCTCAGTGGAGGAAAGGTGCTGGCAGCTTCCTACATGCATATACTGGGCTTGTTCTTCACCTTCTGTTTCCCGATGATAAAAATAGTTGAAGTTGGAGACTATCACAGGCACAGGCAAGGCAATGGTCAGCACTCCAGCTATGGCACAGAGAGACCCTACTATCTTGCCTCCAATAGTGACTGGGTGCATGTCCCCATAACCCACTGTAGTCATGGTCACTACAGCCCACCAAAAGGCATCCGGAATACTGCTGAAACTTGAGGTGGGATCATCAGCCTCTGCAAAGTAGACGGCACTAGAAAATAGGATAACTCCAATGAAGAGGAAGAAGATGAGCAAGCCAAGCTCCCTCATGCTGGCCTTGAGAGTCTGCCCCAAGATTTGCAAGCCCTTGGAGTGCCGAGACAGCTTGAATATGCGGAAGACTCTGACAAGTCGGATGACTCTGAGAATGGCCAAGGACATCGCTTGCTGGCCATTTCCCTGTCTTTCAGCCAGCTCAGTACCCAGGGTGATGAAATAAGGTATGATGGCTACAATGTCAATTATGTTCATGATATTCTTAGAGAAGGTGGGCTTGCTGGGACAAGCAAAGAAGCGGACAAGGAGCTCAAAAGAGAACCAGATGATGCACAAAGTCTCCACCACAAAAAAAGGGTCCGTGAAAGACGACACCATGGAGGCTGATGGGGAAGAAGAATTTGTGAAGGTATCTGCCACAAAAGGACCACCACCAATTCCAAATCCCCCTGCAGTACTTTCATAGTCACGGTCATCTCTGAACTCAGGCAAGGTTTCCAGGCAGAAAATGACGATGGAGATGAGGATAACTAAAACTGAGACAATAGCAATGCCCCGAGCCGGTCCAGAACTTTCAGGATACTCAAAGAGGAGCCACACCTGGCGCTGGAATTCCTTCTCAGGGAGAGGTCTCTGCTCCTCACGGATGAACCCTTCATCTTCTCGAAATTTTTCCATGGCCTCCTCACCCAGCTGATAGAAGCGGATCTCTTCAGAAAAGATGTCAATGGGGACATTGACAGGGCGTCGGATGCGACCTCCAGACTGGTAGTAGTAGAGGATGGCGTCAAAGCTGGGCCGGTTGCGGTCGAAGAAATATTCGTTGCGGAGGGGGTCAAAGTAGCGCATCCTCTTGCGGGGGTCACCCAGCAGCGTCTCTGGGAACTGGGCAAGCGTCTTGAGTTGGGTCTCGAAGCGCAGACCAGAGATGTTGATCACCACCCTCTCGCAGCACTCGTGCTCGCCATCCCCACCACTGCCCACTGGGTGATGGCTGGGGGGAGGCAGGCTGTGGGTCATGGGGTGGTCATAGCGCTCTCCCCCCAGCAGGGCATGGGGGTGCTGGGGCTCCTCGAAGGGAGGCTCCTCGCCACCCACCACGGTCATGCCCCCATCCAGCTCCCCGTCGTCGTCGTCGTCCTCTTCCTCCTCCTCATGCCCGTCCTCCGGGCCGGAGAACGCGCCGTCGGGGAAGAGCTGCTCGCTGTAGCCCAGATTGTGGTGGCTGCTCCCCACGACGACGCCAGTGCCGCCGCCGCTGCTGCCGCCCCTTGGGTGCCTGCAGGAGGACAGGGCGGCCGGCGAGCGCAGCAGGCTCAGGTGCTCGTCCATAAAGGTGACGGGGAAGCGGGGAGGACCCTGCCTCCCCAGCCGGCCAAGCGAGCCCCCAGGCGGACAGCCAGAGCGGCCCGCCGGACTACACCCGCCGCTGCCGCCGCCGCCGCCGCTCTGAGAAGCCCGCCTGACTCGGCTCAAAAAATCCGCCGCCCCCCCCGCGCCCGGACGCCGCCTCCCGCCCTCCCCAGTCACTCACTCAGCGCCGTCGCCGCCCGCGCCGTCGCCCTCCCAGCTGAGCGGGAGAAAGCAGGGCGAGGGGAGCCGACTCTTCTGGAAGGAGGGAGGGGTCTTGTCTGGGGAGGCGTCGGGGCGGCCGCTGCGAGAGGGCAGGAGCGCGGGCTGGGCTGCTGGCGCGCAACACGTTACTGTGCGAGAGCGCTCGCTCGCTCGCTCGCTGGCAGGCGGCTGCGGCTGGGTTCCCGCGCGCCGCTGTCTGCGCTCGGCAAGGGCTCGCGGGCAGCGCCACCGCCGAAAGCACGCCAGGGAGGTTCGGTTCTGGAGCGGGGAAGTGCCAGCAGCGGGGCATTTTCTAGCGCGAGAGATGCGGAGGCTCAACCCTGCCTGAAGTTTTGTCCCTCCCGATTCCGACAGGGCGGCTCGTTGGCTCTACTGGCCGGCGACGCGGTGGGCGGGCTTCAGGATCCCGCTTACAACTGTGCCGAGGATGCTGCGGCGCAAGTCCTGGCGAAAAAGAGCTTGCGCAGCTTTGCCAGGGATGCTGGTGGTGGGGTCGGCGTTCAGCGGCGTCCTCTGCGCCCTTTGCGATGACTCCGTTGGGCGGAATCACCTCTTGGACGTGGACTCAGCCGGCACGTGCTGTTTCGCCTCTCCCCCTCCCAAAAGTGTTGCTTCTCCACTTGTGGAGAAGGTCGTCCGTCCAGGGCCAGCTTTAAGCCATGTGACCAATGTCATCACATCGGCCCCGCACTTTGGGGGGGGGGCACCAGTGCAGTGGCATATTGCTTGCTGCTGCAGTCAGGATCTCTTAGGATTGTATGTAGGGCAGTGAGGCAAGCAGAGCAGCTTGACTTTGGGCCCTCTCAGCTGCCCCATCTTCTGAAGTGCCCAAAATGGGTCTCCTGGAAGCAACTGGCAGTGATGTCATCCTGTCACCACCAACTATTTCCAGGTGCCACACTTCGTGTGTGGCACCACAAGTGCTCTTTTTGGGGAGTGGGGGCCCTCTGGGGAGTGGGGGAGCACAGGAATGCCCCGCATTGGGCCCCGCCACTCCTAGGGCCAGCCCTGAGTCTGTCCATTAGGCAGGTTATGGGGGGGGGAGGCACCCACTTCCAGCCATCCACTCCCCCCCCCCGCCACTGGCCTCCTCCTCTTCCCATGTATTAGATTGGGAAAAGGAAGAGGGGGGAACCAAGCAGAAGAGGAAGCATGTTGGAGTAGAGATTGGTGGATGCTAGAGAGCACTGAGACACTCTAACCCACTACTCTCATCTCCTCCACGCTTCCAGCAGTCCCGTCTTCCAGTCCAATGAATAGCAGAGACTGGCATATCTCATAAGAAGAGCCCTGCTGGATCAGGCCAAAGGCCCATCTAGTTCCTGTATCTCACAGTAGCCCGCCAGATGCCTCAGGGAGCACATGAGACAACAAGATGCCTGCATCCTTGCACTTGCTACTCCCTTGCACCTGGCATTCTTATCTCCAGGTAAGTTGGGGAATCATTTGGCAGGCTGTCTCAGGTGCCAAGAGGTCTTGGAACGGCTCTGGTTGTTGGGTCAGTTCTGACTCGATGCACTTACCTCACACTGACACATGGGAAAGGGGTGGGAAAGTCACTCTGAGAGGAAGAAAATGCATTCTGGCACCTGTTCAGGAGGAGCTCATCTATCACTGGTGATTCACATCTAGCCAAGACCTGCTCCTGAAATCATAGGTGAGCATACCTGTGCCTTTTTCCCATCACTGAAGGGGCAACCACCTCCAGCAATCCACACATTTATGATAAAAATGTCCTACACTTTCCATTTTCAAAACTAGTAGCCATGACATCCTGCTTGGTGACATTATTGTCCATAAGAAGGAACTGAAAAACTGGAAGAGACAATGAGTGACTCATGTACAAAACCCATGACCGCCAAATATACATGTGCACAAGGAAATTACATAAGAACATAAGAAGAGCCCTGCTGGATCAGGCCAAAGGCCCATCTAGTCCAGCTTCCTGCATCTCACAGCGGCCCACCAGGTGCCCCAGGGAGGCATGAGACAACAAGATGCTTGCATCCTGTTGCCACTCCCTTGCACCTGGCACTCTGAAGTAGCCTACTACTAATGTAAGGAGGCTACAACCCATCATTGCCTATAGCCCACAATGGACTTTTCTTCCAGAAATCCGTCCAATCCCCTCTTAAAGGCATCAAGACCAGATGCCATCACCACCTCCTGTGGCAAAGAGTTCCACAGATTAACTACCCGCTGGGTAAAAAAGTACTTCCTTTTATCTGTTTTAACTCTCCCAACCCTCAGTTTTAGCGGATGCCCCCTGGTTCTGGTGTTTTGAGAGAGGGAAAAGAACATCCCTCTATCGACTTTATCCCTTCCATGCATAATTTTGTATGTCTCGATCATGTCCCCCCTCAGGCGCCTTTTTTCTAGATTGAAGAGCCCCAAATGCTGCAGTCTTTCTTCATAAGGGAGGTGCCCCAGCCCCGTAATCATTTTAGTTGCTCTCTTCTGCACCTTTTCCAGCTCCACTATGTCCTTTTTGAGATGCGGCGACCAGAACTGGACACAATATTCCAGGTGCGGCCTTACCATCGATTTGTACAATGGCATGATAATATTGGCTGTTTTATTCTCAACCCCTTTTTTAATTACCCCAAGCATAGAATTAGCCTTCTTAATTGCTGCCGCACACTGGGTGGATACCTTCATTGAATTGTCCACCAGCACCCCAAGATCTCTCTCCTGAGCTGTCATAGACAGCTCAGAACCCATTAGCCTATAGGTGAAGTTTTGGTTTTTTGCCCCAATGTGCATCACTTTACATTTGTCTACGTTGAAACGCATCTGCCATTTGGCTGCCCATTCCCCCAACTTGGAGAGATCCTTCTGGAGCTCTTCACAATTGTTTCTGGTTTTTACCACCCGGAAAAGTTTAGTGTCATCTGCAAACCTGGCCACCTCGCTGCTTATCCCTGTCTCCAGGTCATTTATGAATAAGTTGAAAAGCACGGGCCCAAAGACAGATCCCTGGGGCACTCCACTTTTCACCTCTCTCCAATGTGAAAATTGCCCATTGACCCCCACTCTCTGTTTCCTGGCCCTCAACCAATTCTGGATCCATAAGAGGACCTGCCCTCTTATTCCCTGACTATGAAGTTTCTTCAGCAGCCTTTGATGGGGAACTGTGTCAAACGCCTTCTGAAAATCCAGGTATATGATATCCACAGG
>JAJKFI010000055.1:2462809-2482507 GCA_029204185.1 Lerista edwardsae
TTTATGTTGCTAGCCATGCGTTCCTCAAACGCTTTCTTGGCCTCCCGTATCACCTTCTTACTTGTCTTTTGCCAGAGTTTATGTTCTTTTTTATTCTCCTCACTGGGGCAAGACTTCCATTTATGGAAAGAAGCTTCCTTGCTCTTTACAGCTTCTCTAACTTTGTTTGTCAGCCATGCAGGCACCCTCCTGGACCTTGTTGAGCCCTTCTTTCTTTGCGGTATACACTTCCGCTGGGCCTCTACTACTGTTATTTTAAACAGCCTCCCTGCAGCTTGGAGAGATTGGACTCTTTTTACCTTCCCTTTCAATTTCTTTCTAACCAGCCTCCTCATCTGAGGGAAATCTGCCCTTCGAAAGTCAAGGGTTCTTGTGTCAGATTTGCTCTGCACTCTTTCCTGGACATGCATGGCAAAACCAATCGCAGCATGGTCACTGTTCCCCAATGGCTCAATAACACTCACATCCCTAACTAGGTCCCGAGTGCCACACAATATTAAATCCAGAGTCGCCTGTCCTCTGGTGGGCTCCATGACTAGCTGCTCTAAGGCCCAGTCATTTAGCACGTCAAGGAATCCGGTCTCTCTTTCTTGACCAGAGCAGCAGTTGACCCAATCAATATGAGGATAATTGAAGTCCCCCATGATTACAATCCTGTCTCTCTTGGTCACTGCTCTGATTTGTTTCCTCATTTCAAAGTCACCTTCAAGTTTTTGATCGGGAGGACGGTAGCACACACCCACTATTACATTGCTCTTACGGCCTGGTAGTTTAACCCACAATGACTCCACAGTGGAGTCCGGCCCACCTTCAGTTTCTACTCTGCTGGATTCTGTCCCCTCTTTGATATAGATGGCCACCCCTCCGCCAACGCATCCTTCCCTGTCCCTCCTATAGAGTTTATAGCCTGGGATTGCCGTATCCCACTGGTTCTCTGCATTCCACCAGGTTTCCGTTATGCCTACTATATCAATGTTTTCCCTAGCCACCAAACATTCCAGTTCCCCTATCTTTGCTCGGAGACTTCGGGCATTCGCATAATAACACCTATATACAGAGTTCTCTAAGGAGGGACTGTTTTTTGATCTCTTTTCCCCTCCTCTCTTTTTACTGGACAAACTGTCACTTACACTCAGGTTTGAAGTTCTATTTCCTACTCCTCCATTACTCTTTGGCACTTCTCCACCCTCCTCTTCCCGTAGGGATGAGGAGTTCCGAACCGGACGCCACTCTGCTCCTGTCGGCTTTCCCCCAGGGATCAGTTTAAAAGCTGCTCTGCCACCTTTTTAATATTAAGCGCCAGCAGCCTGGTTCCATTTTGGTTCAAGTGAAGCCCGTCCCTCTTGTACAGGCCTGGCTTGTCCCAGAATGTCCCCCAGTGCCTAACAAATCTAAACCCTTCCTCCCGACACCACCGTCTCATCCACGCATTGAGACCCCTGAGCTCCGCCTGCCTAGCTGGCCCTGCACGTGGAACGGGTAGCACTTCCGAGAACGCTACCTTGGGGGTCCTGGCCTTCAGCGTCCTGCCTAGCAACCTAAATTTGGCTTCCAGGACCTCCCGGCTACATTTCCCCACATCATTGGTGCCGACATGCACCACGACCGCTACCTCCTCCCCAGCACTCCTTACCAGCCTATTATATCTAGACGAGACGTCTAGAACATACATTTTCAGCATGTTCTGCTTGGGCTTCTGAGCATGTTCTGAGCAACTAAGAGATGTGCTGGTCATGACATCCCAATGATAGTGCTGTATTTTGGAAGGTCTCAAATGCGGGCTGGTCCATATGTGAGACCTATTGTAGTGGTCACCTAAGGCAGCAGATTGGCATGAGGTGCTTACATCCAATGTGTGCATGTGCCATTTCAGTTTTAACAGTGCACACAGTACACAGCATACAAAGTCACCCTTAGGTACACATTGCTTCAGTTTTGTTCACGGTCAGTTATATGATTTGTTTTCCCCTATTTTTTGTGTTGTGAAATATTTCCATTGTTGTTAAGTTGTTAAAAGTTACACTGCACAGTACTTTCCCCCCACTATCCATGTCCTACAATGCCAGAAGTGCATAAAGTTCCCTTGTAAAATTCACCTCTAGGGAAGCAACCTAACCATTTCAAGAACAGCAAAGGACCTTTGTAAAGAGTCCAAATGCCAGGTATAGTTTTATAGTATAGCAGGCAGCATTCAGTCATTATTGGAATGCCTCTATGCTAAGGGAGGAATGTTAGATTTAGAAGTACAGTACTGTATTTGTATGATATTATGACTTTTGTAGACTTATTACTGCAATTGATTTGTTTAATTTTATTTATATATGAGAATTTGAAGTAGTTCAGCAACATATGCTGAACTACTGCGAATTTTTGTCTATTTCACATATTTCTATTGTATATGCTATGGTTTCTTTTCTACTGTACTTCTTTTTATAAAAATAAAAAATATTGCATTACAGGTTGAGTATCCCTTATCCGGACTGTTATCTGGATGAGAAGGTGTCTGGATTTTGGATTTGTTTGGATTTCAGAATAATTGCATAAATACAATGGGAAATTCTTCCTCTTGCTCTTTTCACTGTTACTCATACGTATGTCTGCTGGCCTCTTTGACATTTGTCAAAAATGGTTGTACAGGTACACACCACAGAGCAGATAATGCACTGAGCATAATGGGATAATGGGAATGAGCACAAGACTTTCTAGTGTTCACACTACAGAAAGTTCAAAAACGAAGTCGGGGACAAAAATGTCTGGATTTCAGAATAGTCCAGATTTCAATTGACTGAATAAGGGGCAATCTAACAGGCAGCCCAATCCTGAGCTGCCCAGCTGCCTGAACAAGCAGCAGTAGCCAGGTGGCTACCACTGCATCCCATGGCAGCCAGGTAGCCACAGGAGGCACCGTGAGAGAAAGAGACATTCGCATTTTTAAATTTGTACATGCATTTTTCTTAAACTATTGACATTATTGAGCCTACAGACAAGCTTTTCTTATAGTGCTTTGGGAGATAATCCTAATAGTAACCATAATACTTTACCTTGAACAATGAGATTTGGTTACTGAACCAGATCAACTTTTATCTCTCTCAAATTACACAGGGTTATTTAGCTAGATGACTCCATTGACATTGTTGGGAGCAGCCTGGCTAAATCCCATTCATCTCTTTGGCTAAATAGGAAGTAAAGCTACAACTCAGAGTACAAGGAGACCCATTTTAATATCCTGAAAGTATGATTACAGTGTGGGATTATGCTGACCAAACAATGTTACTTCATAGTTCAGCATAATAGAGATCATGTTATAGGACTATTATAATAGCAACAAAGGATATTCAGTAAGTCTGCAGAGCTCCTATTACATGTCATTATTTTATCATAAGATGTAAGATCACATTTGCAAAACAATTTAATCACAAATCCAAAGCTTTACAGTAGTTGAAATGTCTATACAAATGTAAGAACATCTCACATAATTAAGGCTGAAATACATTATGTTGAAACCATGTCCTGGCAAATCCTTATTAAAAGACTTTATTGATGCTTCTAGAATATGACCATAGAGACTTTATTGATGCTTCTAGAATATGACCATCAATCTACAGTCAAGAGCAGCGGTCTCCAAACTGGACACCACTGCAGCGGAGAAAAGTGTGCCTGGAGTGAACTGCACTTTTTGTTCCGCCAGAGGCACTTCTGAAGAGCCCAACTTCAGCTCCCAGGGCTCTTTGCAGTTAGCCACATCCTGGGTCTGCTTCCCCAGCATGCCTTGCACATGGAGTTCCATGCAGAAGCAGTTGGCGATGAGGACCCCTGGACGCCACAGTTGGGGTCTTCAGAAGCGCTCCCGGCGGAACAGTAAGAGCTGTTCATGCTGGGGAAGGATTGGATGGATGCTGGATCCGGCCCGCCAGCCGGAGTTTGGCATCACCTGGTCAAGAGGAACATTGATCAGTATTCTCAGTGCAGAGATCCCTAAATAAAAAGGTGAAAGACATTGTTCTTAAAGAACTGAGACGGGTGATGAAATCACAGTGGATAAATTACCAAATTCAGATTCTCTTACAGCCCAATCCTAACTCGCTGCACAGTGATGTCGCAGTGCGAGTGTGGCTACAGCTGTATCCTGCGGGGGAGTGCTAGCCACTTGAGGGCCCCCTCAGAGTAAAGGAAACATTTGTTGCCTTTCCCCAGGATAATGTCCAGCAGCTGCTATGGGGTCAACAGACTTGTGCCAGCTCAATCACTGGCACATCCAACTTGTGCCAATCTGTGAAGGTGGATCAGTTCCAGTAAGGGGGTCAAGATTCAGTGTGCACTTCTGCCACCCCTCCTGAGCCCAATCCACCCTCTTCCCCACCTCCATCCTCACCCTGTTCCACTGACCTCCACCCTGTTCAACACCCCCCCATGCCCCTCCAACCTCCTGTGCAGGCTTATCTGCATCGGCGGGCATCTGGCTTCCATTATTACATAGACCCGGCTGCTTGCCACTTGCATTGGCAGCCTGCTCCCGCACCCTGGCCTCATTGCATTTGCAATGGCCATAAAGCTGTTTATGCCAGTAGAACATTCAGAGCACAATCCTTACCTGGAGTTAGGCCAGCAAAGTTTGGCTGGCACAAGTGCCACCGTAAGGCATGTTTGGACCACTCTCAGAGTCAGGGAGCATGGCGCATGTCTGTGTGCTGGCCTCTCTGACTCCAAGAGTGGTCCAAATGTATTTTACAATGTCCCTTGTGCCAGCCAAACTTTGCTGGCCTAACTGTGCTGGCCTAACTCCAGGTTAGGATTGCACCCTCATTCCTCTGGCATAAATGGCAGATAGGATTGGGTCGTTAATGTATGAAATTTACTCTATTCTGGAGAAAACAGGAGCCAAAAAAAAATAAAGGTTTCATTTTAAACTGACATCAGAGCATCTCAAATCAGGCCTGATGATTTCCTGTAGATAAACAAAATGAAAAGCTAGTGCAGCAGTTACCACTTTCAGCAATGCATAATTGTATGCATAATCTAGGAAATAATATGATAGATGTTGGATTTGTCTATTAATGAAAAAAGGGAGAATTTTACATATTCTTATATGTGTGTCTAGTTGGCAAAGATGTTGCAAGCAAAGGAGCCTCTGTGATGGACTGATGGGAACTTGTGAGATCTGAAACTGTCGCTGCAGGCTTTTACTGTCACTCACCAACTTCTACTCATCTCACATCTCAAAAAGGACATAGTGGAGCTGGAAAAGGTGCAGAAGAGAGCGACAAAAATGATTACGGGGCTGGGGCACCTCCCTTATGAAGAAAGACTGCAGCGTTTGGGGCTCTTCAATCTAGAAAAAAGGCACCTGAGGGGGGACATGATTGAGACATACAAAATTATGCATGGAAGGGATAGAGTCAATAGAGGGATGTTCTTTTCCCTCTCTCAAAACACCAGAACCAGGGGGCATCTGCTAAAACTGAGGGTTGGGAGAGTTAAAACAGATAAAAGGAAGTACTTTTTTACTCAGCGGGTAGTTAATCTGTGGAACTCTTTGCCACAGGAGGTGGTGATGGCATCTGGTCTTGATGCCTTTAAGAGGGGATTGGACGGATTTCTGGAGGAAAGGTCCATCATGGGCTATAGGCAATGATGGATTGTGCAACCTCCTTACAAAGGTGGTGGGCTACTGGTACCAGGTGCAAGGGAGTGGCAACAGGATGCATCTTGTTGTCTCATGCCTCCCTGGGGCACCTGGTGGGCCGCTGTGAGATACAGGAAGCTGGACTAGAGGGGCCTTTGGCCTGATCCAGCATGGCTCTTCTTATGTTCTTATGTTCTTACTAATATTTTTCAAGGGCAGTTATATGTTTCCTTATATACAACAGCAACTTGTTACAATCATTAGACAACCATGCTCAACAGCAAAAGATTGAGTGGTGCCTTCAACATTCTACATGTCATTATCAAGGACATTTAGATAGTGTATTAGAATAGACCATGGCCAGGAAACATGGTTATCCTGCATTCACAGACGGGCAAGACAAAATTGTATTTTGTCCCTTACAACTATTTTATAAAATTCAAAAACCTTTATGAGCTTTAGTTTATGTGTTCAATGAACATCATAATAGAGATCTGTATCATCCAATCTTAGCTAAGAGAAGTATGATTAGAAAAAAAACTGAGGAACAAATGAAGGAAAAGAATTCTTGAGGATTTTTTAAAGACATTTTTTCTGTAGTGGTAAGAACAGCAAAATTGCAGAAGCTCCCCTATCCCCTGCTGGAGCATATTAAGTTCCAGGGTTTTGTTTGGAAGTTGGCTTGTTCTTGACACTGCTATCAGTAACAAACATGTGAAATGTGAAAAATATATCTACAGTATAAAAATATAGAGTATTGTATGACCACATAATAACTATTAGCCTGCTTTTTACCTTGAAAAGCAGGCTAATAGTGTTTGCTGGGAATGGCTGGAATAAGATGGGGGATGCTGGGAATGGGCAGTAACCCCGTCCATGGAAATAAGACCAGCTCTGTTTGTATCTTGAAAGTTCTTAATTTGTATGATATTAAGTAGGGATACTTCTGGGCAACCAAGAAGCTGACAATTTAATCCTATTTTCACATTTACCAGCTGGACAAGGATCAGATTGCTTCTAAGGCTTCAATACTACTGAATTTCCCAAGATGCATTAGCACAGTGATGCAGTTCCACCATCACAGTTCGAAAGTTGCTTTATATTGTGTCAGACAGCCTACAGAACTTGTCCACTAGGTCAGCACTGTCTACAATGATTGGCAATGGCTCTCCAGGGTTTCAGAAGTGGCTTTCCCAGCCTAAAGATGCAAAAATAGAGATATGTAAGGAACCTGGGACCTTGTGCATGCAAGCATGTACTCTACTAACATGCTATGGACCTACCACAAGCATTAGTCTAAAGACCCAATCAAATTACTGGTGCATGGGTTGGCAGGCAGACTTCTATGCTGGTGGGGCTGTTGTTGCCCTGGGTATGTAGGGGTATGCGGGTATATCTCAAGGATAGGCAGAGGAGTATTTCCCCTGTAGCCTGGGGTGGTGCAAGCCATGGGCAGCGGCGGGGCGTCATTGCGCGGAGTCTGTGGAGGAAACTGAGCGGTGTTTGGCCCACCCACCCTCCCTTACCTCTGTTACACTCTGAAATGGAGCTATTCCAGGTGCAGGGAGGCATGCCTGGATGACACATGGGGGCGGGGCGATGTCCTGGGGGCACGGTTTCGTCGCCTGCCATGGGCACGCTCGGGCCCCCGTGAGGATAGGACTGGATGTTAGGGAGAGGTGTATCAACTTTTAAATTTTCCAGTGTGTTTAGAATCCAGTCTGGATTATCCAAAGGCTTGTCCCAGAACTCCCAGATCATATCTCTGTATCTGCAATGCTTTCCCCAGCTTCATTTCTTTTTAATTCCTGCTTGCTCTTTCAAAGGGGGTGGTGGCATCTAGGTCCAAAGAAGTCACCAGAGAACAATCTTCACCCATATTCCTTGCTGTCACTTAAGGTTCTTTGGTGTACCATCTTCAGTTGAACTGGAAATCCCCATTTATACTTTATTTGGGCTTTAGCCAAAATTTATTTAAGGGCACCATCCTAATCCCTGCTTCGGCTGGCGCAAGCCACCTGCACTGGCAAAGCACTATCACGGATGTGCCGCAAAGCACACTTGCACCAGCGCAAGGCACACAGCACCGATGCAGGCACCAGAGTGGGTGCCCAGTGTGCCTTTCCGGCACCAGCTGAGTTCGACTGGTGCAGGGGCTACTCTGGGTGGGGGGGAAGGCGAGAAGGAGGACAGAATGGGTGGGGGAGGAAATTCCAGGGGGCAGGGCAGCCCAGGTTGGGGGTGGAGCCTGGATGTGGCTATTAGGACGCATCCAAAACGCTGATCCCAGGCCGCATGGCCCGATTCCCACTTTTGGACTATCTGTATCTCTGCCTGTAACTGAAGGCTCATTAGCTACCGTAGTCACTGCTCTCATTTTATCAGTTATGTCTTCTAATTGTTGATCAATTGGGTTAAGGAGACCCTGGATCTTCTTCTGTAAGATACCATTATTGGCTCACATAGCTGCTTGAATGCTCTGTAAGCCTTTTCTTGTCCTGAATTAACATTGGCCATCTTCCTTCATTCACACAGACTTTCATTAGAGCAGGCCACATTTTCTGGAGTTAGTGGAAAGAGGTCGGCTTTAAGGCTTTTCTTCTTGTTATTCAATCTATCAATTTGTTACGTAGAAGGTTTTGAAAATGCTGTTATTTTTGCTAGCTAACATAAGGGTGAGGAGAGCTCCGTTTTAGATGTCAGCCATGGTCACTGATGTCCACCCAGCCACGTATTTTATCTTGATGTTGCCCTTACAAGAACCCTAGAGCTAAGTAAGTGCTGCATATTATCCCTTATAGCAGCTGGGAGCTGAGGGAGTGGTTTGCCTAAGGATGCCTAGAGAGCTCACGGTGAATGTAAGAATCAACCCAAAGAGATCCTGATTCACAGTTCAGTCTCTTATGGCCCTTCCTTCCCCCCCCCCACCACATACTCAAATTTGCATCATTAAAATTGCTGGTGCAAGTCTGCATGGGCCAGTTTGGGGGATCAGATCTGGGAAAGAGGCTTAGATTTAGCAGACATTACTGCTGCCAAAGCTGCCTCTTTCCAGACCTGATCTGCCCTCCCACCTGCCCTGTCACCACTCCATTCCCATTCTGCCAGTCCTGTTCTGCCCTCCTCCTACCCCATCCCAACTGCCCCACCATCTTACCTGGGTTGACAGGTTTTCCATTGTCTTCCAGTGCATGGGAGAAGGCTCTAACCTTTCCGCCTGCACTCCAGCAGCACACAACTCTGCATACTGCTACAATGCCTTGCGTGACTGCCACAAGGCAGTTTGCACTGGCAAAATGCTAGTTCCGCCAGTAGAGCAGCCCAACAGGATTGGGCTCCTTGCCTCTGCTCTACATCACCTCTGTGCTCCACCCCCTCTGTATGTGTGTGTTTCGTATGTGTAAGAATCTACTGAGTTTGGTGCTATTGATCAGTGCTTTTTATGCATGGGTAATGGGTTGGGGGGTTGTCAATGAGCAACTACATGACTAGTAGGTAATGCTAGGGTTTTTAGATTGATGCTATTGTCTTGCTTGGCAGTGTTGCTTTAGTTCTACAGCTTTTGCTCCATGCTGGTTGAGCATAGGTTACACCACAGTGTTAACACTACAGTGTTATTCCTAACATAGTGTCCATGCGTCATAATAAATCAGACTGTCTCATTACATGTGATATTTTTAGGAAGCTGTTACATTAAGTAAAGGTTCTAGCTAACTAATACAAGCACCTCAATTATCATTTGGAAAATTGTCTTAAATGCATCGCCTGAAACAAAATATCCGCATTGTTTCCAGCTTCCGCACTTGTGAATTATGAGGCAGCACTGATTGAAATCCAATTAAAAATTCACATTTCAAATCAGCAAATAATAATGTGATTCTCTGAATTAATTGACGAAAGCTTTCAGCCCTGAACGCTACATGGAAAAGTAGGGCAGAACTGTTAACTAGAGCAATATATTAATCACAACAGTGAAGCCAAAACACTCACCCTTCTTTAGCCTTCTTGGGATTTATTGCTTTTTAATATGGACATTGCCTGAACTTTGATAGGTGTTTTTCATCCTCTAAAACAGTTTTGTGACACATTGAAGCAATCTGATATTTGGCTTCCATTTAAAAAAAAACAAAAAAAAAACCCTCTGCATTGCCAAAGTTAACATTTTTCTTTGCAGAGATAAATGTAAAAAAAAAAAATCAGTATGGTGTGGTTGCTGTCACTGCATTTAACATTTTCTATTTTTAAAAGATGGTTTCTGTATGACTCAGTACATGCATGTTTCTGGAACGCTGAACACCTGAAAAATGGTAAATATTCTCTGAAGCCTTTTATCTGCCTACTATGGCCAGAATTTTATTCAGAAGACAATCCGATTTGGGAGAATGTCCATTGTTTTAAAGAAATATTATTAATTCAACCCCATGAAGCATGATGAATATCCTTCATTTCCATACTGAGCAGATCCGTAGAACACAGATGTCTCTTGGGGCCTGTCACAGACATGGACGGGCCCCTAAGTCATAGATATTTTTTTCTGCCACCAGCTTCCTTACGGATATCCAACTTTTAAGCAAGCAGACAAATGTAAAGCTGCCCCTGGATAATTTCTCTGTGCTTCACTTGCTCTTTCAGCCCTGAGGCCTTCCAGCTTCTTGCTTGCTTCAACAGGACTGAATACACCGAGGAGGCCTGGAACAAGCCCGTGTGCTATTTGAAGTGAACACAAATGCTGCTGCCAGGCACTCCCCTGGAAAAAAAACTGCACAGAAGGCACCGATCTAACCCTTTATCTTGCTTTGCTCAGTTCCTTTAACAAAACAGGAAGCAGGGGACACACGGGGCCTGCCGTGCACGGGTTCTTGATTTGCTTAAAAGGACTGTGCAAAGGAGGAGCAAGGTGAGAAGGTGAGGAAGCAGGTTGCTCAGCAGGCTGTGGGGAGGGAGGCAGCAACAGCCTCAGCATGCTTTTCAGCTTGAGTCTCTGCCGCTCCCCATAACTTGCCACTCACATCGCTCACTTCAGGGATGTGCAGACTATGGCACAGAGTTCCTCCAAGACAGCCCTAAACATGTCATTCTCCACACTTTCTAAAAGAGCTGTCTTTGAGCAGGCCAACTGGTGGCTTTCCCATTTTTTTCTAGTCTTAGAATGGGGCTTGCACTCCTATATGGCTGCATTTTTTAGAGAGGCCAAATTATTAAGGCTGCAATTCTACTGTAATTGAATTCTAATTCTAATTTTAAAAATTCTACTTAGCTAATTCTACTTAGCTGGGAATTAACCTTATTGAATTCAATGGGCCTTACTTCTCAGTAGACATGCATAGGACTGTGCTGTAAAATCCTAATCCTATCCTTGAGATCTGCTGGCATATCACTGCATACTCTGGTGCAATGATAGCCGCACTGGCGTAGGCGTCCACACAACGATAGGCGTGCCATAGATGCTGCCACAATGTTGGAAAACCGCACGTCTGCCAGTGGAGAGGCCAAAACAGGGGGATTGGGGCAGGCTCTAGGAGGGACATGAGGGATGCGGGAGGGATGAAGTCAGCGTACACCATTATCCTCACCCCGCCCCAATGCCATGCCCCCAATGCCAGAAAAAAAAAGCTACAGCAAAGCCAGAGCTGGCGTAAAGGGGAGTACAATGAGAAATGGAAAAACAACAGGAAATTGTATTACCTGTCACTCACTTGTCTATAATAGAGCATAGCATACAAACTACATTTGGCAACCAATCACAGCACACCAAGCTCACTAGTAGTGAGTGTCAGTGAATTGGCAGTGGGGATGGATGGTCAGAGAAATAGGGATAGGGGAACAAGTTGCTTCTGGGCATGGAGGGGGATGGGGAGAACAGATTGCAGGAAGGAGAGTTCATGAGCACTTGCATGCAAATCGTATCCCGCTCCGTCTTCCTTTCTGCTGCCCTTATATGCCTTGGTCCTGTGCCAGCAAAACTGCATTGGTACAATCATTGTTGAAAGCTCTGAAAAAACTGCTTCCCCAAATGTTCAACTAATAACACTGGACCCAACTTTAGCTTTTTACTGTCATGTTTTGATGGTGTTAATGAACTCAAAGATTTGATTGTGTTCATTGCAAGAGAAACATGCCTTGGAGTAGCCCTAAATGGGAAAATTCCTCTTTGGTCCACTTTGCAGAACTGCTAGCAAATGGTTTGGATCTTGACCCTAAATGAAAAACAAACGTCTCAATTATTAACTTCTAAATTCCAGTCCACAGTTTTATTCACAGTTACATTTATTCCAAGTTTTATTCCACAGTTTACATGTATTGCATATGCTAAGTAAGAAGAGTTTTCATCCCATTCCATCCAATTCCAATACAGACCAATCTCTTAATGAGATCCTAGAAAATGAATAAGAGATAAGGATTAGGTTTACAGTATTTAAGGTCAGGCTTTCTGTTTAATGTCATTAAGCGTGCAATCCTAACCTGGAGTTAGGCTGGCACAGATAGACCAGCAAAGTTTTTCTTTGTATTTCTGGACCACTCTCAGAGTTTCTTCCTTTACATTCTTGCTAAACTGAAAAATAGAACATACAGTAAATAGAACATACAGTATAGCCTGTACACTATAGAGAGGGAGAGCTCACATTGCTGTGCACTCCCAATGTCTTCCAGTTCTCCCAATGTCTGGAGACTTCTCACTCCCAATGTCTGGAGTGCACCCCAGGTAGCCACACAGTACAATCGCAGAGGCCAGCATCTCCTCCCTGGGGCTGCACTCATTTGTGTCCAGACCTGCTGGGGAAAGTTCAAGGATCATGGACGATTCCATGGAACAACTGTGTCTCCATGGTCTGCTGGCCACATAACAGCTGGTAAATCAATCTCCAGACATGTACTGAATTACAGTTCCCTTGTTCATCTTCTAAGCATGAAGGGATGTGACAGCAATGTATATGTATATGTAACTCTGCAAGTGCTGAAACAAAACACACACAATCCAGCCCTTTTTATTTATGGGGCTTTGAGGGATCAAGACCACTCTTTCTCATTGACCACTTCAATGGCAGGTAGCCCCAAACCAATCCACTGGACCTCCTCTCAGCCATGGTCATGAGTTTGGATGGATGGATGGATGGATTTGACCAACAGACAAATATGAGCAAACCCCGCAGGGTGCTGGTGCTTTCCTCCCAGCCCATTAGTCTACCAGGGCTAGATGTCAGCCAAACAGGTGCTGTCACAACGCATCCTAGGTTAAGTCCCATTCTTGTCAATGTGCAGATTCCATAATGATGGGACTGTACTAGCTGACTAGTGAGGCTTCTCCATGTTGCATATGCCCTTGGAGGTCCATTATAGTGAAAGGTCCCATTCACCACAAAGCCTATGACCCACATTCCTGGTTTTATGGGCAGAAACAATTGAATTCTTATATATGCAAATAGTGTAGTGGTACCAGAGCAATATGTGTACAGATGGAAGGGTACTATGAAATCAGATTAGAGCTCATTTTAAAATGTAGAACAAACCTGGCTTCCATCTAGCTTTGCAATGAAAAGGACAGGTGTGCCTACCAGCCAATTCCAGCTCAGCTGTCGGCCATGCTATTTTTCAGGTGGGCTGTCTGCCTTTCTTAAAAATTAAAAAATGCTGCACATGCATATTCATGTGCTAAGCCTTTCATGCACTGAGCCATTCATCATCATATCAACTTTTTTTGAAGGATTTATTTTTAAATGCAAAAGTGCTTTGGGGATTAGAGGACATCACGGAGGCAACCCATCAGTGTCATGCATACCTGGTTTCTGCTTGGAACTGACAGAACTGATTTTTCAGTTCCCAGAAGGGGAACAGAATGCAGAGAAGATGTTCGGCCTATTGCTCCAACAGGGCACCACAGCATGTGCATTCTGGTGGCACCATGCTCCCTTACAAACACGAGTATTTCAATCCAAAGAACAGGTATCACTGATGCTATTGTTGAGTCCTTCTTACCCTCACCCATGTGTTTCCCTTTGTTTCTCACAGGCAGCCCGCTCACATGGCCCTCTCGTTCTTCTTTCCTATTGCATTTTCCTGGTCTCCTGCAGGTCTGAAATTGCATAGGAAGCGTGTGATTTCACCACTCCAGCCAGGACCTGTCTATGACAATGCCCTTAAAATGTCAGAAATTATTAAGAGAAAGGGATACAGCCTCCAGCAGATTCTTTAGCCTTGCCAAAGCCAATGTGTTGCAACAAGACATCACTTCTAAAGTCCCCATTATCTCTCTGACTTGGGATCAGCTTGCAACTCAAAATGAGCCTGAGGTGAGTGTATCAGCTTTGAGCATAGGCAAGGACATAATTCAGTTTATTTCAGGAAAAAATGACATAATTCAGCCTTAGATTGTTCAGACCCATGAAATACTGTTGCCTGGTGGCCTTTTTCTTCTTTATTTTAAGCACGGGATGTGTTATATCTTTATTTACATATGCTTGTGGCACTAGGTGCCTGCCAGGAGAGCATGACCCAAACTGGTAACACAACTTGAGAGTTGGACTGATGGCAAGAGGCCTTAGATCTCACAGGTGGGGAAAGATCACACTTCTACTTGTGTTATAACAACAAACTTCTTCTTCTTCTTCTTGCTGCTGCTGCTGCTGCTGCTGTTTTCCCTTATATTCTGCCAGAGAAATTAGAGGGAGTTCCAGAAGAAGGCAGGCTGGTCCAGGGAAGTAGTGCCTAATAGTAAGAGTACATCAATTCCTTCTTGCTCCCGCAGTTGAAGAGGGGGGTGAAACCCCATTAGTTTGCATCTGCTGCCTGCCACCAGTATCTGTGACATCATCACACCTGCATTTTGGAACTTTATTTGCATTTTGAATGAGCGTATTGTGTGAAATATCCCACAATGGTGCACTGAGGTAATTTGACACCTGGGGCCCCTACATTTTTGACACCCCACCCCAATTATTTGTTTGTTTTTCACATTTTACACACCCTTCCTCCTAAGAGCTCAGGGTGGTGTGTATGGTTCTTCCCCTTCTTTTGTCCTCACAAAAATCCTATGAGATAGGTGAGGCTGAGAGATAGTAATAGACATGACATGACATGACATGACATGACATGAATAAGAATGGCCAGAAAATAAATGCAGTGAATTTTTCCCCACTAGCAATGGATGAACATCAGAGCCCTCCCACACTGTATTCAGTGACATACTGCTCCTGCATCTGGAGGTTCAATGTAGCCATCATACATAATGTTACATAAGACAGTTGTATTTTTGTGGGTGGTTGTTATTGTTTGTTTGTTTGTTTGTTTGTTTGTGTTTGGCCATAATGTTCAATAGAATGAAGACATTACACTCTTTTTTTTTAATTGAATTCCTCATGAAATTCTGCATCAAATGGTATTTAACATGATGGTATTATTCCTAAAAAATCACAATTTTAAAAAATGCGATTTTTGCATTAAGTTATATTTTTGGGTTTTTGGCCATAATTTGTCAGAATAAAGATATTATACTCTGTTTTTTCCATTAAATTCCTTATGAAATTCCACATTGAACGGTATATGACAAAATGGTATTATTCCTTAAAACCTCGATTTTCAAAATTTGGGGTCCAGTGGCTCCGCCCCCCCATTAACACATTAACACAGAAACCTCGGGATCCCTTTTTTCCATCCTGATAATCAAATTAACATGTCTACCCCAGAGAACTGTATGTAAGCAGCAATTCCAAAACCCCTTAAATCAGTAGTTCCCAAACTGTGTGCCGCAGCACCAAAGGGCACTGCAGCATACTCACAGTGGCATGTCAGGATGTCCCCAGAGTCCAATTCCTGGGCACTGCCATCTTGGATCATGCAAGGTAGCTCAGGATCTTGCACTATTCTCATGTGGTCCTGTGGAAGAAGGGCTCCTGTGGAAGAAGGGCTCTGTGACGCGGGTATGTTTGGGAACAAATAGTGGAGAATTTTTACCAGCACTTGCAAATTCTACCTGATGCATGTGTTGTGTCAAGTCAGAGTTTCTAAAGCTGCACAGAACCCCTCTGGCCTCCTTCAAACCACATCAGACTCAGGAAGCTATAAATACGTTTTGAAACTTTCTTTATCTGTGCAACTTCCTTCCCGTCTATCTCACCCCTCCTTCTCTCATCTAAGCACAGGGACCAGGGTGAGAGTGCACGGGCTTCCCTAAACCTTCCCTAGAAATCCATGTTTTGTACCTCCTCATTATACTAACTACCATCACACAGACACACCACAACCCAGGAACATTCACACATTTGTGTTAGGGTTTATAAACTGTTTTACCGAACCTGTATCTTTGCATTTGCTTGCTGCTTTAATAAATCCCTTGTATCTTGGAAGACCCCTTGTGAAGAATCCCTTATTAGTCTCTTGAATTAATTCTCCCTACACTGGTCTTTGCACCTAACCCAAAAGACCCTTTATTTTGCTGGCTGCTTCTACAGGGGAGGGCAAGGCTGGAGAGAGCTTAGCCACCCTGATGCTCCAGAAGCCAATTCTGCATTAGAGCATAAGAACAGGAAGCACACACGACAACAAGATACTTGTATCTCGCTGCCACTTCCCTGCACCTGGCATTCTGAGGTAGCCTATTTACTCTCACAGAAACCTACTGAATACACCATCCCTCCCTTGCCAGTCTGGGGTCTGTCACCCACGGCCAATAATTAATGCTTTAATTAATTAACTTCCCCCCCAATCGACTCAGACAAATTGTTACTACCAATGCTAAATTATGGGGAGGGGGAGTTAATTAATTAAAGAATTAATTCCCTCCTATCACTTTTATCAGGCCTGCTTGGAAGAAGCTTTGCCTGACTTTCAGCTTCCAGGATAATTCCATGCGTGGCTCAGCACAGCTCATTTGACCCTGAGAACCAACACCCCAACCTGGGAGCTTCCTGACTTGAAGGGCTTCCTGACACAACAAAAGGGTCTATACCTATAGCAGTTCTCACCAACTAGTTCACGCTAATGAAGCAACTGCCCCCTTCAGCCCACTCCTGCACCCCGACAAGGTGCAAAACAATAGCAGCACCCATTTAAGGCTGGGGATGAGCCATTAAGGGCTATCAAGGGGCAAAGGGCCCAATCCTGTGCAACTTCCCAGTGCTGATGCAGCCGCATTGTAGGCCAAGCTAAGGGAACCAACATGACCTTAACGAGGCCTCAGTGGCTGCCCCCTCACCACAGGATACAGTGCCTGCCCTGTTGGCACAGCTGCATCCGCGCTGGAAAGGTGGATAGGACTGGGCCCACAAAAGGTTTCTTGACAAGGTGTCCTAGCCAGGGCACGTTCTTCCCATTACCCATGGTGGGCACCAGCCACCCCGATGGGGCTGCTCGGATATGCGCCTGCTGTTTAACAAGCACAAGTCTAAGCACACTGGAGCAGCCTGAATCGGGGGGCGGAGGGGGGTTGGATGTGGCCTAATGGTCACAAGCTCCTCCCCCCTCCCTGGGCTACCCTGCCTGCCAGAACGCCCTCTCCCCACCCCAATCCGCCACCTCCTGCCTTCCCCCCTGCCCAAAAAAGCCCCTGCGCCAGCCAAACCCGGCCAGCGCAGGGGCAGCTTACCAGACGCCTGCTCCAGTGCTGCTGTGTCAATGCAGCTGCCTGCGTTGGCACAGAGATTCTTGCACTGGCGCACGCATACTTTACAACATGTGCACTACAGCGCTTGTCCAACGCAAATGGCTTGCGCTAATTGAGGGGTGGGGAGTTGGATTGCCGTGTGGGTGTGTGTGGGTGTGTGTGGGTGTGTTCTGAAAAGCACAACTGGTAACAATACCTGGTTATCTTTTTAAAATTTGTACATAATTTTATTAACCGGATAGTCATAGATAAATGGCATCATTACACAAGTATTATTAAAAACAAGTTTCCACCTTGTTCAATGTCATACAGTTTCAAAACAATAATATGAATTCCAAATGTAAGTGATCAGATCACCATTTACGTTAAATTAAGTTCATAAATTCATGACTCATACCTTTAATTCTCCACATATTCACTAAATAGTCCACAAAGAACGCAGCACACACTTAATTGTTACAGTGCAAGAAAGCCAATTTGCTCAGTTCTTATTCTCATGACAAATGCATTTAGAGGTGGAAAATCACAGACTCACCCAATGAATTATGGTAGTCCAGCTCCCTGGTCTGAGACAGAGCATCTCCAAAGCATCTGTGACAGGTGCCTGCCCTACTTTTTCTTAGTGGTCTGCAGCCTCCGCAACAGGCAGATTGCGCAGAACAGCTTTTAAGGTTAGGAAACTTTTTGACAATTACATCGACTGCACTGTGTGTCTCAGACCTTGAACTCGGGCCACTGCTTTTCAATTTTCTCTAGAGTCAGACTATACACCCCAAACCTAATGCCCACCCTCTACTGGCTTGTAGGCATACAGAAGATCCGCCATTCAGCTGTATTATATGCCTGCAATGCAAATAATTTTGTGGATTGGTGGCAATGCAACATTATTAGGAGATTAATTTCCCCCACATAACAGAGATTAACTTTGTTTTGTTCGTTACAATATATTGGCCACTCGGGCAAGGCGACAGGCTGAGAGTCCAAGAAAACAGAAAAAGGAGGAGATCCAGCTGCCTCCCAAGGTTACTTCATCGTTGTCCCAGAACAGCCCCTGTAAGGATGCTCTGTCACCCAGGCCCAGCCCAAGACCTCCTGACACAGCATACCAAGTACTGTTATGTCCCTTTACCCAATAACGTGCCAGTCTCTGCTCCTTCCACTCTCCAGTATTCTAACTCAGCACAATTATCCTGTCTGTCTTTTCGCTTTGTTCTCTCTTTTCCAATCCAGGGAGTGGAAAGTGAAAGAGACTCTGGATGGGTGTCCGTCCTTCCCCGCATCAGTGTGCTGCCTGAAGCAACCATTTCAGTTGGCCTTATGGGTAAGCCGTCCCTGGCTGCATTTCCTGCCAAGACAACTTTTCTCTGGTTTCTCTGGCCTCCTCCTTAGGTCAAGGCTTGTCTAATTCCTGCAAGTCCAGGGAAGGCTTGAGGGCTTGAAGGGTCAAGGCCCACGAGACCTGCTGCTTCAACAGCTCCTCCTTGTCAAGGGGGGTTGACACACACAGAGGCTAATTCAGATCCTTCCTTGCCCTCATTTTTTTTTAATTGGCAGCAAACATAGGGATTCCTGAGCTCTAAATCTCTACCCACCCCATTCCCCTCCTCTCTCTCCATCATCCTACTCCCTCCTTTTCTTTCTTTCTTTCTCCCTTTTTCTTTTTCCTTCCTCCCACTTAGGAGCAGTCCAGCCTTGTTATAAATTGATACCAGTCAACTGAACCCAACTGGGTCTATGCATCAGGTATTTTGCCACTACCACCTCATGGAAATTGCAGACATTAAATCATGAATCTTCAGCCTCCACACTGGTCAAGTCCTCAGTCACTCCAGCAACAGGTTTGTCTGTTTTGTTATTCCTTCTTCCTGCTGCACCTGATATTCTGCTTCAAGGCTGATGCAGAATCTTTGCATACCTAGCAGTGAAAAGACATCCTGAATAAATGAAGAGCTGCAAATGAAAGTATCACAAAGATCAGTAACTCTGAAGCTTTTAAATTGAGGATAACACCTCCTTGGAGTGCTTGTGTCCTACATACTCCTAAAGCAGCAGGAGCTGCTCATGTGACAACCTATAAACCTGCTCTTGTTCTGCATGCCTTGCAGCAAATCATTGAAATGTCAAAGGAGCCACTTACAGAGATCTGCTGTTCAAAACAAAGAGGGCCATATCCCAAGATGCCATCTATTTGTGTCACACCAGTGAAATAAGTTGAATGCTGCTGATTCATACCAGCTCAACAAATCATTCAGATGATGCTCTACTATCAATGAATGCATGAAGGAACTGGCCAAGATCATTGCAATAGTCATAGGCAAGTAGCCATGGACAAGGAAGCAGTTTGGTCTTGGTTTGTTGCCTTGGAAATCAAGGAATAGTAAAACAGTTCAAAGAAGTTTCCAGACAGTTTGGGCATGTTCTTATGGCCTTGTGTGTGTGTGTGTGTGTGTGTGTGTGTGTGTGTGTGTGTGTGTGTGTG
>JAJKFI010000055.1:2482517-2575025 GCA_029204185.1 Lerista edwardsae
GAGAGAGAGAGAGAGAGAGAGAGAGAGAGAGAGAGAGAGAATAAAGCACTGCTGTGGAACAAACAACATCTGAACAAAACAAGCAGTGACTCCACTCATTGTTGTAGAAAATATTTAAGGGGAACATTTTGGAGATAAGAGGAAAGTACTGTAATGCTGTTGCTGCTTTTTGCTTGCTTTAAAAGATGTGTGGGTGCTCTTTGTGCCTGTCTCTTCACTGTTAGGAGTTCCTAAAAGCTAATGATGATGATGATGATGATGATGATACTGGTATTTATATACTGTCTTTCTGGTCATTGGATTTCTCCTCTGACTTTTAATCAGGTCCCAATCCTAACCAAATTTCCAGCATCAGCATAGCTATGCCAAAGGGGCATGTTCTGCATTCTGCAGTGGAATACTAGTCATGGAAGTCTCCTCAAGTTAAGGGAATATTTGTTCCCTTACCTCAGAGCTGCATTGCCCTTACCCTGGTGCTGGAAAGTTGGTTAGGATTGTGCCCTCAAGGCGGTTTACATGGTCAGGCTTTTCTCAACCCCATATAGGGGTTGTTACAATCACAACAAACAAGGAAGTCCTGTGAGACCATTTTAGGGTGCAATGCTAAACTGGAGTTAGGCCAGCACAACTGTGTGCTGGCCTCCGTGACTCCGAGAGTGGTTGGAAACCACTTTTCAACACTCCTGGGCCGGCACAAGAGATGTGTGCTGGCCTAACTCCAGGTTAGGATTGCATCCTTAATGCATTTTCAGTCCCATGGAAGTCCTCCGGTAAGAGTCGAAGCAGTACATTTGAGGTCTCCAGCATGCACCCAGGCCTGAGATTTGTAAACGTTACTTTGTCCTCCAAGGCACATGGATAGAGTTGCCAACTGACCAGGAAAAAAAGCCTGGCCTGCTCTGCTCTTTTGCCTTTCACAGCATCTCTGCTTGAAATCAGCAGAAATCAACAGGAAAGGTATTTCATGGCAGAGAGATAAACAGATCACCTACAGCTGTCTGGAGTGCAGAGCCACAGTTAAAGGGACCAGAATAGAGGCCAAAAAAGCTGTCAATCCTATACCTGGGAGAGAAAGGACCACCGCAGGGAAGCACCTGTATGCTGCAGAGGCTCCTGTTGCCAACTGGATAAGGGATAAAAAGTACCCCACCCATTCCCCCCCCTCTCGCAGACCCATCAGTTCTCCACATAGTGAAGAGGATTTTACTGTACTCAGTTTGTCAAGCCATGTCTGCTGGTACCTCTCATGCTCCCAGCACCATAACATCTAAGGATGGACTACAGTTTTGTAATGTGCCTTGCTCTTCAAAATGACAAACAATTGACAAACTTGCCAATGCAGTAGCAGAAACTAGTGTCTAAGGACCTCCTTCCTCTAGTGCTTTCCTCTAGAAGAGGAGAACCTATAAGCATCAAGAGATGAAACAGTTTTCTAAATTAGGAAATATAGTACTTTATATTCTTGATATAGACTATATCGGCGGCAGAGGATGAGATGGTTAGATAGTGTCACCGAAGCAATGAACATGAAGTTGGGCAAACTCCAGAAGCTAGTGGAAGAGAGGGAGGCCTGGCATGCTGGAGTCCAGGGGGTTGCGAAGAGTCGGGCACAACTTGGCGACTAAACAACAATAATATTCTTGATTAAATACATCAGCCAGGGGCTGAAAAAATGCAACACACTGAAGGACTAAAGGAGAAAAAAAAAAAAGCATCTATCCAGACTGAGAGTGGAACACCACCTGCTGGATGGATAATGTCATACCTAAGGGGCAATGCTATCTGTGCCTTGCATTTGTATCTCACTTCATTTTCCCACTTGCTATAAAGTTTCCATTTAAGAAAACGTTAATGTCCTTTGATGGTAAACTGACAGCATATAAGCTCCCATGCAGTGGGCTTGCTGCCATTTCCTGGCAGGATCCTGCCCAATATTGGCCAACAATACTGAGAGCAGCCCAGAAACAATATTGGCCAACTTTTTCTGGCAGGGTTTCTGTGTCATTAACAGTTGCAGCATTTCCCAGCATGCAGATGCAAGAATGAGAAAAGCCTAAAGTCGCCAGGTCCTTGACCTGTGCCTACACTTTTAAAGACTTTTAGTCAACACATTGGTTTCTACAGTTGTGCAGTGTGCATACACATAATGCGTGTGGGGTGGGGGCGGAGAGACAGCAGGATCCACTCCTGGCTTAATACATAGACCCCATAATAGGGTCTGCACAGATCCTACACATGTGCAAACTGCATGTGTCCTCCTCTGGGGAATCAGGAACCCAAATCCAGCTGAGGTCACTTCGGAGAGAAATGTGCCTGGGGGTAGGGCTGCAGGTAAGCCATGAGAAGGGAAGGGTCCCTGCACTCTTCATGAATGTGCCCCTTTTGCTGTTAAAACCAGACTTTTCACCACCCTTTTCTATGTACCTGAAGCTTTGTGTTGACACGCATAGCTCTGTGCCATCGCATTTGGACGGCAATCCTATACACACCCCAATGAACTTCTGAGTAGATGTGTATAAGATCATGCCGTTAGTTTGGCCATAGGTAGCTGTTTTGGTTGATAAATACAGACACAAGCTATTTTCATCAGTGCATCTCTCCATCAGGAAAATTTCTACTGATCAATTTCCTGTGGTTTTGCGGTTGTTAGCAGCAATGGGTCCTTGAAAGGGTTGGAGCTGGTCAGGGTTTGAATGTCAGACATTAAGCACTTTGGTCCATATGTGACAGAACCAAACTTCACATTATCCAGGAGATCAATGACCAAATGTTCCGATATTTTGATTTTCACTGAAAAGCAGCAGTTGAGGGGAGCATCAGAGCAGTGGAGTCAACGCTTCACAACATTTTGCTTATCTAAACCCTCTTGAAGGTGCTATTTGCCCCAGAAGGAAAAGAAAAGGTACTGACATGTTTTCACTAGGGGGACAAATATTGTTGAAGGACCATTAGGTAAGAAAAGTAGCATTGGAGAAAGGGCTAAACTATTATTCAGCACAATCATTAGATGGAAATCAACTTAGAGAGGTACTCAACACCCCATCCCACCCACAGATTTCAAGTGAAAATCAAAATATCAGAACATCCTCTAGTCACAGACCTCCTTCATATCATGTTGTTTGACCCTAAGCAGGCAATTACTCCTCAAAGTATGAGCTAAAGAGTTTCTGGTCAGGAATCTTGGATCACAGGTCATGTTAAGAAAAATCAGGCCAAAATAGTTCAGCTTGCAGTAATTGGTTCTGAAGTCTAGAGCCAAGAAATGCTGGAAGTGACAGCTCAACTCTGGTTTTGAAAACTGGGTATTTTTCTCTCCCTCTTCTTTCTGAGCTTTCCTGTACCTTCCACACCTTGGGCTAAGACATAAATATATTCTGGAGTCACCTGAGGCCTTGTGAAAAATAGCATCACTGTCATGGGTATATAAACTGCCTAACTTGCTGTTAGATTTCATGCTGCAAAGTATTTGTTTTTACATTCTGCATCACATTTAGCACAGAAAATGAAGCATTAAATTAGCAGTCAGTCCCTTGCAATTCAGTTTCCTCTTTCTTGATTTACTTGTAAACCTTTTCTAGTCAAAACTCATTGGGCATGATCCAGATGCAAGTAAGCATTTTTTAGATTTTGGTGCAGAAAGGTTATAAAAAAAACCAATTTTAGCAGTTTTACCCAGCATAATTCAAAGAAGACAGCGGTTGCATAGCTGATGGGGTTACAAGGGTCACAGTACCCTGGGTGGCACTCTTCCGGGGGCAGCAATGCCACCCTGCTGCAGTGATCCAGTTGCCGTCGTCCTGACCCTCTTGCCCGCAGCCCCACACCCCTTCTGAATGCAACGGGAATTCTGAGTCCCAGGGAGGCCATGTGTGGTCTCACTAGCCCTTAGAGTACCTTCTAAGGTCTTCTGTAGGCTGAAATAGTCATTTCTGATTTTCAGCTGAAAACCAGATGTGACTACTTTCAGCCCTTAGAAGGCCATAAAAGGCATTTTATCAGAAATGGATCAGTAGTTGAAAATCTGCACAGTAAAAACCCTGAAACATAATGTGCAAAGTGATCAATCACTAAGAATTTCTCAGGACACTTTGGTGCAAAACAGTGAAAAGGCATAGTCTTTAAGCCGGCAAAAAGAGGAAAAACTGCAATGAATACATGGAGTGTGGGTGTTCATAAATCAATCAATCAATCAATCAATCAATCAATCAATCACTAGTATTTATATACCACTTTTCAATACAAAGTTCATAAAGTGGTTTACATGAAAATAATAATATTAAAGTTAAATGGCTCCCTGTCCCAAAAGGGCTCACAATCTAAAAGAATGGAGGACACCACCAGCAACAGCCACGAGAAAGACACTGTACTGGGGTGAAGAGGGACAATTGCTCTCTCCCTGCTAAATATAAGAGGACACCACTTGAAAAAGTGCCTCTTGCCTAGTTAGCGGGGTAAAGGACTTGAAGGTACTATTTTACAGTGGTTTCTTTCCCTCCTTCACGGCTGACAGATTCAAGAAGGTGATAGCGGGGCTTTCCTGTTCAGCATCCTGGCATTGGGTTTGTAGGATGCCACAACTTCATGCCTTATCCTCCATGCTGTTTAACATCTACAATATTGTAAACCTGATGAGCCTTCTGAGTCTGTACCATTGATCAGTGGCTGAGTCACTGTGATATTACCAAAGTTAAAGAACTTGGGTTCATATCCGGGTCCATGCAGCAGTCAGACCAAAACTGCAGCACAAAACACAGCCGCCTGACTTTCTGCCAGCAACACACTCAACTAACCTGCCTCCCTTCTTATCCTTGCTGACAAGATTAATATCGGGCATTTTGTCTGAAATGGAGCCTCAATTCAGGCCCATTTATCCTCTTTCCCATTAGCAGACATTCTGTGAGCTCTTTATCAAGAGCTGGCAGCTGGATGCCGCGTTTATCATGGCTGCTCAGGAACTCACTCGGCTTTAGGGAAATAGAGCCTGTCAGACACAGACAGGTGTGCTCAGTCTTTGTTCCTGGAAATATTTTTTTTTAAATGCAAAAACCATTGTTCTAATTGACACTTGAACCAGCTAAGTTCCTCAATAGGGCTTACTCCCAGGAAAGTGCAAGAAATCAATCAATCAATCAATCAATCAATCAATCACTAGTATTTATATACCGCTTTTCAACACAAGTTCACAAAGCGGTTTACAGGCAAATCATAACATTAAAGTTAAATGGCTCCCTGTCCCAAAAGGGCTCACAATCTAAAAGAATGGAGGACACCACCAGCAACAGCCACGAGAAAGACACTGCGCTGGGGTGAAGAGGGACAATTGCTCTCCCCCTGCTAAATATAAGAGGACACCAAGAAATACATCTTTATTAAAGATAAAGATTGCTAATAAAGATATACATCTTTATTAGCAATTTTGTAAGGTAGTTTAGGCTGAGAGATACTGAGTTGTCTCGTCTAGAATGCTTTGTGGCTATGTGTGGACTATATATGAAGGGCAGTCATAAGGAAGAAGGGACAAATCTGTTCTCATCTGCCTTTGACAGTAGAACTAGGTCCAAGGGTACAAACTGCAAGAGAGGAGATTCTGGCTGGACATCAGGAAGAATTTCTTGATGATAAGGGCGATTCAACAGTGGAATAGATTGCCAAGGGAGGTGGTGGATTCTCCCTCACTGGAGACTTTCAAGCAGAAGCTTGACAGGCACCTGCTGGAGATGCTCTAGGAGGATTTCCTGCTAAAGGCAGGGGGTTGGACTAGATGACCTTGTAGCTCCCTTCCAACGCTATGATTATATGATTCTAAGAAGATGAGCCAAGTTCAACTAAACCACACTACCACCAGGATACAAGAGGTCTTTCTGGTCCTTGCAATCACTTTGGCCATCTATCTTGGCCATCATATCTCGGTATTCTGAGCTCCAGAAATACCAAATATTCAAAGATATTCCACTTGTAGATGGCCAGAATGCTTTCTGGGAAGCTACACACTTCCCATACCCTTTTTAAAAGCAACAGGAATGGTACCAGTAGAGCCTGTTGGCTATGAGCTAGAGCCACTTAAAATATGACCTTTGGATGATGGTTGGATGTCTACCCTCTGGATTATTCCTATAGCTTGACTGCTTCCCTGGTCAATTGTTCCCCCCACCTCCCATGACCTGATGTGTTTTGTTTTGCCTTGTTCTAAGTGTTAAAATGTTTAGTGTTTTAATGCTTTTGTTTTTTGATGTTTTTTACTTGTTTGTTTCATTGTACTTTTATGTTCTAGGTAAGCCGCCTTGGGCATTTGCTTTGGCATGGGAAAGGCAAGGTATAAATTCTTCAGGGCACCCATTACTGGTCTACTCCCCTTAAGGGGAAATGGCCCAGTTGTGTCTTTCAATGGTGGGTCACAAGATTCAATGCACTAGACTTTATTTTCCAATTTCCATATACACTGTCATGTATATTTCCTCTTTTGGACTTTTTAAGAAAAACCAGCTAGACCTACTAGAAAGATGATCCACAATTTCATGCTGTAGCCTATTTCATAGTAGTTCCTTTCCAGTTGGCTGATAGCAAGCAGCAGTTAGGACAGCACCTACAGTAGATGCCTCATACAGCAATGTCTTGGGGCTCAGAGGGCAAATGTAAGCCTGAACACATGGTTCTTTCTGATTTACCATGGGAATAACAGAGACTTCAGCTGGATGTTTTACTCTGTGTAATTGCTAAGATTTTGCCTGATCCCAAAGGAAATCTATGTAATGCACCCAGTGGAAATGAAAGCTTTACTCAGACTCCTTTTAGAGTTGGCTTCTAAAAGTTCTATTAGGGGAATAATGAGAAGTGAGGAACAGCTCAAAGTTCCTCCATTACATTTTAGGCATGAAAGCAAATTACATAGCACCACACATGATTAGAATGTATATTTTCGTGTAAATAAATGAATATAAAGAATTGTTTCTCTTTTGTTTGGAGGGGGGGTTGACATACCAACAGAGTCAAGTTAAGCATTTTCCTGAGTTTTGACACACCGAGCCCAAAAGGTTTGCCATCACTGGTCTACATGTTTGCATTTCTGGCAATAGAAAAAAAGCTACACTGGGATTACAGAGATTATTTATTTATTTAATTTTATACCCCGCCTTTCTGCCCATAGGCGCGCAAGGCGGCTTACAACAAAAAACAATACAATAACAATATTAATTGTTTCAATCCCTTTCATGGATCACTGCCTTGTCGTGGCGAAGGGGCCTGAGTAGCTCAATGAAGCTGTGAGCTATGCCATGTAGGGCTACCCAAGATGGACAGGTCACAGCAGAGAGTTCTGACTAAACGTGGTCCGCTGGAGAAGGAAGTGGCAACCCACTCCAGTACTCTTGCCAAGAAAACCCCATGGATTACAGAACAAAAAGGCTAAACGATATGACACTGGAAGATGAGACCCTCAGGTCGGAAGGTGTCCATTATGCTACTGGGGAAGAGCAGAACACGAGTACTAGTAGCTCCAGAAAGAGTGAAGTAGCTGGGCCAAAACTGAAAGGAAGCTCAGCTGTGGATGTGTCTGGAAGTGAAAGGAAAGTGCGATGCTGCAAAGAACAATACTACATAGGAACCTGGAACGTCAGATCTATGAATCAAGGCAAGCTAGATGTGGTCAAACGTGAGATGTCAAGGCTGAACATCGACATCCTGGGAGTTAGTGAACTAAAGTGGACAGGAATGGGAGAATTTAATTCAGATGACCATTATATTTGCTACTGTGGGCAGGAATCCCTTAGAAGAAATGGAGTAGCCTTCATCGTGAACAAGAGAGTGAGAACAGCAGTACTGGGGTATAACCTCAAAAATGATAGAATGATTTCCATTCGGATCCAAGGCAAACCTTTCAACATCACAGTAATCCAAGTCTACGCCCCAACCACTGGTGCTGATGAGGAAGAAGTTGACCGCTTCTATGAAGACCTAGAACAGCTTCTAGAATTAACACCCAAAAAAGATGTCCTTCTCATCATAGGGGATTGGAATGCTAAAGTAGGCAGTCAAGAGGTAAGAGGAATAACAGGCAAATTTGGTCTTGGAGTACAAAATGAAGCAGGGCAAAGACTGATAGAGTTCTGTCAGGAGAACACATTAGTCATAGCAAACACCCTTTTCCAGCAACACAAACGGCAACTGTATACATGGACTTCACCAGATGGTCTACATCGAAATCAGATTGATTACATTCTTTGCAGCCAAAGATGGAAAAGTTCCATACAGGCAGTCAAAACAAGACCTGGAGCTGACTGTGGCTCAGATCATCAGCTTCTTCTTGCCAAATTCAGGCTTAAACTGAAAAAAGTAGGGAAAACCGCTAGGCCCTCCACGTATGACCTAAATCAGATCCCCTACGAATATACAGTGGAGGTGACAAATAGATTTAGGGGCTTAGATTTGGTAGACAGAGTGCCTGAAGAACTTTGGACGGAGGTCTGTAACATTGTACAGGAGGCAGCAACTAAAACCATCCCAAAGAGGAAGAAATGCAAGAAGGCAAAGTGGCTGTCTGACGAGGCTTTACAAATAGCTGAGGAAAGGAGAGAAGCCAAAAGCAAGGGAGAAAGGGAAAGATATACCCAACTGAATGCAGATTTCCAGAGAACAGCAAGGAGAGATAGGAAGGCCTTTCTAAATGAGCAATGCAAAGAAATAGAGGAAAACAACAGAATGGGGAGGACTAGAGATCTTTTCAAGAAAATTGGAGATGTCAAAGGACAATTTCATGCTAAGGTAGGCACAATAAAGGACAAAAATGGCAAGGACCTAACAGAAGCAGATGAGATTCAGAAGAGGTGGCAAGAATACACAGAGGAACTCTATAAGGCCGATCTAAATGTTCCTGATAACCACAGTGGTACAGTCACTGAGCTCGAACCTGACATCCTGGAGAGTGAAGTCAAGTGGGCTTTAGAAAGCCTCACTAACAACAAAGCTAGTGGAGGTGACAGCATTCCAGCGGAATTACTCAAAATCTTAAAAGATGATGCTGTCCAAGTGCTGCTCTCCATATGCCAGCAAATTTGGAAAACCCAACAGTGGCCACAAGACTGGAAAAGATCAGTTTACATCCAATCCCAAAGAAGGGCAATGCCAAAGATTGCTCGAATTACCGCACCATTGCACTCATTTCACATGCTAGCAAGGTCATGCTCAAAATCCTACAAGCTCGGCTTCAGCAGTATGTGAATCGAGAACTACCAGATGTACAAGCTGGTTTCCGAAGAGGCAGAGGAACTAGAGATCAAATTGCCAACCTTCGCTGGATCATGGAGAAAGCAAGAGAGTTCCAGAAAAACATCTACCTCTGCTTCATTGATTATGCTAAAGCCTTTGATTGTGTGGATCACAACAAACTGTGGCAAGTTCTTGAAGAGATGGGAGTTCCAGACCACCTGATCTGCCTTCTGAGAAACCTTTATGCGGGTCAGGAAGCAACAGTTAGAACTGGACATGGAACAACCGACTGGTTTAAAATTGGGAAAGGAGTACGACAAGGCTGTATATTGTCACCCTGCTTATTTAACTTATACGCAGAGTACATCATGAGGAAGGCAGGGCTGGATGACTCACAAGCTGGAATCAAGATTGCTGGGAGAAACATCAACAACCTCAGATATGCAGACGATACCACTCTACTGGCAGAAAGTGAGGAAGACCTAAAGAACCTTTTGATGAGGGTGAAAGAGGAAAGTGCCAAAATTGGTTTGAAGCTCAACATTAAAAAGACTAAGATCATGGCAACCACTCCCATCACTTCCTGGCAAATAGGAGGGGAAGAAATGGAAGCAGTGACAGACTTTATTTTCCTGGGCTCCAAGATCACCGCAGATGGTGACTGCAGCCATGAAATTAAAAGACGTTTACTTCTTGGGAAGAAAGCTATGGTGAACCTAGATAGCTTAATCAAAAGCCGAGACATCACCCTGCCAACAAAGGTTCGCATAGTCAAAGCGATGGTTTTCCCAGTAGCCATGTATGGCTGTGAGAGCTGGACCATAAGAAAGGCAGAGCGTCGAAGAATCGATGCTTTTGAATTGTGGTGTTGGAGAAGACTCTTGAGAGTCCCCTGGACTGCAAAGAGATCCAATCGGTCAATTCTCCAGGAGGTCAAGCCTGATTGCTCCCTGGAAGGACAAATGCTGAAGCTGAAGCTCCAATACTTCGGCCACCTGATGAGAAGAGAGGACTCTTTAGAAAAGACCCTCATGCTGGGAAAGATTGAAGGCAAAAGGAGAAGGGGGCGACAGAGGTTGAGATGGTTAGATAGTGTCACCGAAGCAATGAATATGAAATTGGGCGAACTCAGGAAGCTAGTGGAGGACAGGGAGGCCTGGCGTGCTGTGGTCCATGGGGTCGCGAAGAGTCGGACACGACTTAGCGACTGAACAACAACAACAACAAAAACAATATTAAAACAGTTAAAATTTAAAAAAGAATTTAAAACAACAAACCCCGTGGATCATAAGATGTAAGCAACAGTATAAAAACCAGCCAGCCTGTCAACAATTAAAAGCTGTCAACAATTAAAAGATAATATGTTATAAACATTAAGGCATATGGTTCATAGTCAGCACACCTCCCACATTGTTCTGATTTCCCAGAACCCCACGAGCAAAATATGGGTAGGGCAACATCCTAATTACCCAGAGCCAGTTGCCTAGGAAGTGGCAACATCGCTCTTGCCAGAACTCTGGTCCTGCTGGGCAATGTGGGTGCCCACTTTGGGTGTGCCTCTTTACAGTGGGGGAGGGGAGATGAAAGGGAAGGAACAGAGCCTGGGATATAGACAAAGTAGTTTTCAACTTCCGTCAGACCAGAAAAACTCATTCTTCCACTCAAATAGCTGAATATGTCCACAGTATGCCGTTTTGTCAGTTGCTGGGTTCATCAATGTAATAGGCAAATTATATTAATTCAATGCACCAAAACTATGCAACTTAGCACAGCCTTCCTCTTCATGCTGTATTTCCAGAATAGGCTTTGCTCTGAACAAATTCCTTTTCCAGCACCCCAAAGAAAATCCCATTATCTACTATAAGATGCTAAGCTAACAAGTCATCATTCAAAGTGACAGAGGCCCATGTTTGTATACTAGGCAGCAAGAGAGAAACCTAACTTTCTTTTTAGCCTGGGTTGGTATACAATATAATTATATGCTAGGTTTCTAACTAGATCAGGACTATAAAATATTGTGTCACCTGAACAAGGAAGCAGAAATCAAAGTGTTTGGAACTGTCACCTTCTATTTAGGCATTCAAACTGAGAAAGAAGATAACTGTTATCGCTTTAGTCAAAGATTAAAGATTATGGAGTTCCTGGAGTCACTAGGACTCAAAGATGCCGATCAGTGACTACACCAAAGAAAATAGACTTTTTAAGCGAAGAGAGTGAACTGTTGCCAAACAGTAGCCAGGGCAACTACAGGAAAACTGCTGAATCTGAGTACCACAACCAGGCCAGACATTGCAATTACTGTAGAGATCTGAGGCAGAAAAAACAGTTCACCCACAAGGAGACTGGACTGCAGTTAAGATACCTGAAGGGGGCTCTAGATTTCAGTCTACAGCTAGTCAGTCAATGAAAATCCTAAACTATTAGGATACACTGATGCAGACTGGGCCAATGCCCGAATCATCCAGTGGATAATTTCTTGGTGGTGATAGAGGAATTAATTGGGTGGGTCAAAAACAGACTACTATTGCCTTCTCTTCAATAGAATCTGAACATATCTCAGCAGCAGAAATGTACAATAACCATATTAAAGGCAGGAGCATCAAAAATTTCTGCTCTCAAATCCTGAGAGTGGGATTCCTCCAAACCTTTTGGTGTGAACCATAATTTAAAAAATAAAACCCCCAAAAAACAAATAGATCATACAGCCACTGGTGCAGGAAGAGACAAGAGTACAGTGGATTAAATGTTAATGCCAGCTTGAGGTCGCATCCCCATTCATTAATAGGCATCTAGAAGTAATGTGTACTGAATGGAGTTCATATCATTATGTTCCAACTGCACATCTCCCAAGCAAGCGTCAAGAAGAAACAGCTGCTATTCCATCAAGCTTCTACAAGTCAGGATGATACCCAAAACCTGAAAAGGAGATAAGCAAGTTCAGCATCCGCCACCCTTGGAAGTCATGGGAATGTTCCAGACTTTTGAGCCTCAGTGCTCATGAAGCTGTACTTCCCAAGAATAGGCTGTCATAGGGCCAAATCCTATCCAACTTTCCAGCATCAATGCAGCTGCAATGCAGCCCGCAGCAAGGGAACAAATCTTCCCTTATTTTGAGGAGGCCTCCTTGACTGCCCTCCAATCTCAGAATGCAGCGCATGCTCTGTTGGCACAGCTGCATCAGCCCTGGAAAGTTGGATAGAATTGAGCCAATAGTGGTACGAATGTCATAGTGAGGTCGGAGAGCCAGCACACAGCTCGCAGCTGTTTTGGACCAGTTATTAACCATTTGTGCCTCATGAATTCCCCAGGTGACTGTCAAACTCTTCTCATGCACACACAACCCGCAAAAAACAAAACAAAAAACAGCAGTTTGTATCTTATTATTTGCTATTTCCTGAAATTGCATTGAATGTTTATGGCCAAAAGTGAAAACACACACCCCAAAAAATTGCTTCACAAAATTGAAATACATAAAAAAAACTCACAAGAAAAATCAATGGCTGAAAACAATTAATATTGTGATCAATAAGAAAATATATTATTGGCTTTTGCTGGCCCATTTGTAGTCAGTGCCAAGTTTAGAAAATGTAGCTGGAGCCAATTCAAAAGGTTAAAAAAAACTCGACCTTGTTTAGTCAAAACACAAGGCAAATTTGTTCTTAATTCTGAGAGCACCTCAGGCCCCACCTCAGGCCCCCGATTGCTGCAGACCCCACGGGTTAAGAAGCCCTGCTGGGAGACCAGCGCAGGAGGCGGTCACTTTTTGCTCGCGAACAACCAGCGAGACGAGCGCTCGAGGCACCACCTGTGCCTGGACAGGATCTCATCGCTTTTTACATCTGCACAGAATGCAGACAACAACAGGCAGGTCCGGGCCCTGGGATAGCCGCTGCTGGGGATTCCCTGCCGGAATAGCGCCCATCACCTCCGCAGAATCCAAGAATGTTAGATGACTGGAGTCGGCATGCCTGTAGAATTAATAGGAGCGAATTGAAGCCAGGGGGCGGGCTTAGCAGCCATGTTTGCGTACTCAAAACAATCCTTATTCCAAGCATTTCAGATTGCTTTGCTCGTACTGTTTAGGCCTGAATAGTTTACTCCTGAAATAAAAACTTACGAAAATAAAAACGTGTGATCGTGTAGAAATATTATTGGTAACCTTATTATGATTTAATATGCAATTACAAGGTTTAATTCCGCGTAATTATATTACTGAACACCCGGACGAAATGCTACTTGCTGTCTATTTAAACTCGGATTGCACTGTTTTGACAGACTTATTTTTTGAAATCTACACAAGCAGAAATAAAGTGAACGGGAAGGAAAGAAAAAAAGGGGAGGGTGGGCAAAAATTAAATATATAGGAAAATTACATTAAAATCTTTTCATAACACAAGTAGTTGTCAATATGAGAGTAATTCTTTTTTTACTTCTAGACTATTAAGAGTATTAAGACTATTAAGACGATTGTGAAGAGCTCCAGAAGGATCTCTCCCAGTTGGGGGAATGGGCAGCCAAATGGCAGATGCGTTTCAACATAGACAAATGTAAAGTGATGCACGTTGGGGCAAAAAACCAAAACTTTACCTATAGGCTAATGGGTTCTGAGCTGTCTGTGACAGCTCAGGAGAGAGATCTTGGGGTGCTGGTGGACAGTTCAATGAAGGTATCGACCCAGTGTGCGTCAGCAATTAAGAAGGCCAATTCCATGCTTGGGGTAATTAAAAAAGGGGTTGAGAATAAAACAGCCAATATTATCATGCCATTGTACAAATCGATGGTAAGGCCACACCTGGAATATTGTGTCCAGTTCTGGTCGCCGCATCTCAAAAAGGACATAGTGGAGTTGGAAAAGGTGCAGAAGAGAGCGACAAAAATGATTACGGGGCTGGGGCACCTCCCTTATGAAGAAAGACTGCAGCGTTTGGGGCTCTTCAGTCTAGAAAAAAGGCGCCTGAGGGGGGACATGATTGAGACATACAAAATTATGCATGGAAGGGATAAAGTCGATAGAGGGATGTTCTTTTCCCTCTCTCAAAACACCAGAACCAGGGGGCATCCACTAAAGCTGAGGGTTGGGAGAGTTAAAACAGATAAAAGGAAGTACTTTTTTACCCACCGGGTAGTTAATCTGTGGAACTCCTTGCCACAGGAGGTGGTGATGGCATCTGGTCTTGATGCCTTTAAGAGGGGATTGGACAGATTTCTGGAGAAAAGGTCCATCATGGGCTATAGGCAATGATGGATTGTGCAACCTCCTTACAAAGGTGGTGGGCTACTGGTACCGGGTGCAAGGGAGTGGCAACAGGATGTAAGCATCTTGTTGTTACATGCCTCCCTGGGGCACCTGGTGGGCCGCTGTGAGATACAGGAAGCTGGACTAGATGGGCCTTTGGCCTGATCCAGCAGGGCTCTTCTTATGTTCTTATGTTCTTATGAGTATTTTTTTAAACTTCTACACTCACCCCCCCCCAAAAAAAAACAAATTCTGTTAATGTTCAGAATTTCAAAAATATTACCGTAGAAAATGGAAGGCGGGGAAAAAAAGTGTAAATGGGAAGAGGGAAAAAAGGACGGGGGGAAATTTTTTTTTTTTACCTTCTAGACCATTAACAGTGGGTGTCAGGAAATGGTGAATAAGACTGCTAGGAACAACAAGAAATTACACAGCTTCAAAAATAATGCACTCACTGAACTGTAGTTTTATTGAACCGATGTAATGTGAATACATGAATCTTTCTGTGGAAACTAAATCCCATTTTTCGTACAGCAATTCGCACACGTATGCAGAACACGCAGGCATGCTTAAAGAGGTTGAAATTAACTTTTACACACGTGCTGGGAGATTTTTATTCGTGAGTTCGCGGCAATCCTCCTTCTTGGCGGGAATGATCTGAGTCAGCCATATTTGTATATCCACGGCTTCAAGAAAATGACGTCATGCCGACTCCTGTCATCTAACCTACTTGGCAGAATCCCAACAAGGCGGGAGTGGGGCAGCCACAACAAGTGACGTCACCCTCGTTTTCCCGAGCTACCTCCTTGGCCCAGAAGGCATAGCTCAGCCAGCTGCTTCCGACGTTCCGACGGCCTCCTTCCGCCCGTTCTTTGTACGTCACCAGCGTGCTGCGGCTTGGTGAAAGGTGCTTGTTGGAAGAGAGCCGGGCGCCGAGCTAGGCGCAGCTAAGGAAATTGTTGCGGTGTGTTGCCATGGGAATTGGACAGAGGGGTGGGGGGCGCGGCGAAAGGAAGGCCGTGGTAACGGGTGGGAGATGGAGCCGAGGGTTTGTCTGGACACTTCTCCTTCCCTCGATTCTGACGCTTTGCTCGGTTTTTTCCCCTGCACAGTAACATGAAACCACCGTCGAGGCGGCGTTCGGCTCCTGCTCGCTACGGTTTGGGCGCCACAGCCCGAGTTTGGACGGAAAAAGAAAAGCGGCGCCTTCTAACAGCCTTGAGAGCTCAAGCCCAAGGCCCGCTGCAGCCCAAACTGCTGAAGAAGTATCTGCCTTCCAGGGATGAAGCTGAGGTTGGTTCCGGCGAGGGCTTGTGGTTTGGGCGCGCTGCAGGCTCTAGCCATGGCCTCCTTTCTGCACAATCGAACTGCAGCACCAAGTGGCCAGGAGCAGGGCAGAAGTCGGAAATTATTTCTGGGTAGCCATGAATTTTGAAAATGAGGCTAGATGACCCTGATGAATGACAGTAAGACTGAACTGAGAGAGCCCATGCTCCCGTTTGAGCTTGAGAAGCTACAGTTGCCAGCAAAGGACATGCAGGAAGCGATTTTAGAACTTGTGCTGAGAATTCTCTGCTTATCATGATTAATTGTAAACACCGCAAGAATGATAAGTCATAAATGTCTGTGGATTAAGCATACAGTTCTGCTCTCTGTATGTGGGTGCTGGATTCTGTAAAAGTGCAGAATGTTGGTTGCAGAAAGGAAAGTGTTCTGTTGGAAAAAGAAAAAAAATAGCTGAAAAGCATGAGAGGGTAACTACACAAAGAATATAGCTGTTGCAAAGTGCAGGAGATCATAACTAAACCTGGAGACAAGGTGCAGAGGAGACTATCCTAAAGAGAGAGAATAGATGGTTGGAGACAGTTTAGAAAAGCAAGAGAGAAAAGAGAGAGAGCAAACAGTGAGGGCTGTTGACCAGGACGGATCTGAATCTAATATAAAAGTGAGCAACTGAGGAGAATTCAGAATAGAAACTGAGCTGATTGTGTCCCTTGCCATTTGTGATTTTTTTTTATGGGGGGTTTGAATTATTCAGATTGTATTTTACTTGGAATTTTTGTTCATTTATTTGAAGAATTTCAAATTTCATGCCTTTCCCATGCAAAAGCAAATGCCAGAGGCAGCTTACAGAGCTAAGTAATAAAAGTACAGTGCACTACAACAAAAGTAAGCACATCAAAAATGAAAGCATTAAAATATTAATTTTGACATTAAACACAAACACATACGCAAAACATTTAAAACAGGGCAAAACCCAACACATCTTGTCAGGCCATTGACAATACCATCATTTTAAATTGAAACCAGAAATGAATGAGCATTCAGTGTAGCTGCTGAAGCAGTGATCCAACTGAGTCAAACCATCTAGCCCCTGTAACCACTCAGGCCACTGCATTTTGCACTAATCACAGCTTCTGTTCTCGAGAATAGCCCCAAATACAGCAAATTACAGTAGTCCAGTCTTGAAGTCACTAATGAACGGACCACCGAAGTCCGGTTCAAATGGTTTAAGAATGGTCACAGTTGGCATACCAGTTGAAGCTGGGCAAATGCACTCCTAGCCACTGCTACCACCTGGCTCTCCAGAGAGAGCTGAAAAACCAGGACTACTCCCAGACTGCACACCCATTTTTGCAGAGGCAGTGCAACCCTGTTCAGGAATTAATTCACTTAATTTGGTAAGGAAACACAATTTAGGAACTTTGTTTTAAATACTAGTTGCCACCAGAACCTGAGTGGTTGTTCATTTACTCATTTTTATCCTTGTTTTCATTACGGAACTGTGTGTTTATTACATACTTCCTTCCTTGACAGGTCTGTGTAATCTTTGGGAATTTCAAATGTTTCCCATGAATTACTGTTACAAATGTGACAAAATGCATAATTATTGCTGTTGATTGCATTTACCTCTTCCCTATATCCGGGGACAACTTTGCAAGTGTGTGTATTGACAAGCCTGCTTTCTGAAGGCTGCTCATTTTTTCTTGCACGCCATTAATGTATTCTAAGATTAGATATGCTGTGCTTTCAGATCTTGGCCTTTGTGGACCTGTTGAAACTGCGTGTGGCAAGGGAAGCAGTCCAGGATCAATATCGGTATCGCCTGCGTAAACGGAATGATGCCCCCATTCCAGCACCAATTGAGGTATGTGCCTTTTAAGAATGTAGGTGAGGATATATGGCATATAGCAGGCCAAAATGTAATCAGACCTTTTATCTGATGTGTCCTGTTTCCAGGTATGGATTGAGCTGGCTGAAAAACTGACAGGTGGTCTTGAGGATGCTGTGACAACTGCTTTTTCCCAGGTAATAGTGTTGTGTAGTCTGGCACCTGATAATAAGCTGGATCTTGCAGTAAATATAGAAACTTGTAAGATCTGTTTGTCCCTGATTCAGGCACCTCTGACATTACCTGTTTGGGTCATTCTGTCTCCTCTCATACATAGTGGCTTTCTAGGGACAGATTTCTTAGGAGGAAAGCAGCTAGAAATTGTACATGGTACCATAGAGCAGCGGTCTCCAAACCACAGACCTCTGTCTGCTAGGAAAGTCTTCCCTGTCCCTAAAGGCCTGGATTGTTCTGTCATGCAGCTGCTCCATTTTCCATTGGCTGGCAGCAAGGAGGTTTAATAGCAAGAGACGGCATCCCTTAATGCGCGTGAGGTGAAGCCAGTGGGCGGGCTTAGCCGCCATGTTAGTTAACTCACAACAATCCTCATTCCAAGCATTTCAGATTGCGTTGCTCGTACTGTTTAGGATTTAATAGTTTATTCCTTAAATAAATACTTACGAAAATAAAAATATGTGATCATGTAGACACATTATTGGTAACCTTATTATGATTTATATGCAATTACAAGGTTAAATTCCTCATAATAATATTACTGAACATACTTGCTGTCTATTTAAACTCAGATTGCACTATTTTGACAGACTTTATTGAAATCTACACAAGCAAAAATAAAACGGTCATGCCCCATAAAAAAAATTCTGTTAATGTTCAGAATTTCATAAATATTACAGTAGAAAATGAAAGGCGGAAAAATAAAGTGTGAACACGCAGGCATGATTAAAGAGGTTGATATTAACTTTTACACACGTGCAGGGAGATTTTCACTCGTGAATTCGCGGCAATCCTCCTTGGCGGCAATGATCTGACTGAGTCAACAAATATGGCGGCAGGTGCCCGGATGTGGCTTCAAGAAAATGACATCATGCCTCTCCTGCTATTAAACCTTCTTGGCTGGCAGGGACACTCTAGGCATTTGCATCTATGCCAAGCATGCTGCTGCATGGCCTTCTGGAATGCCTGGGCGTAGATGTGAATGCCTAGAGCATAGCTGCCAGTCGATTGGCAGGAAAATGGAGTGGCTGCGTGATGGAATGATGTGAAGCAGGGGGTGGCCCTGCCCATGCAGTTAGATAGGAACGAAGTGAGACCAGAGGATTCCAAGCATTTCAGATTGCTTTGCGCGTAGTGTTTAGGATGGAATCGTTTACTCCTGAAGTAAAAGCTTACCAAAATAACGTGTGATCATGGAGAACCATCATTGGTAACCTAATTATGATTTAATATGCAATTCCAAGGTTTAATTCCGCATAATTAGTCAGCCATATTGTTAGACCCATGGAGTTGCGTCGGCCATATTGTTAGACCAGGCCATGGGACCAGACCCATTGCGTCGGCCATATTGTTAGACCAGACCGGAAGTTTCAAGAATATGACGTCATTTCTTCTCCATGTTTATTATAACTCCATGATGTGAAGGGACTGCACAATGGGAAGGCTTTCCCTGGACTCCAGATTAAGCCCATGGGCTGTAGTTTGGAAGCCCCTATCGTAGAGAGAGGAGGTAGGTGCAGATTGCAAGGGTTTTCCAGTTCTAGACTTGTTCCTTTTCTGAGCAGCACAGATGCCTATAAACAATCACTGACTGCTTAGGGGGTTGGCAAGGAAGAGCTGTTTTCCTTTCTTCTACAGACTCTTTGCTATTCTGTTAGCTGTGTCTTTTCCCACCCTTCTAGGTGCTGACAGTTGCATCTGCTGAGCCTCTCAGCTTGCTCCATTCCATGCCCCCAAAGCCTGTGGAGACTAAAAATACCCAATCATCTCCAGCTCTTCATAGTGATAATAGGAAAACAAGTGAAGAATCTCAGGCAGCAGCCATTGCATCAAAGACTGAGGAACCGGATCCAGGACAGGATGAATTTAAAATAGACTTTGAAAGGATCTATAAGTATCTCTCTGTAATCTCACGTGGATCTAAAGCACCAGAACTCCCACCATGTGGTAAGTCAGGGCTTAGGTGTAAACAGAATGATTGGGTAATTGTTTTGTGACATTTGACTTCATCATGCTAAGGGATAAAAAAAAATACATTTTACAGTTCACAGTCATCCAACAACACTAATGTAGTGAGGGAAACTAAAATGCAGTTCTGCTTGGCCCAAGCCATATTTCAGAAATTGTAACCCATTCTAGTGTCAAAAGATTATGAGATTGGGTGGGGCAGGCACACCAAGTCCTTGATTGTGTTTAATTCTGAGGGGGATAGCTGGGATTCCTACAATCAAGGAAAGGTTTCAAATGAAAGTATTCCTTCTGCTGGTCCATCTAAAAATAGGCTTAGGGTTATGAATTTTAGGGGTAGGCAGTGGGCATTGTTCCCCTTGGAAAAGATATGACTAATGGAAACAATTGGAAGGGGCGAGGTTAGCTGGAGATGTTGATCTTAAAATTATAAATATAATGTAACTTTTCATACTGTAAGTAAGCCTGAGTTTGTAGGACTGGTTTTTTTTAAATCCATAAGTAGTATAGTAGTTGGTGTGGATTAATGTGCTCTACTTTCCTTGTTGCCTGTATTGCAGGGTGGAATCTGCATCTGGGAAACAGGTCACCAAGAATTCTATATATAGTTCTGTCAAGGTGAGGGGTAGCTGGTTGCCCTCCCATATTTTCTTTTGTCTATTGCAGAATCTGCTGTTGTCCTAGATCTGTTGTTGTCCCTTCCAGAAGAATTGGGCTTCCTGGACTTTAAGAAGCTGAAGAGCCACATGCATAAATCTTATATGGATTTACGTGCCCGCTACAAAGGTGAGAGAAGCAAAATGCAAGCAGAGTCCAGCCAGCCTGCAAGGAATAATAAAGAGTTACAAGACACAACTCTCAATTCACATACAGCCAGTAGCCCACAACAAGAAGAGGGCACTAGTTGTACAACTTCTGCTTCCAAATCTGATAAAACACAGGCTTCTACTACTGACTGGAAGGCGCTGGGTATCTGCCCTTTGAATTCATTCTCATTTCCATTAGATATGCTGTCACAAAAGAAAGAGAGCTTGGACTGAGAAAGTTTGGATTGTATATTGCTGAGTTTCTGTGATGAATAGTATCTCTCTTTCCCTCTCAGAACTATCACAAATGATTGAGCTTGACAGTTCTTTTGGGTTTACTCACAGGCACGATTCCCCCTCAGCATCATTTGTGTAGCTGTATTATGTGTTAGAGTAGCCTGGCCTGCTCTTTCCATTTTGGTTTATGCATATATCTGCTCTGTTCCTAAATTGTGTACACTGTTTGAGTTCATTTTATTACTTAAAACTGAAACTAGAGGGTTCCTTTTTATACTTGATTTGCTACCTTCAGCTTTACCCTCTAGTCACTACAACCTGTTCCAACTTATGTATCAAAAACATCAGCAGAGATGAGCAGAGCATTCAGCTTCATGCAACTTATTCCAAGTGCCTGTTGCTCAATTTTGTGGCCTTTGAATATTGAATTCTGCTGCAGCCTGTTTCTTTCATGCAGCGTCCTAGTATATGAATAAGACTTAATTGCTTCGTGAATCAATGCTTAAAATATTCCTTTTTGCCTTAAAACCTAGAGGAGTTAGAACCCTACCATTAAGTCATCTTGCAAAATAAAGGCAATTATACTTATTACAAACCACTTATCTTTAAGGTCAGACTAGTCTTATTTCTATAAAACAATCGCTATAAAATATAACTGATTAATACAATATAAAATGATTAGCATAAAAGCATACTATAAATCTACTAAAGCGTAAACATTCCTTTGGTAACTGGTTTACCTTAAATTAAGTCACTATCTAGAATCTTCTTAGGAAAGAACTATTACATTTTACAAGGGACGTGCCTAGAGTGGGGGGAGGAGCATATGAAGTTGAGTAAGTAGCAGCTTGAGATTTCACAGCATCAGATTCTTTAAAGTGCAATATGTTTTGGTTGAGTTGGCACCTATCTGTACAAGAGAGTCTATGGTATGACTTAGCTAGCGTTGAAGTATTTTCAGTCTTCAGGAGGCTTCTCTTGTGTTCTCAGTGTTATGGAGCAGCATATGGAAGTCTAGAAGAATAGTATTTCTAAATAAAAGTACGCTAACTAAATATGCTATCCTCAGACTAGCAAGTAGCATTATTTACATGTACTTGATAAAAATCCTGTAACTGTTCAAGGAAGTAACCAATTTCTATTTGTAAAGGCTATGTTCTTCATTCATTAGCATGAAGCTTGTCACTTGTATAAAACAGGCACAATTTGAATCAGTATAATAGCAGCCTCAAGCAGTTAAGTCACAGTGTAATCTCTTCCAGCAGGTAAGTGATTCTGGTTTGAAACTTGATATCAGTGTTCATTGCCTAGCCCATGACAGAAGATAGCTGCATTGCTTGCACACTGAGAAAGTAATGATCCAAATGTTTTGTTTACTAAGAAGTGCCTCTGTCCTATGCATCAGAAATAAAATCAGATGTATAGATAAAAATCCATGGAAGTAGATTCCCCAAGTAGTACTTGTAAACAATTGGACCAGAACCAATACATTGGTGACAGGGATACTCAGCACAGTTTTTTCAGGACAGTTCTTTGTTTTCCTTATCTTGGATGTTGAAGTGAAGAGAAGCCTAAAGGAAGATACAGCAAAAATTATACATATAGCATACTGTAGGTCATTATGTAGTACGTTGGAAGAACAGACAAGAATTATAAAACTGACTACTACACTGGCCTGAAAATTCTTTACCATACCTTTTGTAGGAATTGTACAAGAGGAAAATATTGCATGAAAAGAACTACGTGATATAGCCAATCAGCTGCTCAAAAGCATGTGCTGCTTCAAAACTAAGGAGAACTGATGACTTTGTATACACTAACCCCAGGCACTTGTGCCCCCCTGCTCTAGTCTAATGTCTCCTGTCTCACCTTTCCCATTCTAAATAGACACTTTGTCCTGTAAATCGTAAAGAGCCTGTGTTGTGGCAGACTAGAATTCAGTTCCAATTCACATTCTTGCAACCATCTTACATCACAAAATTGTTGAGGATAAGACATAACTCAAGAATAAGTGTCCTGACTTCCTTGGAGAAAGGAAAGGGTAGGATATAAATGCAACAAACACATTATATCTGATGGGAAATCAGACAAATAATCATATTACCTGTGTTAGAAATTGCTCTCTTCTTAATTGACTGTAGAATTGCAACACATACGAATTGGCTCTCACTACCTTGGGATCAAAATCTAGAACACGAAGGCCCATGAGACTACGTGCCCGAGACAGTGCTACGTAAGCCTGACCGTTTTCAAAGACCCGAGCCAAGGAGATCTCAACACAATCCAGAGACATACCCTAGTATAAAAGGAAGTACAAGTCAGGTAGGCAGCCAGTACAGGCAACATCAGAGTCTTAGGAGTGTGTGTTGTTGTTCAGTCGCTAAGTCGTGTCCGACTCTTCGCGACCCCATGGACCACAGCACACCAGGCCTCCCTGTCCTCCACTAGCTTCCTGAGTTCACCCAATTTCATGTTCATTGCTTCGGTGACACTCTCTAACCATCTCATCCTCTGCTGCCCCCTTCTCCTTTTGCCTTCAATCTTTCCCAGCATGAGGGTCTTTTCTAAAGAGTCCTCTCTTCTCATGAGGTGGCCAAAATATAGTGTAGGAGTGTGTACTACAGTACAAATATGGGATAATCCAGTCAGAAACATTTAGTTTCCAACATATGATGATTATTAGGTTTTCACTGGTGAGAGATGGGCCTGGAATCACATTTGTTAAAGGCACGCTTGAGACTTCTGCATTCCATCTACTCTTCTGCCCCTTACACAGCTCTTATAAAGTAGGCAGAGCTTGTCCCCTTTGTACCAACACTGCCTTTTGAGTGGAACACAAAGATTTTCCTAGAGCTAACAGCAGCCTGAGGGTCTTTTCAGTTTCTGTTCGACTGGTACAAATCATTAAATCATTAAAAAGAGCAAAACAAACCAGTTGGATGGATCTCTGCACAAGATGAAGGGCTAGACTACTAATGGTTCAGGAACAGCAGTGCCTTTTGTATGAACTTGAATACAGATATGCACAGTGAAAGATTTATGCTATTTAAAAGATGCTGCTCAAAGCGCTGGACTCTTGGTACTACTTAGGCTTCCTTCATGAGTTACTAGATGATGAATCACTAACCTGGCTCTTATGGATAGAAATGGCCCAGGCAAGTTTTAAGGGCAATTGTTGGCGACTCAGATAAATTCCTCCTGGTGCCTTTATTACCCATCGCTCCAACCGAACAACATTAGTGATGCCACAAAGAAACCTCACTTTTGGCAGCCCTGCAGGAAGAAAGCAAGTCAGAGCCCAAAATATGCCTACATTTGGCAGTCCCCAAATGATCACATTCTTTGGGAAACAGCCCAATGCCCCCCACTACCCCCCACAGGTAGGGGAGTCCAAAGGTATGCTGAGCAGCTCCTTAAGAGGACTTGGCAGAACAGAATTTTTTCCCCCCGGGGGGGGGCGGGGCGGGGGAATGCACATGACAAACCTTTTCTACAAGGACAGTCGAGTCCAACACAGTCCTAAATGTTCCTTTCATGGGTACACTTGAAAACTAACCTTTTCCTTCAGTTTCAAATCCAATCACTACTCCACGAGCACCATTCACCAAACCCTGGGATATATCGAGATTCTTGGTAAGCATCACCTAGCAGACATTGTAGAGAGGTGTCATCCTGTGTCCATTCCCAGCCAGCATGCAAAGCAAGAATATAGAACTCCCAAGAACATATTTTCCTCTCCCCACAATCCCCAAGAGGAAATCCCCATGTCTGTGGCAAGAGCTGAATCTCAAAGTTCCTGGAAGTATCCCAGAATCACATGGCCCAGAAGAAATTGTTAGATTCCATGAGATTAAAGAATTGTAGTCCATTCAACTGAGGAAGGTTCTGTCATGGAGAGATCCTCTGATCAATCTATGGCAGCACAGTTCACAATTCCAACTTTGGGGGCTCAGTCACTGCAGCCATACATTTATTATACAAGCAGCAGTCTTAAAAGAATGGAAGGCGTTATTGCTGAGCTGGCACAATATTGAACACATATAATGAATGATCAGATCCACTATTGATATACACCAGCCATTTAGCACAACGGTTGCCTGCAAGTGTATACATGGCTCCCCCAATTGGCCATACAACAGATGCTTGTTACACAAACCTGTCTAAGATAATTTATTGTTACTCTGCTTGCATGCTTCTACAAGATTCTGCTAGAATGTATCCATAATTCCTTATTTTTGGACACATCCCACACCAGGGGAATATGGGGCTCCTTTTGTAAAAAATTCCCATTATAAAAAAAAATGTGAAGGCTAGTGCTAGTTAGCAGAGCAAGGGAGAGATAAGAACTAGCCCAAGTGGAGGCAAATTCTTTTCACAACCTAGCCATTAACTGCCTCTAGTAACGTCTGGGCAATGCTCAGTTTGCTCACCTGGGCACCTTGCTTGAGCTCAATCATGCTGCTTACTGGGCAATGGGCATCAAGAATGTTCACCAATGCAGGATCACTATCCATTGCCTTGAAGGACCTTGGTTCTCCTAGGAAACATCTAGATGTAAGAATTTGTAGGTTTTCAGACTCTAGAGTTTCAGGTTCATACTCAAGTCAAGTGTCCAAGTCCTTTAAACACATGATTCGAGTCTACATAAGTCAGCAAAAAAGCATGGTTTTTGTGACTCAACTCGAGTCCTGAGACTCTAGTTCCCATCCCTGATAATTAGGCTCTCTCAGCACAGTCCTTTCAGAAGTATCTCTTCTGTTGATGCATCACTTCACAGCTCAGTAGCTGAGAGCAGCTGGTGATGGTGCAGGTGAAGCCCAGATAAAGTGCTTCCATGGGCCAGATAAAGCCTGTAGGCCTTATGTTTGACACTTGTACCAGATATCACTCCCCTTACAGCCTGCCTTCTCCCTGGATTTCCCTTCCCAGACAGCTCCCATCATCTACAGCTTTCACAGTAGTTAGAAACGTCCCTGTTCGTTGAAGAAAAGTGCCATTTGTCCCAGCTGAAGCCACCACAACATTCTTACCAGGTAACTGCTGTAGCCGTTTAGCATTTGTGAGCTCCACATCATCCTTGTGGGTACACAACCGAGTAGCCAGGATTCCATCTCGCTCCACCCTGTGGGAAGCTGTTTGTGTCAGCTGTCTGGTGACCTCCTCTGTGCACCTGGTAAACATGGAGGACATGTAAAAGCAAGAAAGCAGAACTCTACAGTATTTAAATGAGAAGCAGTAAAAAATATGGATGCACCACAGGAGAACCTATGTAGCTTGCAAATCTAGAGTCGTACCTGGCATGAACAGAAACAGTTAACAAAGAGAGAATCTGTCAACACAGAGGTTATACCCCTCATTAAAACATAAGAATCAGCTCTGACTGAATATTGGGTATTATTATTTTTACTTTTAACTAATATAAGTTGCCTTTGAACTTCCTGCTGCAAGGGGAAGGTGGGATAAAAACATATAGTGCATAAATAAATTCCCTTAGATGCTGAGGAAGTTCATTCCTGAAACTATCTTGCAGGAGACCACCCACCAGGGCCAAGTAATCCATCAGCATTTTCTGAGGTTTGCTCTGTTCAAAAGTCCTAGACTCAAATTCCAGGTAGGTAGTGCAACATGGAAAGCCTGGAGCAGATTGTCTTGTTCAGGAATATCAGTATTCACCTGCAAAGCTCAGAGGAGGGGGAGAAGTAGGGTATCTCACCTGCCCAAGCGGACAGCATTCAGAAGAGAAATAAACTCCTTATCGGTCTGCCTTCGCACCTCTGTCAACTCCATGTTCAAGTGGATACATTTCTGCCAGCTCTTTGTCTGTGAAAGAAGACTCCTTGTTCAAGTTACAGATTGGCCAGTGGCAGGTTAAGTCATGAGAAGAAGAAGCAGCAGCATACCTGAAAGCAGAACTTGGGCTGATCAGTAGCTTTGCTGACTGGAGGCAGTTGCAGGAAGTCGCCACAAATGATGAGCTGAATTCCTCCAAATGGATCCTCACATTTCTTGACCGCTCTGCCAAGAACAAATGGTATACCACTGCCTTCAGTGAGTTGCTCCCAATGTGCCACAACATTGCAATACAAGAACCAGTGCTACAGTAACCAAGTATTCCCCCCACCCATCCCCCAGCTGGCCTGAGACTTGTGCTCCCTGAACACTGTAGGTCAGTGAAATTGCATGGAGCAAACCAGATCCTTCCCTACACCCCAACTCCCAGAGTTTATGCATACTACAGTTCTTCCAGAGTCCCAAGGCTAGACATCCTATGCTAAAATGCCCTGCCAGAACTTACAAGGAGCTTCAGAGCATTGACCCATTTAATTTGGTAAGCAGAGGGGGTTGGGGAAGAGCAGTGGAAAATAATGTAAACAGCACTTCAAGAGTGCAATACTTTACATGTATTATGCTACACTACAGAGCCAAGGGGTTAAGACTCAGAGCTGAAATGTCAGATTGTCCATGAGCTGACTGGATGACCCCATTTTAGTCATTGCCACCACTCCAACCTATACCATGTTGTAACAGTGGAGTACCTTTCTGGGTGGTTTTAAATATTTTCAAGATAGGGATCTTGGGGAAAGCTCAGACTATTTGAATGATAACTTTCCAACTGTTCAAATGCCTGAACATGTGCTGCATATATTAAGATGCAAGCAGTGGACAGAATCCAGTTTGCAACCATGGAGCAAGGGTGCAGGAAAAAAGATCACAGATGATCCCTGCCCCTGGGTTCAAGCACTCCTTCGTCCACATTTGTGCTCAAGGACTGGTTTTAAAACTGGAGCTAGAAGCACAAGAACCAAGCTAGAGGGTGATGTCAGCTGTCTAAGGGACTGAGATGGCAAATGGCAGATAATTCATTGTCCTCTCCAAAACTAGATGTGGAATTGAAGCATATATATTGGGAGAGGCAAGGATCTGGGTCTGCCTGCTGCATAATCTAGCTCCAAAGCACTCCAGTTTGATGCTGATGCTGCTCTCCAGTTTGCTGCTTTATCACCAAGGACACAAACACAAGCTATATCAAGAGACTCCTTGGGCAGAACATAACATGCCTTTGCAATGCTTCGTGTGCTAACATATTACCACCAAGCTCCAGCCACACATGACTAATGCTTGTGCAAGAAGACCCCTAGTAAGTAATGGTCCACACACCTGGCCACTGCCTCCAGTTTATCAAAGAAATCACCCTCCACCATCGAGATCTCATCTATGATCAGGTGGCGGCAGCTCAGCCACTGCTGCCGTACTCCTGGCCTCTGAGCCAGCTCAATGCACTGATGTAGAGGGGCCTTTCCGGAGCCAATACCTGCAAATATTTGAGGAAAGACAGGGAGGGATGTGTCAATGGCATTCCAGCACAAGGCTCTTTCTGCCCCACCTCTTTCCCACAGTCCTGGTTACCTGCAAAGCCATGAAGTGTGGTGCCACCAATCTGACATGCTGCCACTCCTGTGCTGGCTGTGGCATATGTGCTGTTCGGAGGCAGCGAAGCCACAATCTTTTTCAGCAGGTAGGATTTCCCTGTACCTTTGGAGAGATTCATTATCATAGACCTGTGGAATCTGAATTTCAGTTCAGCTCTCAGTGCCATTCATACCGCCTCCTTGCCCACCTACAACTTCCAATCAATTTCATTTAAATCAGGCCTGATTCCATTTAAGTCAGGCATAAGCAACCTATGACCCACAGGCAGGATCCAGCCCACCACCTGCAATTATCTGTCCTGTAGTCCCCAGAAGATATATCCACCCAGCAAGTGGTGGTCCTAAAAACAATTCAAGTTTTAAAGCTTCCTTTGAGCATCCTTTGCGTATATAAATACAGTTTGATTGATTGATTATTCTTTGTTTGGGCATGTCTCACTCACCATGTCCATCTCTTTTTTCTTAACCAACCCAGATCTAAACAGTAAGTGGTAGATGACAAACTAGCCTGGCTGGAGAATTATTACCATTGCAACCCTAAAGCTATTTACAGCAAGTAAGTTCCATTGAATTCAGTGGAACCTATCTCCAAGTAGACATGCTTTGGATTGAATTGCATGTGTCCGACAGAGATCAGAATCAATCATTCCTCTCCAGTTCCCCACCCCAGAGGCATTTCTACAGGGATGGCTAAGCTCTAAGTGTTGCAAGGAGCCTTACCCTATCATAAAAACCCCTCCTCTCCTTTGCTGCTGTAGCCAGTAAGCAATGCCAAGATGTTGCTGTTTCCTGTGAGGATTGGCTAAAACGGTGCAGGAGAGGAGTGATTTCCACTGCAAGGTGAGGCTTCTTGCAAAACTTAGAGCTTTGCCATCCCTGTAGAAACGCCACTGCCCCCACCCCAAATCAAAAACATTAGGCTCACCTTGTCCATCGGCAAGCTGCATAAGGGATAATAGTGGGAGTGAACTAGCTAGAATGCCCAGGACTGCTCTACTCTAGAAGGTATTTAAGACTAACAGAATGACAAACAGAAGCATTACAACTGATAGCGTAAAGAGAAAGGCTTGCAGACCCTTTCTGGGTCTCCTTACCAGCGCTGCCTGTGAAGAAGATATTCTTTCCACTCAGGACGGCCCTCAGCACCATTGACTGTTCCTGGGAAAGGCTTGCTCGGGGGCACATTGACCAAGCCTTCTTCACCTGCTGCCTTTCAGTCACCTGAAGGGAAGGTTCACATTGTCACTCAACATTAAAGCAGAGATGCCACATACCTCCCCAAATCTGAAGCGTTTAGGACAACTTTTCCTCCTACATCATTTGTATGTAACTATATAGGAGTCTAAACAGAATGGGGCAGACAGACTCTAAGCAGAACGAGGTGGTAGAATTATGGACTGGCCTATAGCCAGCCTATCCTGTCAATTTCACAAACTACAGTACCAAAAATTGGCTCAAAACCCACGGTTTGAGAACCACTGCTTTGGAATGTTCTCCAAGCATTACCAGGAGAGAATATACTCAGCTTCCTCCCAAATTTACATGTACAATCAGTGTGCAGCCATTCACATTTGCAAACATTCTTGGTTTGTTCCCCCATTAAGAAATTACATGCTTCATCCCCCAAAACAACATGGGATTTGAAAGTGAGGCTGCAGACAATCAATAGCAGAAAAGCATGTATTTTTAAGTAGCAGAAATCAGATCTTAGTGGTGAGGAATGAAGCCATTACGGTCTCAGAATTACACAGAATGTACACCTGGGTCAGAAGATTCAAATGAAGATGATCTTCAAAGATGCAGTTTAAAGTAGATATTCAGTCCATAAATGAAGCAACAACATTTGATATTCACCAGTAGTAATGAAGCCCCAAAACTTTGTAAGGAACAGCCACTTGAATAAGGAACCAAGATCAGCCAGCTCTATCCTCCAAAGAGGGTTGCCAACCTGTTAAGCAGCTCCCAAGTTTCAAAGCTTAATGTGCAGGTGATGCTGAACACCTGCTTGTCTGACAAACATCTGTCAGTGCCTGGTTGGATTCAGATATAATACAGAAACACACATTTTGGGCTGCATCCATGTCATGAAGACCCAAAATGGAAAACACATTGGCAAGACTTTATTTAAACCAGGATCAGAACTTCTTTCAGCACCTAAGATTTCAAACATGTGAAGCAACAATTTTTAAAAGTGTTTATGAGCATGTGCAAAGTGATTTTCTATCAACATTCTGTAACTACTTCCTGAACTAACTGGCATCTGGGAATAGAGAATGGGCAGAAAAATCTGGTCAGAGGTAAAGATGTCATAACCACAGGGAGGACACAGAATCCCAAAATGTAGGACATTGTGAAATAAAAAGCTAAAAACGCACACACATTGATTTTGGGGTTGTCCTGTCCTTTTAGTGCAACCCAAAGAATGAAACACACATGCAAGCAAGTGATGTGGGCAGCCTCTCTTGACGTTGGCACCCCCTGTCTGTCTTGAAATGTAGGACAGTTTGAAACTTACCAGGACATAAGGTTGAAATGTAGGACATGTCCTGGAAAAGAGAGGAAGCCTGGTCACTCTGCTGGCATAATTTGGCTTCCAATCAAGTCTGTCCCGAGCACCTCTCCTTGAAAAAGTAACCACTGCCCTTCTGGACTGAGATAAGTCCGAGCAGCTAGTCCTATTTACATAGAAATCTTACCTGGTTCTCATCCACCGATTCGATTCGGACACGTTTCCGAGAAGCATTGCTCAGCTCCTGCCCTTTCACGGGAATGACTGCAACATCAGCCAGAGCTCGTCTAGCTCTTGCCTGCTGCAATTCGCGAGCCTGCACCGGGCTCACCGTGTCGAAGGTGCGTGGCAGGCTGGAGAGAAGCCTTGTCCGCTCGGCCACGGGCCTGATCCCCTCTTGGGTTGCCTCGAACTTGATGCGAAGTGTCTGGACGAAGCGACGCAGCCGGTCTGGAGGACAATTGGAGAGCAGCAACTGCACGTGGGTGGGACCTGTGCCCAGCCGAATCGAGCTCTTGCCATCCTTCACGAATCGCGTGAACAGTCGTACTTCGTCTCGCCGCAATGGGAAATTCCGGGGACGACCCGCACCGCTCGCGTTTGTCACTTGCAACGCCAGCTCACGGAACTCGTCCCGGCCCAGGGTAGCCCAAGCATCCCGAAGCAGCACCCGATTTGGGGCTGCTGCATTCAGGTGCTCGATGGTTATCGTGCAGCGAATCCGCCCGTCCGATTCGAAGTCCGATTGCATCCTGCCCGTGTGAACACGAGGAATGAAATAAAGGAAAGGGCAAAGAAGGCTACTAAAGACTGGCTAAAATAGATACGGCGTCAGTAGAATAGATTCGCGAAGGATTGGAGGGACCAAAGCTTGCAAGGACATTGAGTTTTTGCTGCCTGTCAGGGCCGGTCACCGCTTTCTGTAGCCTCAGCTGGTTTCCCCGGCACAGAACGCATCCTCCTGGCCCCAGTTTAAGCAGCTCTGCTGCCACATTCAAACCCGGAGAGTTGCACGCAGTAGCCAACCAGCGCTTTGGGAACTTTAACTTTTCAACCAATAAGAGAGCGGAGGTGGAGCCAAGCGTCTAGGCACAATCGCTCCCGCGACAGCCTAGTCAGTTGCTAGGATACCAGTCGCCGCAACCCCCCGCAGTAGAAAGGACTTCGCGGGGTTCTGACCGTAAAGCCCCCAAGCGATGGCGGGGGTGTCACGGGCTCCAAAGGAGCCGCTCGACCCAGTAAATCAGAATAAGATCTTCTGCGAGACGATCCGGAAGGAATTGCGACACCAGCGCCTGCACACGGAGTACGGGATGAACGCCCTTATGACGGGTATGGCGAGGGGAGGGGGTGTAATTAAGCAGATTCCCGGGGGGGGATTCCCTCTTCACATGGAAGACTCCCCCCACCAGCGCATAGCCGAGCTAATGGCTTCCTAGCAAGGAAAAAAAAGTACTTAGACTGCAATTGCAATCCTATATACTTACCTGAGAGTAAGCCCCATTGAACCCGGTAGGGCTTACTTCTGAGTCAATAGGGCTGCACTGTCAACATCAGCCACATGAACCAGATAAGAAGGTAGTGGATGTGTGTGAATGTAATGTACACATGTACAGAATATATAGTTCTAAACTGGGGGTAGGGGAAAAGGCATAGCAGCTAGTGCCCAAACTAACGTCTCCTGTAGTCACGCCAGAGAATATACCATACCGTATATCACAAAATAAGCCTTGATGCTCAAACAGAAATTAAGATTGCAAGCCTATGGAGAGCTGGCTGGGCCTAATGCATTGGGTCAAGCTGCATGAGAGCCCTGGTGGATGCATAATTCCTCTCATTCCCAGTTCCAGACTTAATTCACTTGGGAGCCACAGAGGACAGCAATTTATCTCCTTAGCAGGCCTATATGTACTTGAATATATAACCCAAACTCAATCAGGAATAGTAATTTAAACAAACTGCAATGTTTAAATCTTATCCCATCTGACTATTGCCCCAAAAGCCAATCTTTCCCTGTAAGAGGAACAGCAAGCTTTAACTTGCCATGGTGTTTGTGCTAAATGTGTGCATCATCCAGAGCACATCTTTGCTCAACTACAGAATTCCTTAGAAAGAAAAGAAATACAATCACGTTTGAGTTTCATCAGTCCCTAGCCTTTCCTTCCTGCCCCCCCCCCACACGCATGCATGCACGCACTGCTGCTTGAGGTCCACTAGTGGCTAATTTTCATTTTTCTTGCTTTTGCCTTGAAGTTTACAATGTAACCGGAAAGCCTAGTTCTTGGCATGATAACTTAGAAGAGCCTGCGGATGGTAAGAAAGCCCTTGCTTTTAATGTTTAGTAATGAAGTGGAAAATAATCAAATGTGTTTAAGAAATACTTCCCGTATGAGAAAATTATAGCATACAAATTTCTCTATGTACTTGCAAAAAGACTGTTCACACTATGAAGTAAAATGTCTCAAATAACTGATAGCTCCCATTTATATATATAACTCTAGACTATGTGAATGTGGCCTAAATACTTTGAATGAGTTTCTTGCTAGGTAGTAATTCTGGCCCTAGAAACCGCAGTACCTAGCATTCTTTTGTTAACAGTACTGTCTAGTTAGTCAATTTGCTGCTACTTGGTCTTTCCTGTTGTCTGCCTTTCAGTGGTTCTGTGAGCCACATACAGTGCTAGCTACTTGTGGATGGTATGTAGTTTATTTGTTCTTGTGGTTGTTCTGTAACTTTAATCCTTAACAGCACAACTTGCATGTCATATTGTCTGCACTAACTCCTTCCGTCTTTGTCCTGAAATGCTTTAAACCAGCAGTGGCTAACCTTTTTGCAAGTGTACCACCAGTCAAATCCAATATGAGACAGGATAGTTGCATTTGAGCACAATTCTCAGTATATTCATTGACAGTTTTTCATTTAGTTGCAGTGGCATCTCTACAGGGATGGCAAAGCTCTAAGTTTTGCAAGAAGCCTTACCTTGCAGTGGAAATCACTCCTCTCCTGCACCATTTTAGCCAATCCTCACAGGGAACAGCAACATCTTGGCTTGCTTACTGGCTACAGCAGCAAGGAAGAGGAGGGATTTACATGACAGGGTAAGGCTCCTTGCAAAACTTAGAGCTCTGTCCTCCCTGTAGACGCCTCTGTTTAGTTGGTAACCAACACAAAATGGGGGAGGCAGGCCTAGCATTGGACTGATTATGTCAGTTGGATGCCCACCCGCCCAAAAAATTATTTCAGCTCCTAGTCTCTTTGTGCCGCATATTCCTTTGGGCTGTGACACTTTTGCTACTTGTACCATAGGCTGGCCACCTATATCTCAGAACTAACATTAGCCTAAGTGTGCAGTATCAGTTTGTACTTACTGTTTCCCCCTCGTTACTTTTAACCCAGCAAAAATCAGATCTGTTTACATCCCATTTTAATTGATGGAACCACGCATTTAGGTTCACCACTTTTGCAGACATTAATGTAATTGAGATGTACGTAACTTTTGGTGCACAAGCAGCTGTATTCCTCATTCTTACTCTCAAAGCCCTCCCTGGCTCTCCCTATCTCTCAGCCGCCATATCCTACCACACCCATTCATGCCCTTTGCCCTTCCAACTCTTACCATTTGCAAACATCTTGAGGTCTCTTGCTCCCTTAAATGAAGCTCTTTTCTTGCTTGCTGCCTCTTATGCATGGAACTGCCTCCTAGAACACCTCCAAGATGTTTCCTCACTCAAATTTCCTTCAAATCCCTTCTTCACAAAGCCATTAGCTAGGCATACATAACTTAAACCAGCGTTTCTCAAACTGTGGGTCAGGACCTGATTTCTGGTGAATCCCAGAGTCTCCAATGGAATTAGGATGATGGAAAGATCAGGTATCATTGCTTGCCTCAAGCACCAGGTGTTTAAAAAAATCAGATGGCTGTTAACTGCCCTGCAAAGAGCTGAGCTCATGCAGTTTGCAAGCTTGAACAAATATAGGGAGATAAATGTGAGCATCTTTTTTTTCTGCTTCCCCTCCCCCCAGTTCATCAATGACAGGTAGGGGTCGCATAACTAAGCCCCTCAAACTTTGAGGCTATTCATTAGGGCTGCCCTATTACAAGAAATGGATTGAGTTTTCTGTGAATAAATATTACTTTATTACTTTCTAGAGCACTTTTTTTCTCTCAAAGCTAAGTGGATCCAGATTGAGTGTCATTTTAAAAGTTGGGTCCCAGTGCTCAAAGGTTTGAGAAACAATTGGGTATGCTTCTTCCGTTTACCCCTGCTCCCATCCACTTCCGTCCCATAGACAGTATCCAGACTGTAATCCAGACCCCTGAAGCAGGGGCTTATCTTCTCATCAATATAAAATACCATACACATTAATGACACTATCTTAGCAATAATGATAATTCACTGTCAATTTTTTAACCCAACAGGTAAGTTCCTGAAACTTATTCATCATGCTGCTCTTGAACCTGCAAAGAAATACTCAGAACCACAAACCACCAGCCAGGAAATTGGCTGGTTCTGCACACCCTTGGTGAGTAGGTTTCAGGAGTTAATGTAAATGTAGCTGCCTGAGCGGTAGGAATGGAGGATTGCCCCACAAATTCCTAATCGGACATACTAAGAATCCTTGCCACTATAGCTGTGGAAAAAAGTATTGGCAAAGTCTATCAGATACTACCAATAAATTATCAGAAATTTCACCAAATTTGGAGAATTTCAATTAAGTAGTGGTTAGAATCAGACTCAGCACACCTAGTTTCAAATCCCCCACTGGGCTTAAAGGGTGACCTTGGATCATTCACTCAATCTACCCTATCTCACTGGAATATTGTTAGGATAAAAGGAGGGTAGGAGCCATGAATATTGCCTTGAGCTTCTTGGTTGAAAGGCAGTATGCATGTGTGAAAAAAATATTATTTCCCCCTTATGCATGATGTTTTTTATACTATGATTAAACTTTCCATTGCAGGTTAATCTAGATCGGAACGATCCAAGGTTGAATTTCCCATCTCGGAGCACTGAAATCACCAGATACATGGCCGCCATGTGGCGCCTGAAGGAGATGTCGAAAGATAAGAGATGAGCACATCATAGCACCATAGGGTTTAAAGGCGCCTGTACAGTGGGGTTTGACCTGCATTAGCCCGAATTCTTAGCAGCCATGTGGAACAAAGTGGAGCCGTAAGGCAAGGAAGGTATCTCATGGTTAGAACACTTAGTGCTTACAATAAAATTGTCCCAAAACTTGTCTGCAGCTGTACCTGTTATATTTATTTTAATGGAGAAGCACCTTTTCTCTAAAAAGGGAATAGAACAAAATCTGATTCCATAGAACAAGCACAGTTTACATGACGCAGCAGCTTGAGAAATAGTGGTAGTGGCAGACCACCAGCTTCTACTGCTGAATAGGGGACAGGGATCCTTTAGCAGAGGGAACCATGAAGCAGCATAGGAGTGGCTGCTTCAGTACTGTCCAGGCATATGGCTGCCAAGGGGTAGCAGAACCTGATGCACAAACCACTGTTGCAGATGAGCTGCAGAGAGAATTTAAGAGATCAGCAAGTTTCTCCTAATGCCACCCAGAAGGGACCTCCCAATGAGAGTATGGCTGAAGTATCTACACTCTTTCAAAACTGTTTAATAGTCTTGCATAAGGAGACTCAAGAAAGACCAAGTCAACATTAAAAGAAAGAGGCAGCAGGATGCTACTGGTGGCAGTTCATGTCCAAACACTGGGGTGCTCAACATTCAGCAGTATTGTCTGTTGATTCTGTCGCAGGCTAAATGGCCAGGGAGGCCATGACCATCATCAACTCATGGCTACATGCCTACATTCTGGAAGAAAGTAAGACTTCACAAAACAGAGGTCCACCCTTTCCAATTCTTATCGGGAGCGGTTCTTTATTTTCTGCCTCATCTTTTTGCCAGGCCTCTTCTGCAAAGAGAGAGATGGAAAAATACAGAATTATCCACTTAACTATCCCACCACCTCAGTCCATACACAAGAGGGACCACATGCCAGAATGAACGCTCCCTGACCAGCCTAATTGTAGCAAGACATTCCTAGACAGCTGCTGTTCATTAAACAGGATTTTCACCATGCTCTTCTAGAATATAGTCATCTTACTTCCCACATGCCTGTTCATGCCAAGTACTCACCTTGGCAACCTTTTTTCTTGCTTTCCCAGACCCTTTGTTATGGGCCACACTAGCACGGAAGCCGGACACATCATTGTGACTGTCTCGAGTGTTCCACTTTGTGCCTTTCTTTTTACCACCAAAACCAAACTTCTGGTTCTTGTAGCGTCGTTTGGCATTTGGTCTGAAAGGAAAACAAAATTAGTCAGCCATGATTGGGTACTATCCCACCTCTTCTCAGATTTGTAGGTTATGGTCTGCAGCTCAACAAATAATTTGCCTGCCATCCCTATCCTGATAAGACAATAATATATCCATCTCTGGTGTGTTCCCTTTTAAGAAGTGCCCCCATCCATACACAGAGAGGTAGCAAAATACTTCCAATTTTTTCATATTATAAAATAATAAAAACTCAGAGTGCAATTCTATGCATACCTACTCCACAGTACATTCCACTTTGCTTAATAGGCTGGATAAGGCATAGGACTGTAGCCTCACTCAGCTTCAAGGTTAATGCTGGAAATAGCAGAAGGCAGTGGTCAATTTATGTGTCCTGATTCCCAACAAGTCCCAGGCTAAGTCTTCTAGCTTGCAGTGGTAATCAAACTATCTGGAAATGCCAGTTCCAAATGTTCACAATCATAAATCTGCAATGCAATCCTATGCCTGTCCACTCAGAAGTAGTTCTTACCAAGTTAAAAGGGATGTACTCCCATGTAAGTGTGCATAGGATTGCAGCACTAGCTCCTGTCATTCTCTCTCCCTTCCAGGTACAGAAACTAGTATTATTTGGTTCAACAGGAACAAAATATAGTGAACCTTCAATCTAACAGATTAATAATGTTGAAAGGTCAGTTAAATGAAACTGATTTGTGACAGTGCATACAGGCATGCGCAAAACATATATGGCTAGTTTTATAACGAAGGAGACAACATCTATTATTTCCAAAAATCTGTTGAGGGTTCACTGTACACAAAATAGGTAAAATATTTTTTAGTACATCAATATTTTCATTCTTCAAGAATGTGCAAACTCTTGAATTATACAGAGAACCAACTTAAAAATGCAGAACTGTACACCTTCACAAACAGGATGTGTCCAGCAAAACAGCTGTTCATGACAATGCAAAAGAAATACTTGTTTCCTGGTCATACCCTTTCTTATTTAGTTGATTTCCAGTTCCCTCCTTCTTCTTGCCCCGAGTAGGTACTGGCTGCTCTCCCTCCAGGAATTCCAGTTTGTCTGAGAGACCTAAAAAGAGAGCAGAATGGTTGAACAGCATTAAAACCAAGTCAGAGAGAAACTGTAATGATTGCTGCATGAAAACTACTTTTATACCTAATGGATAATGGCACAAAACACTTTCAAACTGCTCTGTGATCTTTCTAACAATCTCACATTCTAGGTCAGTGATAGTGAACCTTTTGGGTTTGCTGTGTCAAAAATATATAACTTTACTATTGGCATATCACTCCCTACCCCCAACAAAAGAGAAACAATTATTTACATATTCATTTGTTTTATAAAATACTGTTCAATCATGTGTGAGGCTATGCGTTATATAAAGAAACATCAAATCATTACAAAAACAAACTCAGTTGGTGAATGCTGATGTGTGGCCCAAAACATTGTGTGTCTCCTTTGACACGTTTGTCATAGGTTCGCCATTACTGTTTTAGGCCATAATTCCCACTATATAGATGACAGGTAGTTTGGGGAGTTTATGAGATAAAATATGAGAGTAGATCATGCTGTACCAAACACAAAGACAGTGACTGATTACTCAAAGGGATTCAAGTAAGAGTATAGTAGATGCATTGGGAAAGATGGAGCCTACCCTTACAGCCTACTCTTCTTTCTGGCATTAATATGTAATATACATTAACATATTTATGCCTAATGTATTGATTCAGAAGCATTAATTCAGCCAGGTCTGTACCTACTGCAACTACTTTTAGAAACAAAAAACACACAAACGTTTTTGCAAAGAAATCTAACTAGATCAACAGGCTACAGAGGAAGATTTCTAGAATTTGCAGAAATTGTAGAAATGTATTTGTAGAAAGAATCAGTCATCCTAGTAGCACTCCCCTGGCCATTGGCATTGGGGCTGGGTGGATGCAGCAATGAGCTCTTTGGATGTCAGACTGACACCAGGATGCCACTCCATGGATGACAGACTGCATCAGGGTTACCCTGAGACTGCAGACATTACTGGGAAGGGCTACACCAGCAGGGCATTGCCTAGACAGCTTAGGATAGTTATTGCACTGTTGGCACAGCATCCAAATAGGACTGGACCATACTAATATCTAGTGGGACAATCATTCACAACAGAGGGCTGTGCTTATCCTGCTTCTGTTATGCAGCAATAAAGACTCTTATGTGTTTTTTCCCACAGCACAGTTCCTGTACCACATCTATCAAACAATGCTTCCAACTCCCCTTGCAAGACTTCAGAGGTGGAAAGAAGAGCAGAATGCCTCACCTTTCTGGTATTTCTTGACTGCATGCAGCATCATGGACTTCTCTTTTTGCCTCTTCTGCAACACCTCAGTTTGTACCTGCCAGCAAGAAATCAAATATTAGGCTTGTATTTGTAGAAAGACTAGGCCAACCTTTGCCCCAGTTCTTCCAAAAGAACTTTGCCCTCTCCTTTGCCCCAGTTCTTCCAAAGACTCCCCTCTTTTGTGCATCTGTGTAACACACACTTAGCTGCTGCCTGAAATTTCACTGCAATTCTGTGCAGTACACATGCTCCACTGCCATCTCACACAGCCAGTAAGTGGCAGCTTCCCCTCTCCTCTGCTACTGGACGAAGGAGTGTGGGAAGCAACCATCTTTATTCACATGCCTGCTAAGAAAAGCAGCTGGGTAGGCAAGAGAACAGGGCACTTCTTTCTTCCTCATCATCCTGTTTAAAAGAAACAGGATGAGCAGAACATGCAGGGAGCTCCCAAACGCTCCACTCATTCTGCTCAAATCTTATTAGGATGGCGTGGAGGAAAGAGGTGCAGCTGGAGCTGAAGGTAAGGGGGTAGAGGTAGGGGTGGGTTCCAGACTGCTGCACTCTGCTTCTCCTCACTCACCTGGCTGCTTTCCTAAGCAAGGAGGTGGCAGCAGCTTTCCCCCCTTTTCCTTTCTGGGCTGCTGCCACCCTAAATGCAGAGAGTGAAATGGTCCAATGAGTGGCGCACTAGAGGCGGTGACAGGTAGATGTAAAGAGCAGGGTATCCCACATCAGTTTGCTGCTCCCTGCAACTTGCCAGCACGAGCCTTTCAGTTGGCATCATGGGTGGACCAGCCCCAATTGTGTATTATAAACACACAAAATTATCCCCAAAAATTATCCTCTCCCAAAATTATCTACCTTCTAGACCTCCAAACTAACTGCCAAAAAGTACACCCTTCTCCTCAAATTCCAGGAGCCTTTTTGCTCTTCTGAGATTTCCTCCTTACCTTTTTGCCATATTTTCTCAAAGCCCGGAGCTGTTTGGCTTTTTCACTCTTTTCCATTGCTTCTTGTTTGCTCTTCAGCTTTTGCCGGATCTAAATTAGGAGAACAAACATGGTGGTTATGCAGATGAAGGAGGCTTCTAAAGCCAGTGGCTTTGTTCTTATTCAGGACAATGACTCTTAGCAAGTTTCACCAACAATAGAAGCAGCTGCAGTGCATAAGAGGTGCCAATTTTGCTTATCACCCCACATAAGTTATGTATTACTTTAATTCACTAAATACAGGGAGCTTTTACTTACCTGAACTGGCATTATATTACTTAATATTTAAAACACAAACACAGAGGATTAATTGCATCAGCACCCTCATTTTATGTTTGCAGGGAACTGTCCCTCCTCTATCCACATCCAAGTCCAATTCCTATTATCATCAATATTCATCTTCAGAACTTGAACCAAGGCAAATTGAAAAAGCTAAGGAGCAATGACTCTGTTATGGTCAATTTTGTTAACCATTAATGATTTGAAGTACTATGCACATGGAAGAAACAAACACCGCAAAAGCTCTATTTTCTCCATTTCCAGCTTCCAATGAGGTATTATCATCCGGCACTACCAGAACCTGTCACAGTTTTGGATCAGAGAGGGAACTACAAACAGGTCCATTATAAAAGCTAGACACAAAACGTTTGGGGAGCTACACATCTTACTTTTTGCATTTGCTGATCAGATTTTGCCATCTCTGCAAAATAGTCATCAGGTCGCTTAGTGAGGATTTTGAGCTGATGCAGCCGAGGTAAGGCTTCTAGAACAGATGCTTGGGCCTGATGGTAACTGGGAAAACAAAAGACAGCATATTGAAACATTTATATCCTGACGGCAGCTGGCATCCTTTAATGGCCTTTTGTATCATTCATGGCCTGGCAATAAAGGTAAGTAGGTTGTAGGTTTTTCTCACTGAGCTAAACCACTAGTATATATTTGGACAAAATAAAAGAATCTCTTTCCAGTTGGGTGGACTTTTTCCATCTAATGTTGTTGTAGGCAGGATGCCTAAAAGGAAAGTATGGCCTTGTGGGAACCACATTCACATCTCCCAGGTGGGATTTCAACTCTTATCTCCTGCTTCTTACAAACCTATCAGATGGCTTAGAGTATAGCTTTCTGGGAATTTGCTGCAGCTGCTGTAACGTGCACTCTTTCCTCGACATAGCTCCCTTCCCATTTCCTTACGATGTGCTTACTTCCTATACACAGACACCAATACAAAAGAAGCACCTTTGAAAGTGGCGACTCTTGCAGTTAGCTGGTGGATAACAACTATTCAGCCCAACAGAACACCACTTTCGGCAGCTGTTGCTGGTGTCTCTCTTGTATGTTTGTGAGCCCTTTTGGGACAAGGAACCATTTTCTCATTTCTTTTGTTATATAAACCACTTTATGAACTTTTAACACAATCCTAACCAACTTTCCAGCACTAAATAAAGGTTCAATGTGAAGGATGTTGCAGACTGACAATACATGATACGCTTGGGGGGGGGGGGGGCTGTTCCTAGATACAATGAGTGGTTGTTGATAGCCTAGTTTGTAAGCTACTGTTGTGCTGTTGCTCCCACTGTTGAGTGCATAGGACTGCAATTATCTTATGCCAGAACAATGGCCATTTAGTGTAGCATGCCCACAGGATTGGGATACTTCAAGTATGCACATAAGGCCAGTATACTAATGGGTTCCTACATAGTGGGCAGTAAAATGGTGACAGAAACTACTTAGATGCATGAAGCATGCATGAGATGCGGTTTCTTCTGTTGTGCAGACTGATGAGGACAATGCAACACATCAGGCTCATAGGAAAAATCCCTTTCTCACATACAGACTTACAAGCTCATCTCTCTCCTGAAGTCATCCTCAGGGTCGGCAGCATCATTTTGAGGCACGTGACTAGAAGCTGCATTTGTGGCCAGTTGAGAAGTAACATCAAGCCGTTCTACCCAGGCTAGATGCCTCTGGAATTCTGACAGACACTGCTTCAATCCATCCTAGAAAGGAACACATTAACTGTGCATAAGTGGATGGCATGAGTTTCTATGGTATGAAAAACTAAAGGCAAATACAGAATTAAGAAATCATTACATTAGAAATGCATTGTTGAGAATATGGAACAAATATAAAAGTAGGTTTTATACAAAAATACCATTATGGGTTTCTCCACAAGAGGCCTTTTTTGGTCACAGTACAACATCAAGAGATGTCTGGTTATTATATAGAAATTTATTAGTTTTTTCACAAGGAGAATGTAGGATGAAGACAAGAGAGGAATTATCAGAAGAAGGAAATAGCTGTCAATGGTTCCAGTATGTACAGCTGTTTAAGAGATTTAAAATGAGACAAAAGGTTATATGGTTTTAAGATCAAATGTCATTATCAGAAACCAATTGTTTACTGGAGAAGAACAACATATTGCTAAAATGTATAGGTTATTGTTGAAATATAAATATATAATAACAGAAGAGGAAGAAAGAATGTATGATACAATGGGCAAAAAATGTTGGTCATGAGATTTTAATGGAACAGTGGGAAAGTTTGTGGAAACATTGAAATTTACATTAAATGTAAACCTTAAAGATAATTTTTATAAGATGATGCATAGATGGTATATAACACCAGTTAAAGTAGCAAAAATGTATAAAAATGTGTTGGATAAATGTTGGAAGTGTAAGAACACAAGTGTAAGAAACAACATTTTCCATATGTGATGGACTTGTACAAAAGCAACAAAATATTGGGCTAAGATACACCAGCAGATGCAGTGGATTTTTAAGGTAAGCTTACGAATGACACCAGAAGCCTTCTTGCCAGGTATAATTGAGGATCAGGTACTAAAAGATTTTGAAATTTTATTTTTGTATGACAACTGCAGCAAGGATATTGTATGCACAGTATTGGAAGGTTCAAGACTCAATTGAAGACTCATGGATAAAAATTTTGGACTTAATGGAAATGTACAAACTTACGATTTTACTTAAAGAGAAGTCAGTAAAGTCATTTATGGATAACTGGAAACCACTCATTGATGTCCTGCATGAGAAGGGGAATTTCAGAGCAACAAATTCCAGACTTGATGAATAGGTAGATGATTTAGATACAAAATGTTATGCTGGGGATTACAATAAGTGATAACAAGATTTTTTTTTTTGAAAAAAAGAAAGTAAGAGATCAATTAAGAGACAATTTTTAAAAGGAGCAGTTATTGATATATATTGTAAAAATTGTAAGTAATTCAAATGTATTGCTCCACGCGGACTTTATATATTTTGAATTTGGTTTTTATTTTATTTTTTGTAGTTTTGAGTTCCTTTTTGTGGTTTTAAGAAAAAGAAAAAAGTGCATAAGTGACCCACATAAAGTCTTCTCTTGTACCCTAACTAGCATAACAAACCAAAACAGCATTAGGAGTATGTAGGAGCATGCCTGCCAACACATGTCAGCCAAATTAATGGCAACATTTTATACTTACCCCATCTCTATAGTCCAAGGGAGAGAAGCAGTAAATGTGCTACAACTGGTATAAGATATCTAATGTAAAGACAAGATCCACCCACAACAGAATGTTCATATCATACAGATGCTCAATCTAGTAATGCACACCAATCCCACACAGCACTCACCACATTGTTGAAATGTTTTGGTCGTCCCTCAAGCACAACATTTATGCCTGGTTTCAGTGCACCTTTTGAAAAGGCCTCCTGGAGCTACATTAGAGAAACGCAAAACATCAGCAAATTCCTAGAAAACCTGACACATCCAAATATTGTGGGACCCATAATGTGTGTCCCTTGACAGCATAAAAAAATATGTGACAAGCATACAACTGAGCACAAGAGGTTGGGTGTGAGAGAGAAGAGTTGAAGCCAGATCACTCAACTTTCAGATTACTAGGCAATGCAGCTCTCTATATCTGACCCTACATAAGCACGTATGGCTTGAAGTACTGAACAAGTACTACACTGTGTCACAGATTGGGGTAACAGCATACAGTAATGCCTAAAAGTGGGAGCTACTAAACCTCTAGCTCAAATCTCACAAGAAGTCTTCAGTAAATCACTGTTCTTTCAGCCTCAGCCCTACCTATTTACATGGAGACAACAAAAATAGTCTAACTTACAGAGCTGCTGTAATATTATTGAGATAATATACCTGTATATACAGTATATATTTAGTATTTTGAATACTTTAAATGCCCTATCACTAATACATGTGTGCTGTGCACTACACTGCTACCACAAGCCTCCTAAGAGATTTCAGTGTCTGAACAAACAAACCACTGCAGATTTTAAGTCTTGGAGCTAGGCAGCTCTCCCTAGATGAACTGAAGCAGCGAGCTTCTACACCAATCTATAAAAAGAGACCAAAATGAACCATCACGGACTGTTATAGAACCTGGCCTCAGCATATAGCCAGCATGAAAATAATTTACATCAAGGAAAATTCGAGGTGCTCGTCCTATTTTGTGACCGCAACACGAAACGCACCTCTCGGTCAGTAATAAGAGATTCTTCAGAATCTGATGACGAAAAGTCTTGGTCCATGTCCACCTGGGGCATCGCACAGCGTGCTTCGAGATGTCACGACTCCACTTTCTCCAGGCTGCAGCAGGAACAAAATTAGTTAGGCAGCCCATTTCATTATCAAAACGGTGCGGGGAGATTGGGAGGGGGGCAGAATTACTCAATTTCCCCCCCTCGCATGGGTGGTGGTGGTGGTGGCTCCAGAACCACATGAAAAAGTTCATCACACGACATACTCTCTTTCCCATCCCCTTACATTTACAGCCGAGAAAAGCGCCACGTGTTGAATTCCTATCTCCCAAAATTACTCCTAATTTGACAGTACACCGAGCTAGGAACTTTTTTCCTTCCGCGGGACGTCTCTTTCCCTCCAATCCCCCGTTTACTCACCCCTAAACGAGAGCAACACGCCACAAACACTGGCGCCACGAGGACCTACCGGGACCTGCCCAGGACCACTTCCCGTCCCCAGGACGCTCCTGCTGCACGCATTTCCGTTTCCGTTAGGACTGACTTGTCCTCACGCTTCCGGGACGCCGTCTCCACGGCAACCGGTTCCACACTGCTCTTTGTTGTGTTCTGTCCTGGCCACTTTCGCGAGCGATATCGAGGGCTCAGAGGACCTGTGTAGCTGAGGGAGGACGAGGCGGGCCTATAGGAAGAGCAGTTACTGACCGAGGAAGGCCGGGCGAGCTACAGCCCGCGGAGGCCGTTGAGGAAGGGGCGGGGAGGGGGAGACCCTGGGAGTAGACAAGCCGGTCTGACTCTCTCTCCCGTTTGTATCTCTGTTCCAGCAGAGTTTGCTGCATCTCAGGCGCCATGTCGGTGATTGTGGCACAGTCTCTGCACGTCTTTGGATTCCAATCTCGAGTCGCAAACAATATTTGTTTCTTTGATGAACAGATAATCGTATACCCTGCGGGGAACTGCTGTGTCAAATATCACATAGAGCAGAAATGGCAGAAGTTCATTCCAGGTAATGGGCTTGCTCCCTCCCTTTCCTAATTCCCAGCGATGACAGAGAAATGTAATCAATGGGACATTTCCCTTTCACAGCTTCAAAAATAAAAAGGCAGGCCCTTCTCTGCATTTTCAGCTGCTTTCTCTCTGTTTGCAGAGTTTGTGCCTTAAAGATGTGCCAGGTATTACTTCACCCCTGCTAACTGGGCAAGAGGCACTTTTTCCAAGTGGTGTTCCTCTTATATTTAGCAGGGGGAGAGTAATTGTCCCTCTTCACCCCCGCGCAGTGTCTTTCTAATTAAATGGCTGTTACTGGTGGTCTGCCTTTTCTTTTTTTTAGATTGTGAGCCCTTTGGGATAGGGAGCCATTTAACTTTATTATTACTATTTGCCTGTAAACCGCTTTGTGAACTTCGTGTTGAAAAGCGGCATATAAGTACCTGTTGATTGATTGATTGAAATCTAGTCCTTAGGATTTGAGCTTGGATACGGTTGAAATTTTTGCTCAGAACACAGATAGAACATTGACCATGGGAAGCATAGGAAAAGCTAGTAAACCTCACATTTATACTGCTGAATATACTAAATATACTTTGGAAATTTACCGACCTTATTTTTAGACGTGTTCACAATTCTGTTGTTAGCACAAGTTGCTGGGAAAATGGCTTCCTTGTCCCTACTGATGTTGCATCCAATATGGAGGCAGCACAAACAATTAAATTTCCAATTCTTTTTTCACATAGTGGTTTCCTAAACTCTTACTGTAAACTATTTGAAAATGAGATGAAGGTAACCTTAGCATTGGAATTTGCTGACGTTTTGGCCTCAGCTTCTGAAAACTTAACAATATTACGTTAGGTTCACATTCGTTTTTTCTTTGTGTTTTACAGGCTCAGAGAAGAGCCAAGGGATGTTGGCACTGGCTGTTAGTCCAAACCGACGCTATTTGGCCATTTCAGAGACATTGCAAGATAAACCTACTATCACAATCTATGAATTGTCATCTGTCCCATGCAAGAAGCGGAAGATTCTGAACACCTTTGATTTCCCTGTTCAGGAATTTATCAGTCTGGCTTTTTCTCCCGATTCCAAATATCTGGTGGCTCAGACAGGACCTCCTGAATCAAACCTTGCCTACTGGATGTGGGAAAAGCAAAGAACAATGGCAATTGTCAAGGTTGATGTTCAGAACAATCCCCTCTATCAGGTAAGGTGGAAAAGAAGAACATTGTCCAGTGGCAGGCATCTCTTCCAAGGTCCTTTTTATATACTTATACTCAGGGACATAATCAAAATAAGTGTTACCACTAGTAATTTACCTTAAGTGAAAACATTGGGCCCAACCTCTGGAGACCTGTGGTGGGGGAGGGCGGACCCATGGGCAGACCAGTCCAAGGAGGGTATAGGACCAGTCTAGGCTGATCACTCTGGCCTCATAGGCTCTACACGAGGCCCTTGGATCTGCGCTAGTGATTTCTCTGGCACACATCAAAGTTGCCCTATTGGGGAGGCTTTGGTGCAACACGGGGTAAAGGGAAATTAATACCCATTACTCCGAATTGCACTGCAAGCAGCCCATACTGAATATGGGGCAGGCTAGTGACATTTTTGTCTGTGATGTTTTTGTTTGTTTTTCTCTGCAAACAAAACATACTGAAACATAAACCCCCTTTAAGTATCAAAAGTTTCTAAGGATTAGTGGAATATATTAATTATTTTATATATTTTTCAGATAAATATATTCAGATTTTTGTATGACTTTGGTCTAATTTTAGGGGGCCAACAGATGATGAAAATAGTTTGCATTCTGACAGTTGATACAAGTACATAATTTACTATATCAAAAGCAGTCCTTTTTTGCCCTGGTCAAATGAAGAACGTAGAGTAAATTGATTGCAGTACCTTGTCATGGGACCATTATCCCATTATTTTGAAGTGTCCTGTTCTTGTGTTTCCCTTAACTTCTGTACAATTGACTTGTATTCTAAATTTCACTTCTTCTGCACTATTTTCAGGAATTTTCTCTTCCTACTGCAATCCCTCACACTGTTCCCAAGGATCCTCCTACCCTCAAGAGCAGCTTTTTGAGGGGCTTAGAGAACTACCCTGTAGGGGGAAGGGAAGTCAGCTTATGCAAGTGCCACTGTGTTCATGCTATTTAGGATACAGCCCTTTAAAATTTATAACACTGCAATATTTTGTGGCCTTCAAACATTCAACTCAACTGGTTGACAATTGTGCACAAATGCCCCTTATGTAATAACACACCTTGTTATCTGTTGCTTTCCAGGTTAGCTTCAATCCACAGGATAATACCCAAGTCTGCGTTACAGGATATGGCATTTTCAAACTGTTCAGATACACAGAGGGTACCTTAAAACAGACCAACTTCATGCGAGGGGAGCCTCAAAACTATCTGTCACATGCCTGGCTCTCTGAAGAGAAGGTGATGGTGGGAACTGACACAGGCAGGCTTTACTTATTTGATTCCGGAGATCTGCGCTGGGAGACAAGTATTGAGCGCAAGGAGGCTCCCTCTGAAATGGAAAAGGAGAAGGAGGAACAACCACAAGAATCAGAGAGGTAAAACAGTCTTCACACTGCTTACTTTGCAGTAGTTTGTGTGATATTAGAGATGGAATACTGTGTTTCAGTAAGACCTGGAACTCCTGGGGTGATGCTGTATCTTGGTCATGATTGTGAACTGATGACCTTGCACAGGCTTAATAGGACCTTGTACTGCTGGAACGAGCATTCTTGCAGTGCAGGGTCCTTTTATAGGCATCACAAAATACAACATGCCATTCAGCGCTGCTGAAGAAATCTGTAAGTCAGTGTGGGGCCCAGGATGGAATGAATGGAGTGAGGAGTGGGGAAGAACAGGTTGGACTGGGGCAGATCGAAGCTGGTAAGAGAGCAGTATCAGCAGTGATGCAGCCAATATCCTATCCCTCTCCCATCGGTTCTCAAATAGGGTCCGTAGCCCACAAGTGGGTCATGAACCAATTTTTGGTGGGTTGCGAAACAGCCTCATCAGCTTTGTAAATGTGCATGAAGGGTTAAACAATCTGCTACTTCGGGGAGAAGCACAGCTGCCCCATCACCATTATAGCCAGAGAAACTTGAGTGGCTGATAAAGTGAAAGATTTTTTTAAGGTGGGCCCTGATGCTAAAAGATTTGGGAATCACTGCGCTATTCTATCCCTCTTCCTGATCTTGATCCACCTTTCTGAGTACACTCAGACTTTCACTAGAGAAGTAGCTGGTACAAGTCCAAGTACATCCATTTGGGTGGTGGAGGCTAACTCCAGGCAAGGGAACAGATCTCCTTTTACCTGGAGGAGACCTCCAGAATCTGAAATTCCCCCATGGGATGCAGTGCATGTTCTGGTGGTGTGGGTGCATCTGGGGTGGGGGGTAAGGTAGGTTTGGGCTGCTCCATCTTTCAACTTTGGTTTCACACAGTATTATCCACATTTTACACTGGTACCATCTCACAATGTTGTTGCAGGTCGAATGATTTCAAGCTATAGATTAAATTCTAAATGTACATATAAGTAAAAGCTGTATTGTAATAATTATTAAGAATACATATACAGGTGGAGCCTTTTTATCTGCGAGGAGTGAAATGTTGGTTCCTTCCAGATGTTTTAGCAGGATATACTAGAAATATAAACCTTGATCTTAAGCATATGGGCAGCCCAATCCTGAGCTGCCTGAGAACTTTGCCCCCCCCCAATTTGGCTATTTGGTTGGTGCAGAGGTGAGGGTCAGGATCAGCACCAAACATCACCACCAGTCCCACCCCCAGTCCGCCCCTCCCCCTGCCCGGCATTGGGCTGGCATTGGAGATGCCCTAGGGCACCTTCGTGACATTAGCCCGGGCTGTACAAGTGTGCTGCCCGCAGTAAGGCCCACAGGATTGGGCCCTTACTGGACTCACAAGTAAGTCCCTTGAGATACTCCTAGTAGTTAAGCATAGGATTACATCTATAAAGTCATAAACATTTGGGGAGAACTCTGTGTTAGTATTTGGATGATGGCTCCAAAAGCATTAGAACACAAGTTTTTAAAAACACAAGTACTTATTTTTGCACTGAACACAACTGATACTTAGAATGTGTTTGACTTTTCTGATTGCCGCTGATTAATACACTTTCTTCTTTTTAAAGCCTTATTGAGTTTCCTGCCCCCAGTTCCCCTGAAATCTCCAGTGAGAAACTTTGTGAAACTGAAATACAGCAGCAGGCATCTCTGCCCCGAGTTTCTGCTATTGCTGCATTTTCCAAGGGCTTTGTTTGTTCAGCTGGTCCAGGGATCGTTCTACTGTTTGAGAAGTCAGAAGAGAAAGAAGGTTACAGAGAGAGTCGAGAGATACGGGTAGGTGTTAGAATTGGGATGTAGGATTCTTGACTTGGCTAATTCCAAACTTGGCTATCTCCTATAAGGAATTCTGAAAACCAGAATATTCTGAAATCCACTGTTTTGATCACTGACATGACATAACTTGTCACCAGCCCACATGTATTCATAACAGAACAAGAAATCAACGTACACAACCTGTGTTTCATGCACAAAATTATTAAAAGACAGTGTATAAAATTACCTTCAGGCTATGTGTCTATGAAACATAAATGCATTTCAGCTTTATAATTGGGTCTTATCCCCAAAATATCTCATTATCTTCATACAAATATTTCAAAATCCAGAAAAATCCAAAACACTTCTGGACCCAAACATTCTGGATAAGAGATACTCAACCCTGTTTCACAGACCAGAACAACTGAAAAGCTTATTCTCACGGAGAGGCTGAGGCTGAAAACGTTGTTGTCATGTGAGCCATACAGAGGATATGTACTAACACCTGAAATTTGAGGGTTCAATTTGCTGTGGAACTCCATTCACAACTGTGTGCTGTGGAACTACACAGACCAAAATCCTTTTAGTCACACATACAATGTTTCCTGCTAGATTTAGCTTAGGAGAAACCAGTTTTGTTTGCTTCCCACATAAATTGGCGGTGCACAATAGTGATTAGCTGGTAGGAAGCCACTTTTCTTCCTTCCCCCCCCCCCATCTAGTATTTTAAATTTAAGAAAAAAGAAACCCTGACTTTTTTTAATGGCATCAAACAAGCATTTAATCAAATAAATTTGCAAGCAGTGCTTGAGAAATTTTTTAAGAGGCAAGCAGCTTGCCTGAAGCATCTGGGGAGGGACAAAGATAAAATCAGTATAGCATTTAGAGGCATCCACGTGTGCTATTTGAGGAAGAAAGGCAGGCGGAAACCAACCTCACCCCACAGCACTAAAGTTTATCATTTAATTTATAATTAACAAATACAATTTAATTTATTCATACTTGGCATTAAGTTTTTTGTATTTTTAAAAGCAAGCAATTTTCTTAAATGTGATATAAAAGTGTAGAAAAGTACTTGTCTCCTTGGCATTTTAATTAATTATTTAACTAGATGGTTCTCCAAATAGTCACTCAAAACTGTGTTCCAAGACAGTTTGTTGTCTTATTCTCAATGATGGAGTCAAGTGCATGTTCTCTCAAAACAAACAGGAAGCTCCTTTAATGAAGACAGGGAGAAGAGATGGACTACTGCATTTTTTTTTTTACTTGGGGCAATTCTTGTAGGCCAGGTTTGTCCCAGCCAATTAGAGATTATCATTTAAAGGGGAAGTTGATTTAAGCATCCTGAGGTTCTGGCCATGAAGTACTCTTTGTACAGAGCATTGCCTGCTAATATGTCAGATACTCCTTTACAATGCATTCCTATGTGTTACTTATTCCTATAAGTAAGCTCCCACGATGTCTGCTGTTGTATAACAGACTTTGATTCATAAAGAAAATCACATATAATTGTTTCTTAACAAAATCAGGATTCGTAAATCCTGTTGAAATTAATGGAATTTTAATTATGACTAACTTATTTGTGTCATCATCTAATGTAAAACTGGTTTTCTCTGTTGAAGATTTTTTTTAAAAACTATTTTAAAAACAGAAAAGCAAAATGAAGCAGGTGCCTTAGAAGTGAAAATCCTTATTAAGGCCGTCTTGCTATCACTACTTATGAATAGAAGTGTTTGAAAATGATGTTATTTACTTTACTCAGAAGTAAGCCCATTGTGTTCAGTGAGATTTAAGCTGTAATCCTATCATTCACCAGAAACAAACAACTTACGGAAAGTTATTTAGTTTTTTGCAGCAGAACTGGATTGAAAAAAGTATATGCTGTATGTAAGGGATGTGGTGGTGCTGTGGGTGAAACCACTGCTGCTGGGCTTTCTGACCGGAAGGCTGGGAGTTCACACGTTAAAAAAATGCGAGTAGATAAATAGGTACCACTTTGGTGGGAAGGTAACCCGCTGCGGTGGTGCTACAGGCTTAGAAACGGAGATGAGTACTGCCCCCTACAGTTGGTCACAACTAGACCATTCGATCGTGGGGAAACCTTTACCTTTATGCTATATGTAGGAATTAGTCTAACTGGGCCTATTTTGTCTGTAGATTCCACAAGATCAGTATAGCAATGATCCAAATCAATCAGACAAACAGGAGATCGTGTGTATTGCCTTCAGCCCGGCAGAGGAAACACTCCTCATTAGCACAAATAAGAATCAACTCTATTTACTTTCCATGTCATCTGCTGAGTTGAGCAAGGTGAGTTCATCCTGAACAATGACAAGATATGCATATGGGATTCAATAGAACTGTAGATACTGTCTGTGCAAAACTCCTAGCAGCCTGCTAGGATGGCTAAAAGCTCATCAGCATAGAAAACAATTCTCCCACTAATCATGATATTACTGATGAACTCCCTTAGGAAACTGCATATGTAAAGCAAGAGTCACCGTGAAGTAGCATCACAGTTTTTTGTCTCACAGAAAGTAGGCACCCATTTGTTGGTGCCACCATCAGTCAATGGCTAGTGTGCCTTTATGAATATGAGGAATGGCAGCCCTTCATAATGCAACATCCTCTACCCTAATGCTACAGTCAAGTGGTTAGCAATGCTTTATGAGACAGGAGTTCAACTTTGCTTTTGAGAGAGGGAGTCAATCTGCAGCTCTTGGCTGTGTCTACAGTCCATTGGAAAGACTTCACAAAAGGGGAGAGGGGATCTCCTTCTCCAGCCATTGTGTGCGTGCAAGCATTGACTGTTCCTGTCTGCTTAGCTATACCATCAGAACGGAGTTTGGTTCCGTTCAGTTCAACGTTGCATCATGAAGGGCTGCAACCCCATATACTTATAAGCATATACTGGCCACTGGAGGAATGAACAAAGGGTGCAATCCTAAGCTGCTCTGGAAGAGCGAGGCCAGCAGGCCTGCACTGTATCCAGCGCAGCTTTGGAGCACTGAGGAGCCTCCCGGGGGCAAGGGCACGTTTGCACCCTTGCCCCAGGGGAGGCTCCAGTCTGCTCTATAGGTTCCTCGGCTCTGAGCCTGCTGTTTAGGACGCTGTGCAGCCAGCGGTGTCATCCTGACAGAACGGCCCGGTACGCCGTTCCGCTAGTTCCGTGGACGGGCCTGGGCCACGCCACCTCTTCCGAGGACGGGCGAGCTGCTCCTGGGCCTGCCCTCCCTCCCGCGCATCCGAATCGCTCTGAAACGGAGCGATTCCAGGCGCAGGGAGGCGTGGCTGACCTCCGCCATAGGGGCGGAGGGCTGCCAATCATCCGGGCGTTCCGGTTCCTGGCGCGCCCGGATGACATCACTGTGTGTGGCCCAAATCAGGGCTGTGTGGCCTGGGGATGGAGGCTTGGATGTGGCCTAACAGCCTCATCCCAACTCTGCCATCCACCCCAGGCAAGTCTACCTCCCGACCACCACCCGCTGCCCAGTTCCGCCCACGCGCCAAGAACCGCTCTTGCAGCGCTTTGAGGATTGCACCCTAAATAATGTAAAGCTTGCCTGTCTCAGTGAGTACCAGAATCCCCTTCTATTCAGAGAGCCAGGCATAGGAAAAATAATTTTCAGACTCTGTCCTTCCACCTCCTGTAAGAAGTAGGTCTGTTTTAAGGTTCCATTTGTGTATCTGAACAGTTTCTTTTATAAACAGAAGATGTTCTTAGGATACATACAACACAATGTTCTCAATATACTTTGAGTTGCAGGATGGGAATGTACCATTGGACATACTTTTAAAAAGTTACTTTCAAATGTTAGAAAAACCAATCTCAGAAAAGAAGGCTAGGCTGTGCATCTATGAGATGACTCCATCTCTACAATCAACTAGCAGCCCAATCCTGTGCTTTTCCTTGCCATAGCATGCAGCCATGCCAAACAAGTTGTGCTGTATGCTATTGCAGGGAGACCAATCAGAAGGGAAAATATTTTCCCTTATCCATCTATAAGCTCCTCAGCTTTAGCTAGCACTTTAGCTCCTCTTTAGCTGGCACAAGTCTGAGGAAACAAAGTGGGGTGTCAGCTTGCTCCAGAGGAAATAGCATCCGGCACAAGTCACTCATGTTGAGTGTCAACCTCTCCTGCTTCTGACATGCCCCCAGTCCTCCTCCTGTTCCATCTCAATTCTCCCCCCACCCGCTCTGTTACGCCCCTCCTGCTGACCTACTGAAGTTGGCAGGCCTTGTCCTCATTGCTATCATGCCCGGTGCCCTCGCCGCCATCTGTAGTGGCCCAGAAGCACATGACTCTGCATGCTTCCAGATAGCTTTTGTGACAGCAGCAAGGCCCTATAGGATTGGGCCATAGCCGCTTTTGACGGCACCCTCTCTTTTTCTGTTTGCGAAAAAGAAAGATTGGTGGCAGTCTTTCACATACGATCCAAAATTTTGCATCCCACTTCAAAGCAGCAAGGACAAATCTAGCTATCTCAAATCTATATTTCAGAATAATTTCCCAAAGTTAGGAAGATGTACTGTTTTCACACAAATGTTCTGGCTATTTCTGTTTAGACTCTCTTATTTTTTGGAGGTACTTTTCTATATGGTGTGCACAGTTTCACCTCTACAATTGCACTCATTTTCTCCTCTTCACTAGCAGTTGTTATGCCCTGTTGTTGTTATGCAGTTGTTATGCCACTGGGCAGTTCCAGTGCTTTGATAAATTCATTGAACATTAAATATTTCCTTTGATGAAGTTTGGTGTTGTCTTGTGGTAGCGGTTTTCATAGGAGACTTCAGTTACATGGGCATTTCTAACTAATATTTTTATGATATTTCACTAGGGGGAGATGGCTCACTTTGAATATCTGAATTACCCAGTACATTCTTCTTCCATTACTGGATTGGACACCTGCATCCGCAAGCCCCTTGTTGCTACTTGTTCACTGGACAAATCTGTCCGCATCTGGAACTATGAAAACAAGTAAGAGGCTATGTTTTGCTGCATTAACTTTTGATTTGTTGATGAGTACTCATTACACAAACGATGCCAGTTCCCTGACAAGTCAGTGTGCAACTATCTGGGGCAGGTGCCAGTCCTATTCTAATACTAAACCCCAACCTGCCAGAGCTTAGCTCTGGTGGAACAGGTGTTCCACCAGGCCTAACTGCTGCAAAAGCACCTTAAAGCATTTTCCAGCTGCAAGCTCAGTAGCCTGCTGCTGGGACATTGGCAAATAGGCTGGAGCCTTCCTGCACGCATTGTCGGTTCTCACACCACCTGCCAAAGCAAGTTACTGCCAGAGCAGTAGAGTCAATGGTAGAGGAGGAGGGCGGGGAGGGGTAACAGGCTGCAGAAGGGGGTGGATTTGGCCTCGAAGGTGTGTGCCTGATCCTATTGCTCTTTCCTGCAGCCTCTCCATCTTTTGTCTCTCCTTGGACTTGTGCTAGTGAAATCACTAGTGCAGGTATGAGGAGACTCATTACAGAGATGCAAGGGAATTTAATTGTTTCATGTTTCAGTCATCCTTTATTCCCTGGTTCTAAGTCATTTAGGACTTCAGTGGTAAATCTTCACACCAGTCAAGTTTTCCTTGTTCCCCTTTGTGGTCTGTTTCCCAGCATTTGATCCTCTTCAGGGAGACAGACTGTGGCAAAGGATGGCACTAAGTGCAACTTTGTTGGGGAGAAGCCTGGGGTGTGCATTGACTGCCATGGCCGCTTTCACTGCAGCATGCTGGACCTGTACAAGGAGTACCAAGAAGAAGCATACGCCCTTGCCTTTCACCCCAGTGGCCTCTACGTTTTGGTTGGTTTTGCTGACAAACTCCGACTTATGAATCTGCTAATTGATGACATCCAGACTTTCAAAGACTTCACTGTGCGAGGATGCAGAGAGGTGAGGAGTGCAGGAAAGAAAACTGGCAGAAGAGCTTAGATGGAGAACACTAGGAGAAAGGAAGGTAGAGTAAAACCCTGGAAGCATATTGGAAGGTGCCATGAGTGGGGTTAAATGGAATAGGAAGGAACATTTTGTGATTAGTAGGTTGCCTCTAGTCGTAACCTAATGGATGATTGGAGGCTAATTTCTGTGCGTGGCCTCCAAGTTCTAGATAATCTTCAAAAAGAGATTGTTTGTGTGGATTCTCCTTACCTGATGCTGTCTCATTCTCTCCACAGTGTGCCTTCAGTACTGGGGGACACCTGTTTGCAGCAGTAAATGGAAATGTGATTAACATTTACTCCTTCATTAGTTTTGACAATATCATTAACTTGAAAGGACACAATGGAAAGGTCAGTGTGAATGACATCTTCATTATAGGTAAAAGTATATCTGAAATTCCAAAAAAACAGAATCTAGGAAGCAGCTGACATTGAAGCTCAGGGTAGGACTGAGTTATTTCTTTACTAGAAACCAGCTGGAAGCTAGAATAAAAGCCTGCGGTCCTTTCGAGTACAGTATTTCTTCTAGTCCTGGCCATGGTGGTGATGCATGACAGAACTGCCCCACTTACTCTGACATGATGCTTATGGAATGTCTGTTGCAGGAGATTCTGCCTGGTCCTTCTTGGTATTCCACCAACATTTTTATTTAGGAGGCCTTTTTCTAGGATTATGATAGTTTGTTCACTTCTTGTGTTTTTTTCCCTTCTGGTGTTGGATATTGGTTGCAGCTTTAGGGGTATTAGTACATTCTTTTCTTATGGTATGTGTCTCTTTGTGAGTACGCTATTTTGGGCACCTCTTTTGAGGGGAAGACAGGTTATAAAACTTTATTGGTGGAAGCCCAATCCTATGCTTGCCACCTGCACTATAAAACAGTCAGCACAGTTGCAAAAGGCATTTGGCTCACATTGGCAACACTGGTGAGAAGGCCTGCACCTTCCCTCCCACTTCAGCGCTTTTCCTGCTGCTTGCTGACGAAGGTAAGTTAGTGGGAAAGGCAGGAAGTATGATGGGAGGGCAGAATGGGGGTGAGGAGAAGTGGGACTAGGAAGGGGAGGGGAGGGGTGGATCGGGTCTAGAAGGGGGATCCTGCAGCATGAGTCCACACAGACGTGACCCAATTATTTAGCTAGCACAGGTCCGAGTAGACCTCCATGGGAAAAAATTTTTCCCTTATCCAGAGGAGACCTCCTGGACTACTGGACTACTCCCACCCCCACCCCCACCATAGGATGCAAGGGTTGCAATTTTGGTACCATTCAGTGGGTGGGTAATGCATAGGATTGAGCTGTGAATAAATAGCATTAAAAATGGTACAATTGCAATAATCCAATGGGCATAATTCCACAGAACTGTCTCCTCTGACTGACCACAGTCTAAGCATCCTGCATAGTGTCATTTTCTGTCCTTAGGTGCGCTCTGTTGTCTGGAGCATAAATGATTATAAACTGGTCAGCTGTGGCTCAGATGGAGCAGTGTATGAATGGAATCTCCAGAATGGCAAGAGAGAATCCGAGTGTGTGCTCAAGTCCTGCAGCTACAGTGGAGTGGCGATATCCCCTGACACAAAAGTCATCTTTGCTGTCGGCTCTGATCAAACCATCAAGGAGATTTCTGATTCCTCGGTGAGCCTGTGCCATGTTCTTATGTTCTGGTCAGAAGGGAAAAAACACAAGAGAGTGGTGCTATACCTCATGAATACAGTACTGAGGCCTACAGTGCTAATCTTTTAACTTGCAACACCTGAGGTCACCAGGCTGTTCCACAGGGTACCAGTTCCAAATAGGTACCATGGTACCTACTTCTCTTTTCCTTCTTGGTGACCGTGCAACAATTATCGCACTCTGTAGCTTGCTGTAGCACTCTGTAGCTTGCTGCATATGATAACTATAACGTAGTAGAGCATAGTGGATCTCTTTCCTTTCAGATTCTTCGGGAAGTGCCCTCATTTGATGTTACCTACACTTGCATAGTGGTATCTCACTCTGGCCGCATGGTATTCACTGGAACCTCCACAGGGACCATCCGGTCTATGAAATATCCACTGCCTGTACACAAGGAATTCAATGAGTATCAAGCACATGCTGGTCCAGTCACAAAGGTACAGGCCAAGAATATTTCTGTCAGTCTCTGAGTTGCCTTGATTGCCTTTGTCTTTTTTTATCTTTTTCTCAGGCTGCAAAATTTCCTGATGCAGGAATGCACAGTGTTTTGCTAAATGAGCACATATGATATTCAGTCTTATCCAAATAGGATATATTTATCATATGTCAAAGAAACAATAGGAATTACTTAACATCGGACCACAAAGGATCCAGTTGTAGTGAGAGAGACAGGGCTGGCCTATCATGGCCTGGCTTCAGAACCAGTTGGAGCTTGAGCCTGAACTGGATAGGAAGACTGTGAGAATGATTTATGCCTAAATCAGGGGTCACCAACCAATCAATCATGGGTCTTTCAACTTTAGGGCTCCCAAACCTTTAACAGTTGTATAGAGGAGCGACCTGCTACACAAAGATCCAGGAGCCATAAAGTTGAAATGTTGGCCACACCTGGTCTACTGTAAATGCTTCCCCACACACACACACACTGGCACTGCCAATCAAATTGATCTCACTTAACTGCGTGAGTGCAGGAAATAGCCCTCTGCAATTATCACAACCAATACTGTATCTACTTGCTTTGGGCCTGGAAAGCAACAGTTAGGGTACTGTTTGTCCAAGGGACTTTCAGTGATTTCTTTTTCAACTTTAATGTGAGCATCTCCCTCATAGGTTACAGAAATCATCAGAGGGAAGAGGTGAGCGTGAGCATGCATTTTATGTATGAAATCAGCCTACCACTCTCCTTTATTTGACACATCTTGGGGAGAGGTAATATTTTGATATCAAAGGTAGAAGAACAAGATTGGAATGTTAAATGACCATGGAGGAACAGTAGAGTAAAGCTAATGAAGGTGGGGGAAAGTTTTGTGAATGACATACGTTATGTAGAGTGAAAGACAAACTGATCACAGAGAAAAGAAGATTTCTTCAGCATAGGCAGCAGAATGAGAGAATTCATGGAGGTAGATACAGGGCCATATTGAACCTAGTGGGGAATGTCTAGCATTATTTAGTTCAGGGGGCTCCAAACTCCAGCCCATAGGTTGGGTCCAGTGCCTTCCTGATTCTTCCCTGGCATGAACAGCAGTTTTTATTCCACCAAGGAAGCCGCGAAAGACCCCAACTACAGTTCCCAGAAGTCTTCGCGGCCAGCCACTTCTGGGGTCTGTAGCCCCAGCAATCCGCACACCTGGCATTCTGCAAAGAGGTGGCTGGCCACAAAGACCCCTGGAAGCTGTCATTCCGGTCTTTTGCAGCTTCCCTGGCAGAACACAAAGCATTGTTCGTACCGGGAAAGATTTTCTCCACTGCAGCAGTCTCCAGTTTAGAGACCGCTGATTTAGTTGGTCAGTTTAGCCTGTCTATTGCCCTTTTAATTTATGTTTTAAAAAATTTGTATCCCACTTTTCCGAAAGCTCAAAGCAGGTAACAATTCATACAAAACAGTACTAAATAAAATAATGAATACACAATATAAAATATGTAACAATAAAATAAAATCAATTAACCAATAAAATTCAAAACACCAGCACGGAGTGACCTTTCCTTTCTCCAGTTGTCCATTCTCAGAGTTCAGTATGCCTCTTTTATTTTTCTTTCTTCCCAGATGTCTATAACATCTGATGACCAGTTTCTACTAACTTCTGCTGAGGATGGTTGTATTATTATCTGGAAAGTATATGACAAAGAGGGACGGGGGCTGAAAAGGGAGAGAGATGTACCATACTCTGATGAGGTGTTGATCACTAGAACAGACATGGAAGAAAAGGTCAGTACAGCATTAGTATAGTACAGATTCCCATAGGAGTTTGCAGCTACACAGTGTCCTTCAAATAAGAAATTAAATACTATTATACGTTTGAATGTGCTTTAGATCCTCATGTGAACAGCATTTATCCAACAGGATCTATGCCTGTAGCAAAGAGATTGCACAAGGTTAGCATAAAGCTTTTTAAGCAGGATTCAAGCATGGTAGACCTAAAGCTTACTTCCAGGCAGCGCAATCCTGTACCTCCCTTGCGCTGGCGCTAAGCTCTTGTGCCAGCCGAACACTGCCGCAAGCATGCCATAAAGCACGTCTGTATCGGCGCTGTGGCACTGGACCGGTGCGAGCAGCAGTGCCGGCACTCGGGTGCCGGCCATGCACCAGTCAAGCGTCGACAGCACTCGGTCAGCGCAGGGCCTCCACAAGGGTGTTCCAGGGGCGTAACTGGGCAGTACAGTGGGCAGAGACAGTGGGTGTGATGTGGTTGTGACACAGGACGGCCATAGTGCTGAATCCTAAACTCTGGCCAAGGCGGCCCCAATTCGAGCCGCTTCTGTGCACGTTCCTCTGCGTCCGCAAGACAGCAGGCACAGACCCAAGCAGGCCCATAGGGGTGACTGGGGCTTACATGGGTGCAAGGGGAAAACCTCCCCTTGTCCTGGACGTTGCTGCTGCTGCCTCCTAATCGGCTTTAGGATACAGCCCTGCTATGTCGGCCTTACTAGGCTGGCATAGTATAGGATTGCGCTCTGAGTCACATTGCTCCATGCCCCTGAGAGTTGTTTCAAAGTAACACAGCAGCAAATGCAGGCTTATTTCTGCACTGTGCGCATGCTTGTTTGATATAGGTAGCCACTAGGAGTATGAGTTGCCTTGACAGATGGCATTTTTAGCAATTAATGTAGAATGTATTGTCTGTATTTAATATGTTGAAGCAACTTTAGCAACAGTTCCGGCATCCTACTGTGCATGAGTTTTCTTTTTCATCTTCTAATTTATTCACTGACTTATTTGCTATCACTCTGGTAATGCCCTGCAGACTCAGATTATGGTTGAGCTGAAAACGCGTGTAGAGGAGCTGAAGATGGAAAATGAGTACCAGCTACGTCTCAAGGACATGAATTATAGTGAAAAGATTAAGGATTTAACTGAGAAATTCATCCAGGAAATGGAATCATTGAAAACCAAAAATCAGGTGAGGAGCATACAATACTGGCAAATGCCAGGGCATAGCATTGCTGCATCTGCCTTTAAGAAGCATACCTTTTCCTATCACACACATTTTTGAGGGCTTTGAATGTTGGCATGGCTAATTAGGGATATTTCATCTCTTTTTCAGGTTTTGAAAACAGAAAAAGAAAAACAGGAAATTCAGTACCAGGATCAACTTGCAGAACTAATCGAAAAACAGTCAAGAGAGGTGCAAGACCTAGGTTAGGATGATCTTAAGTAACACTTGCTCATAGAATATGAAAAAGAGAAATATTTTTTTAAAAAAATCCATAATTCTGACCATTTTGTTGTCTCAAAAGGATCACTATGAAGTCTGAGTCTATATAGGCATGTTATGAATAATTTGCATTTTTGTAAATGGGATTTTTTTCATGATGAATGTATCTCCCTGCCAAACAAGGCAGGAGATATAAGATATAATAAAGAACAATCTTAGAATAATGAATAAAGATCTAAGAAAGGAAGATATAAATGGCTATTGATGCTTAGACTACGATTCATACAGGTTCATTAACAGGGAATTGCAGTTCTCTTTCAAATCATCTAGTTCGACAAGCCAAATAAACCCATGGCTTTACTCTCCTGCCTATCTGCTATTTAAAGTGAGGGCAGAGTCAGAGTTCACACTCTTGCTAATTGAGCAAAGATACACTTTTAAACTGATGGCAATGTAACATTTATCAGAGAAAGAAAAACTGTACTTATTCATTCCAGCATAGTATTACAGTTTCTGTCTACTGGTCTCTTCTGTACGTCTCTCTTATATTTTTAGCCCCTTTGAAATAGGGTCTTTCAATGCCTTTGTGTTATGTAAGCCACTTTAAACACTGTTTCTTGAAAAGCGGTTTATAAATGTTTTAATAATGACATCACCCTAACAGCAATGTCTGCTCAGGATTCTTCCAGGATGCCATCATTTCTAGTTTCTTGGGGGTGGGGAAGGGGTCTTGCATACTTTGGATTTAGCTCCAAAGAAACAAATGTATTTAAGAAGTTCTTGTGTGGACTTATCCATAACACAAATGGATCCTCAAAGCTATTTCTGATCCAAGAGTGGTATGTGAGTTACACAAAGGCAGGCATTATGAAATAGGATCCTAAGTATGAACGCTTGCTGAAGATCAAGAATAACCTGGAGAGAGCAAAGTACACTTAACACACTATTGTATTTTCTGGGGGGTTTCTTTTCTGGTAAGAATCTGGCAACAATCAGAAGCTGTTGCTTGAATATGAGAAATACCAGGAACTGCAAATGAAATCACAGCGCATGCAGGAGGAGTACGAGAAGCAGCTGCATGAATTGGAAGAGAGCAAAAACCAGGCACTGGAGGAACTGACAGAATATTATGAGGCAAAGCTACTGGAGAAAACTACGTTGTTGGAGGAGGTATGAGCTATGCACACTGTCATGGACTTAACTGTCCTGTAGGATCTCAGAAAAGTCATATTTTCTGCATTAATTGATTACAGTATTTAAGCACAGGGAAAACGTAGGTGAACAATGGATGGATGACAGTTGGGTGAAACGCCTAACAGTAATGAACAAGATGTGACAATCCCAAACTAAGGGCCAAATCCTTTCCAGCCCTGATGTAACTGTCCTAATGAGGTGTGTGCTGCATTTTGTGGTGGAGGGGGAGTCAGGGAGGCCTCCTCAAGGTAAGGGGTGTTTACTTATCTTGGCGCTGCACTGCAGCTGCATTGGCATCAGAAACTTGGATAGGATTTGGCCCTAAATATCCTGTCTGGAAGCACCCAAATATGAATAGAATAAATAAATTTCAACGGGTGTCCACTCTTTCCTGGGTGAGTGATCTTCTCTCACCATAATTCCAGATCTTCTGGTCTTTTTTCCTTAAGTATCAATTCACTCACCCAGGAAATCAATTCTTTCTCTGTCTTTTCCAGGACATCCAGGCTAACCTGATTCTGGTGTATTGCTCTTAATCCTTAGTCTGTGTGTGCACACATCATTCTTTGCAAAGCAATACTCTGTGAACATTTCTGCGGCTAAACAGTGATCCCAAACAATCAACTACACAAATACTAGCCTTAAATACTTCCTATCTTAATTGCATTTCCTATAACATATGGCACAGTGCATATACAAAACTATTCTCAGCAGCATTGATCTAATCCTGCTAATATCTTTCCTGACTTCAGTATGTGACAGCTCCCACCTCATTTTTCCATCCATACAGCACATGGGAACAGTATCATTAGCTAGCCTGATGCTTCTGCAAAGTTGTCATTCCCTTTCCATATATGCTTCTTTAAGCCATTTAAACTGAATTCTGCAATATCATCAAGGCTTCCTGGTCTCCTGACTTGCAGATCAAAGATAGGAGCCCTTGAGATTTAACACACTGGGCCTTGTATTTGAACTGGGCCCTGTATCACTTCTCGTTGAGGCCTCCAGCACAGTGATACCATGTTGCTGCCTTGTTCCCAGAGCAGTGATGCACATTTGTCTCATGCCTACCCTGGGCCTCTGCCCCCAACTCTTAGGTCATTCCTGGTACTTCCCCGATTCCCAATAGTGTTGTTCATCCTCTTCTCCCTCTTACGTTTCTCCTTCCTGTCTTTCAGGCTCAGGATGAAACAAGACAGCAGCTTCGAGAATTTGAGGAAACCAAGAAACAGATTGAAGAAGATGAAGATAGAGAAATTCAGGATATCAAAATTAAATATGAGAGGCGGCTTCGTGAGGAAAGAGAATCCAACCTGAAGCTAAAGGGGGAGACAGGAATCATGAGGAAAAAGGTAGGCTTGAATTTCTCTATTATACTTCTTATTTGCATGTATGTATTTTGATTTATGTACCATGCTCTTCAAACAATGGCACCTGAACTGATGAGCAACATGAATAATACAACTGTAAACCATATTAATCAGCATTTCTTTTAAAAAAGTTTACAAAAAACAGCAATTTTCATTCAGCATCAACCATTTATACTGACAACACTGCCACAAAAATGCCAGTAATATTCAAGCAAAAAACCAAAAACCAATTCCCATCTCTCTCAGCTACTGCCCAATGTTTTCTTTGGGTGTCAGGTTTAAACTAACTTTCACCACCATCTTGTTGCCTTTTTGTTTTTAAGTGTCTTTCCTTGTTCCTTTTGCAAAACTATCCCTCTACCCTTCTTTTTGTTTTGGTCCTTAAGCCCTTTAAATAAATTTTGTCTATTTTTACTCATTACCGCTCACCTCTATTTACCACTTCATTCTGTGTATTTTATAGATCAGCTCTAAAACATACATAACTGTGTTTTGGGTAGCAGCCTTTCATTGCAAACTGACTAGTAAAAACTTTGAAATAAGAACATGTGTATATTAAGACTGCCTGTGCCACTGTAAGAACTGCCATCCTTTCATACCTCCTCATATGCAGAAAGTGTCCTACTACAGAAAAGGTCTGCTCTGTTTAACACTCTTGTGTTCTACCATCAACTAAAGCTTGGTGGATTTCTTAGGAGCAGGCCCTTTTTCTCTGATGGTTCCACAATTGTGAAATGCCCTTGCTAGGGAAGTCCCTACAGGATATATTTTTAGGTGCCTGATCAAGGTGTTGCTTTTTAAACAGCCATTCCAGATTAAATAGATTTTATTATCTAATAGACTGTATTTGTTCCTTCTGGCATTTGGGGAGGAGGATTTCTGAGTTGGGCTCAGCTTGTTGGGCTGTTATTTTATCTTAATGTGTTTGTTCAAATCCTGTATTGTGAGTTGCTATGAGAGAGGTGGGACATAAAATAAATAAAGTGTACCAGCACTCGTGAGGATGAGGTTGCCAGCTTTCCAGGATTAGTCAGGTGTCTTCAGGAATCACTACCAAACTCCAGGGGACTTCCAAAAGCATTCATGGAAATTTTAACAGGACCTCCCTGGCTAAATGACATTGCATCATATTGGGGGGAAAATATCCAGGAATGGGCATACTTTTGTAATTATAAAATATATTTAATAAACATTCACATACTATATATCAAAAATGAATTTCCATGTGATATTGTCATCTTAATACAGTTTTTTCTCTCCAAGAATATGGAGCAAGCCACTTATTCCAGATTCAATTGCATTATTCAAGTAATATTTATGTTGTTATTGCTGAATGAGGCACCAACTGACTGTCTCTAGCCTGGCCGATAATCTATACTTGTCTCACTAGTTCAATAGTCTTCAGAAAGAGATTGAAGAACGCTGCAGTGACATTGAGGCACTAAAGGTGGAGCAGCAAAAGTTGCAAGGGATCATTAAGGCCTTAGAGAAGGACATCCAGGGGCTGAAGAGAGAGATTCAAGAAAGAGATGAGACAATTCAAGACAAGGTGAGGCCTCAGGAAGTTTCGTCTGTGCCCCTTCACCTTGAATGTGGCATCTCACCATTCCTTTGGGCTTTCAATGCCCATATTTTTAACTAGCAGAAAAGAATCAGATGTGCCTTTATGCGGGTGCTTCCCAGTCTGTACTCTGTCCCTTCCTTGATATTTCTGACTGCTCCTTCTTTACACGCATCTTTCTCTGCTTCCTTACTTATCATTGCCCCACACAGATCGGTTCTTTCTGTTGCCCCGTCTCCCTAAGGATGAAAGTATGAGAGGTCCCTCATCTCTTTGCATACACTTTGCCCATGAACCTGCTTTGTTTGTCCTAGGAGAAACGAATTTATGATCTAAAGAAGAAAAATCAGGAGCTGGAGAAGTTCAAATTTGTACTAGATTACAAAATAAAGGAACTGAAGAAGCAAATAGAGCCACGTGAGAATGATATCAAAGCAATGAAGGAGCAGATCCAGGAGGTGAGAGGCAGACCAGACAAGCCACTTCCTGCTCTGAGGCTTGATCTGCTCAAAGACCGTATCGGGTCACAGGCTTTCTTCCCAGTCTCATCTCTTCTCATGCTTCTGTGCAGATGGAGGGAGAACTGGAACGCTTCCACAAGCAGAATACACAGCTAGAGCTGAACATAGCGGAATTGCGGCTAAAGCTGAGAGCCACAGATCGTGAGATGCATAGAGAGATGCAGAAGGTGTGTCTTAACAGAAGTGGTCGAGGTGGTGGTCATGTCACTAAGAGGAAAACAAATTGAGCCAGTGTTAGTTGCTGGAGGAGTTCTGGGTAATGTGAAATCTTTGCATTTTTCATCGCCTAGAGAGAGTGTTCAGAAAACAGATCATCTGCACGTACTCACTCTCTAGACATGAGGCTCACGTTGTTTGAACCCAGGTCCACTATTTACATATATACAATATCTCCAATGAACAAATACTAGTTAGCTGTCCATTTGTATGTCCTGCTCATAACTTGCATGAGTGACACAGCTGATAGCCAATGGCTGAACTAAAAACAATTTTAAACAACAAACTAAAAAAACTCTCACTTGAAAATTCAAACTGCTAACACTCTCAAAAGGAATATAACAAGAGGAAGGTTTCCAAGTCTGCAGTTTCCAAGATGGCTGCTCCCAGCTTTCCGCGACCCACCTGACATCAGGTTGCGAGCCACCAAGTGAGTCCCAACCCACAGTTTGGAATACCACTATGCTAGTCCATTATAGGAGAGGCTTTTTTCTGTGGGACATTCTGACTGGCATGTGCCCCTCACGCAATATGTGAGGCTCCATTTGAGCCAGAGCAAGCAGGCCCAACCCACAAGTAAGATATTCTGCTGATTCAAGCTTAAATGTCTTTCCCTGCAGGAGCGAGATTTGGAAGCATTTGTCAAGCGATTTAAAACTGACATTCACAACTGTGTAGGCCTCATCCAGGAGCCCAAGAAATTAAAGGAGAGCATCAGGGATATTTATGAGAAATACGTACAGAAAGCAGATATGGTAAGTGAAAACTTTCCCCCCTTAGCAGCAGGTCTCCATTCTGCCTCCTTTGGGCTCACTTCCTTTATTTCTCCAGGTGGAAATTGTTGGTGTTAACTCAGACCTGCATGAGGAGTACACACGACAACGAGAGCATCTTGAGCGCAACTTGGCCACTCTGAAGAAGAAGGTGATAAAGGAAAGCGAGATCCACCGTGGTGATTATGTGCGCATCATGCAGGTACTGTCAGGCCTTGAGCCAGGCTGCCACTGGGGGGGAGTAGATGTGGTCATGACAGGCCTGGGTCAAAAGGTGAATCTGATAGATGGGGATTAAAGCAGCCGGAAACAGAAAGTGCAGTTAGAGCTGGTATGGGGGCTGAATATCAAGGGTGTCATCCATTTCCTCCCCTTGATAACCTGCCTGTCATCACACCATTGGGACGTTGCAGAATAGTTACACCAGTTTAGGTTGCATTGTATCTTGATGCTACAGGAAAATGTGAGTCTCATTAAGGAAATCAATGAATTGCGGAGGGAACTGAAGGTTACCCGCACTCAAGTCCATGATCTCCAATCAGCGCTGGGTCTCCTTCAGAAACGCAAAAAGCTACCGGGACAGCCCCCAGGTGATTACTTTGTTCTTTAGTTCTCTTCCTCCACTCTTTCACTGACGATGTTTCTCTCTCTTCTTCCCTTGCCACTTTTTGCTAGAGGCTCTGAGGCATGAAATAGGTGATACATGTGTTGGTGTGAGCCTATATAAGCTATGGAGTTACAGGATGAAAACTGAGCTAGTTTTAAACCACCATTTAAACCATTTCAAAAGATAATAGAAAAGTAAAAGCACGATCCTAACCCCCCTTTGGGCCGGCACAAGTTCCTTGGGATTGTAAATGCACTGTAAAGCGTGTTTGCGCCCTTTTCAAGGCAGAAAGGCCAGCGCACTAACGCGTGTTGGCCTTGCGGTGCTGACCCCCGGGCCTAGAGCGCCAAGGATAAGGCTGGCCTTGTGAGGCTGGCACAGGGACTTGGGGAGGGCTGTGAAACAGGGCGGGGGATGGGAGTCAGGGGGAGACAGGGAATGGGCAGGCCCACAGGTGGCCCAGCCTGGGGAGGAGACTGGAGAGGGTGGAGACAGGATCTGGCCTTTGGGGGGATGGATCCTAACCTCCGTTCCCTGCCCAATCGGCCCTGATGCAGCTTCTTGGAGTTGTGCCACCGATTTCAGTTGCACAGCTCTGAGTAGCCCCATCCGGGCGACTGCCTGTTACCCAGGGGAGGGGGAATAAGTTCCCCTTTCTCCAGGTAGCGTGGCAACAACTCCAAGCAGGCTACATATGGGGCAGGCGTTTCAGTCTGTCTATTCCAGCCTGGGGTTAGGATTGCACCCCAAGGTACTTGAAACCAGCTTTCATTTGAGCTATCAGGCCCATTTTATTTACTTGTAAAATTATAGGAACTGTCAGTTGCCCATTTAGCCTGATTCTGATTCTTAACTTGTCTGCCAGTATAAGACCCTCATAAAAGAGTACTTGATAGAAATCACTTTTTCTGGAGTGGCTTCTGCCAAGGTCAGATCAGACATTGGTCTGGCGTATGTATGTTCATTGTATTCAGAGTTTATATTTTGTGTTAGCTTAAAGGTTGCATCCTGCTGCGCTTTTAGTTGTTGATCTAATACAAGGTACATCCCTATTTTCTTTATATATATATTTTCTGTAATTAACATGATAGCTGTGCAAAGCTACAGAAAGTGCACAAGCCTAAGTTTTTTGAATAGCATTGCTAAGTTTGCAAGTGCATGTGGTGTTCTTTTGTCCCTTTTCTTGCTTCCCTGGTTATCCCTCATCTAGGCTAATCTCCTGGGGCTATTCTCTGCATTTATAATCGAGTGGTCTGACTTTCCAATTTCCTCCAGATATTTCTTCTGATCGGCAACCCAGTCCAGGTGTCCTGCGGCTGAATCCTGAGGAGGAAACCGAAAGGATAATTGAAATACAGCGTATAGAAATCAAGCACCTTCGAGATCAAATGCAAGGGCAGGAGACAGCTCTTGCAGTCCGACCTACATCAGGTGCAAAACTTCCTGTACTGGAGATGCAAAAAAGTGCCTCACAGTCACACTGACCTATCCAGAGAGATCCCCACACCACAGATCTGCTAAGCCCTTTGCTCTGCAACTCTAACTGGAACAAGGACCTATTCTTGCTCCAACTCCCATGTTTTCTCCTCAGCTGCTGGACAGAGGCCGAAGGCACAATAAACATGTCTTAACGGGATCTGTTTGTTTCATACCTATGTATGCAAGTTTCCAGGCCTTCAGGCAGGAAAAGCAAATGTATGGAAAGCTCCAAGGAAGAAATAAAAGCTGGGTGTTTACAGGTTCTGTCTCCACCACAAGGCATTACCTCTATTTCTATTCAAAGCATACCCATACGAAACAGAACATAGAGAGAACCCATATGAGAACAGCCCAGATGCAAACAGAGACAGGAAAGGGTGAACCCCTATAAATTTTCATTCTCTGGTCAGACTTGAACAGGTCTGGGAAAGACACAAGGTTTCCTGCATGGGATGGAGTCCTTTGCCTTTGGCTACAGAATGTTAAGTGATCTACCAGGGTCCCTTCAGTAGAATCTTTTGGCAAAATCAGGTGTTCTCTGCTGAGTTGCTTTTCCTACCACTTGCAGAACCATTGTTTACAAAGAGACAAACTGCAAGGGAGACCTCCCAACCTGTGCTTTGTTTCCTTCATCCTCTGACCCTTGAACCCTCCACAATGCTCCCCCCATTCCTTCTAAGCTTATACTCCGTTCATAACCCCTTTCCCGCTTCCTTCATACAGCCTCTGTTCTCCCACACAAATCCTACTTCTAGTGCTGTGGTGCCTTGCTCCTGATGCTCTTATCTTCCCCATAATCTGTTCCCTTATGCTCAGATTCTGAGGAATACACAAATATATGGAAATATATTTATAATCTGATGTATGTGGAGCTCAACAAATGCTCCAGAAGATGCCCCCGCCCTTAGTAAAAAGGAGAAAAGCACAGCATTGAGCAGCTGGTAAGGTAAAATTTTAGTCTTGTAAAGATAGGTGGGTCCTGATAGAGTGTCTTTTTAAAAGTATAACCCCAGGCTAACAAGTTTGGGAACCAGTGCTGTCAAAGCTGAAGTGAAAATGGATGATAATTGACCAAATCATTGCCAGTGTTATTGCCAAAACAACATCATTGCCAAAACTGATACTGGCTGTATTGGCTTGTGAACTGAACATGAATGCGCCAGAGGCTGTTGCAGTTTAAATTGCATCTGCAGAAGCATGCTTCAAAGACCCTGGAAGCAGCAGCGCTTGCTGTGCTTGGAGTGAATGATAGATTCCTGTTCAGTTCGGATCATCACATTCTAAGAATATCCACAAACTACAGTGGACAGATGTGACAAAGAGCCCTGTTCTTTCAGACTCGAGACTCCTGGTTGGCATCTCATTTTTCCTAAGAGTCACATTTTGTACAGTTTTCAATAAGAGCTGATGAGCCAACCATTTTGGCTTTGCCTAACTGACTTGCTTCCAAGAGAGCTCTTCACACAGAGAAGGTTTAAAAAAAAAACCCTTACATGTGACTTGTCTTATGTAGAAGAGAGCAGCTAAGGTACATAATGAGAGGCCCTTGCGATCTGGGGCTCTGATGGGGTTAGACATAGGATAGCTCAGAATGCCGGGTGCAAGAGAGTGAAGTTGAAGGCGGCTTGTTGTCTCGTGTGCTCCCTGAGGCATCTGATGGGCCACTGTGAGATATAGGAAATTGGACTGGATGGGCCTTTGGCCTGATTCAGTGGGGCCGTTCTTAGGTTCCCTGGGGGCTGGACTGGCTTTCAAGCCGTTGTTGCCTTCCTTGCACAAAAGCAGCCATGTCAACACTACTGTAGACCACACTGACCACTGCTCTTCCATTAGCTTTAAGTCATTTGGTGCTGTGCTGATTCGTGTAGACTTGATCTAATAAGTGGCATGCAGAAAGAGTCAGGTGGTTGTAGGATTTGGTACTGAGGGTATCAGATGATTTAGGGCAGTAGTCTTTGACCTTTTTCATGCTAGGTCCCCAATTAAACAAATTAATAAAGTGGGGGAGGGGCTGGGGACCCACTTCCCACCCTTGTTATGTCCTCTCTGTACAGTTCAGTGTGTATTAGAGAGCACCAAAAAAAACCCTGACACTATGGAAAGCCATTTTAGCACAAGTGGTAAGAACCTGAGCAGGACTGAGACACCATCTCCTGCTAGCTGAAGGAGCATCCCAGATGCCTCCTCCTTTACCTGGCAGTGCTCTAGTCCAGTGGTCCTCAACCATTTTTACTCCTATAAGTTGCTGCAACCCCATGACTGAGGCTTTACGACGTCTCAGTCCCAAGGTTGGCGTCTCAGTCCCAAGGTTGAACAACACTGATTTGGGGAATGAGGTTCTAGCCCTTTGTATTCCTTAAGTAATGCTCCATAAAAACATTTCAGCTAAGAATGTTGTAAAGCATAAATCCTTCCTAAGTTAATATAAATTATATATGTATTATTTTGAAACATCTGCAGTGAGTTTGTCTTCAGGAAGAAGCGCTGTCCTGACTCAGCTACCGGCAGTGCTCTCTGTTAACTAACCATTAGCTTAGAGATTGCATGCCTTCGTATCCTAGACTATTCATATCCTTCCAGCATTCTTCCTACATCCATCATCTGACTCTTCCTATATCGGGAGAGGATGTTGTTCAGTCCTTTTCCTGATAATAGGTTGCTGGGAATGATATTCTGACAGGTATTTAAATCCTAATTGTTCAGTTTAATTCCACCATGAGGTAATGCTGCCTGGGGTGAGACGTTTTTCCTTGAGCATGCATGTGCACATACACGAGCAAACTTCAGAAGGTGTCCTTACAAGACCTGTCCAAAAGGAATGGACATCCTGAGCAGAAAAGGGAGCAGAGCAACTCGCAGCTGAAGAGCCACCTCACCAGGAGAGTACTGGATCAGAGGATGAACGTGGAACAGAATAACTGTAAGTTTCATTAGATGTTTTCAGCATTCTCACAACCCTTTATGCACAACCCCCGGCAAAACAATCTTTTTTTTTTTTTTTTGTAGATATACTACTGTCACACAGGTATGCTCTGCAGGAAAGTATATTAGCGTCTACCCGAGCATTGGCTTTATGTGTACGCCAGAACCGTAACAGGAGTGGAGCCTGGGGGGCACCTGCTCCAGGCACTGGGCTAAATGGGGGCACAGGATTGGCTCCGCCCTCATTACAGAGGCAGGAAGGCAGTAACCTTCAGGCTGTCCCCAAAGGAGGCGGCGCTGGTGATCACACACGCCCCCTCCTCCGGGGAGATGCTGGGAGAGACTGCGCTTGGAACATATAAGCAGTCTCCTCCAGGTTCTCCCTGAGGGAGGAGGCGCTGGCCGCCTCCTGCACCCGCCCCTACTCAGGGAGAACCTATGACGTCACTGCCCTGGGTGCACAAATAGGCAAAGTTGTGACGTCACTGCCCCAGGCGCTGGGATAGAATGTTACGGCTTTGGTGTACACTACTAGGAAACATGCTTCCCATTCTGAAGCACACTCTGGATCATAATGTGCTTCCACCTTGTGTTATCTTAGTTACATGCTCACAATTGTAGCTGGAATGAATGCAGGCACAGTATCTGTCTTATTTCCTACTAAAATTACCTCCTTAAATAAGGAGAGAGAGAGAGTGAGTGTCTACTTTGAACAGTTGTCCAAATAGGAAACCATAATTTCAGGATAAAACCTTTAAAGGTAGGTTGGAGTGGAAACTATATTTAGTGCCACAGGTTCATAGAAGACTGTCCGTAGAGTAGTGATTCACACATCTGGCCCCGTACCAAGCAAGACGGGTTTATGTTGCAGAACAGGAATCCTGCAAACATTAAAATCCTTCCTTCCCCCTTTTAGCAATTCCGGAAATGTGTCTGTTCTTATTTCTGATAACAGAATATGCATTGTTGCAATGCACACAGATATGGAAAGCTCAAGATATGAAGAGGGCTTCTTGAGGTATGAAAAAAACCTCAGTAGTACATATAGCTTAGAAATAACATTACTTCTGGAATGCTGAATTTTGTCACAAACAGTGCATGCATGGAGATGTGTGAGAGTAATGTTGGAAGCACTGGGGCAGTGGATATGTTGAGAGCCAATCGGAGACAGACTTTGGGACAGAAATATGATGTCTGGGCTAAGAGGCAGGGGGAGAGTTCCCAAGTTGCTGCTGTCCCCAGGGCTGGCTCTTTGAGCAGTGGGGCCCAATGCGGAGCATTCCTGTGGGGTCCCCTACCCTCCTCCCAGGGCCCCCCACTCACCAGAAGAATGCTTGTGGTGACGCACACAAAGCATGGCACCAGTGATGACATCACAACCAATTGCTTCCAGGAGGCCCATTTTGGCCTGTTTAGAGGCAGGGTAAGGTGGGAGGGGCCGAGGCAAAGTTGCTGTGCTTGCCCCACTGACTTACGGCCCATAGAGATCCAGGCTGCAGCAGCGGGTGATATGCTCACTGTGCTGGTATGGGGCCCCCAACCCATGGCCCTGCCTGTAGAATTGATAGCAGCCCAGTGAAGCCAGGGGGCGGGCTTAGTGGCCATGTTGTGTGACTCAAAACAATGCTGATTCCAAGCATTTCAGATTGCTTTGCGCGTACTGTTTAGGACTTAATAGTTTACTCCTGAAGTAAAAACTTACCAAAATAAAAACGTGTGATCGTGGAGAAACATCATTGGTAACCTTATTATGAGTTAATATGCAATTACAAGGTTTAATTCCTCATAATTATATTACTGAACATACCGGACGAAATACTACTTGCTGTCTATTTAAACTCGGATTACACTGTTTTGACAGACTTATTTTTTGAAATCTTATTTTTTGAAACAAGCAAAAATAAAAACGTCATGCCCCATAAAAAAAATTCTGTACTCACTGAACGGTCGTTTTATTGAACCGATGTAATGAGAATACATGAATCTTTCCATGAAATTAAATCCCATTTTTCGTTCAGCGATTCGCACACCCGTATGCAGAACACGCAGGCATGCTTAAAGACGTTGAGATTAACTTTTACACGCGTGCAGGGAGATTTTTATTCGTGAATCCCGCAGTAATCCTCCTTCGCGGCGATGATCTGAGTCAGCCATATTGTGAGACCCGGAAGCTTCAAGAAAGTGATGTCATGTCTTCTCCAGTGTATAAAAGCTTCTTGGGGGGGCCCCCAAAGTGCGGAGCCCTAAGTGCTGGAGTTAGGCTTTGGGGAGATCAGTGCTCAAACCTGAGCTCAGACCCAATTCATTTGATGACCAGATAAAAATGGTTCTTTCTCCTTCTGCCACAGTTCTTTTAGTACAAAATGAAAGTAATAGGGTTGAATGTCACAAGATACTTTTGAGGAGAATGAGGCTAGAGTCATACTTACATATGTTGCTCTTTGTTCTGAGCTCTTGGGCTACAAATACAAAATAAAGCAGGCCTTCAACCAAATGAGACTGTTTTATCAAATGTCCTATATACAATCTATACCTCAATTGAATTGTGAGCTGAAGAAAGCAAGCTGAGCATCTCACGGCAAAGGTAATCTATTTATAGAGACTAATTAAACCGATCTTATTATAACCTCAGATACGATTTTAGAACTTTGGTAACGCGCAAAAAGTAAAAAAAGAAGTTTGATAATTCAAATGTTAGAAGAAAATTCCCATTCTCCCTCCCTCCCTGTTCAATCAAGGAGAGTATATCATCAGCACATGTATGGCTTTGAAACACTAAAGACTTTGCTGCAAGTCAGCCAAAGTCTGATGCAATCACCTTTTAGTCTTTTTCCCCACAAAATATATTTATTTATTTAACCAATAACGACAACAAAATAAGTCACAAGTAACAGAAGAAGTAACGAATGACATAACTAACATTCATAAAATATTAGACTATAACTTTAACACAAAGAAGAAAATAAAACTGAAGCACCCATAAATTAACGCAAGCATTGAGTAGTATATCATTTTCATAAAAACCAAATTTCCACTCCAGTCTTCACAGTACATAATACAAATCTCTTTCAACCATTTTTAACACATCTCCATTTGCCTATCATTCCTCTAATAAATCACCTTTCAGTCATGATATAGTAACTCCATTGTTCCCTTCTCAATACAATTATGCACAATTTCAGCCACGCGCATTACATAGGGGCCAAGGATGAACCAGTCAGATCTTCTTCCAAAGCTTTGTTTAGGCCTCCAAAAAAAACCCCACCCTCTTGTTTCCATGAAATCTGCTGAAGTTTCCCAGTGGTCAGATTGGGTGTGGTTTTATTCTAGAACCACCTCGCACTCTAGACACTTCCCATTTGTCTCTGCTGCCCCTTGGAGCAAAGCTGGCTGTGCTGCTCCAAGAAGCCTTCTCAGAAGGCTTCGTGGGAATCGTCGTCACTCTACACTCGCTTACCTCTGTCTGCAATCCCTATTATCCCTGCTCGCTTGCTCCACCATCCTTCTTATTTCCGCTTTCCTCAGGCACACAGTCACCAGGCTGGAATGTTTCCAAGGACAACAGCAAGTTGTCTCTCCAACCCCACCCTACTAGGGAATGTACCTGCCTGGGCAAAGGTCAGCACCTGCCACAGCCTATCAGCTGCAGCACCTGAGCTAGGACAGCCCCAGGAAGAAGGATGAGGCTTGCACCTGTTGCTGGTCAGGCAGACGCAGGCAGAAAGGAGGAGGATAAATTTTAATGTTATCCTTAGGCCACATCCTGAGAGTTGTCCCCATCGGCCAACTCCAACAGAAGGAGGCAGCGTAGCAAGCCTGAGCACAGGAAACGAGTCTGGCTGCATCATCTTCCTAAAAGCATTGGGTGTGGGTGAGTATGCCCTTGCCTGTCCCAGCAAACGTCTGCTTGTCCCTGCAGTATGGGGTCCTCTTCCCTTTGCTCAAGGATTGAAGGGGTCGCCATAAGAAAGCTCTCTTTCCCGCCACCCACCCTATATACACATACAACTTCTGTATGCTTGCTTAGCCTAAATTTCTCTCTGCTGCTGCTTGCTCTCCCCATTTCGCAGCAGTGCTTATTGCCACTAGACCGAGGCCCTGATGTTGCTCAGGGCTGAGATACCCACCATTTAGCTATCCTGAGGATAACCTATGACCAGATCTCAGAACCCTGGAGAGGCCTTGCCCATACAGCCACTCTTCCTCTGTAGCCCCACAGGCTAACGCTGGAAAGGGCTGAGGAGTGTGACTGGCCATTTCCCATATGCCGAATAGCTGACAGATCCAGCTGCCTGGACTTGGCTCCTGGCAGCAGGCACTCCAGGGAGACAGAGCAAGCAGTGTGTGAAGCCCTTGGGTGCCAACAGCCTCACAGTTCTCAGGCAAGTGCGGCTAGTTAGAGCACACAGCTGCTCTTATGTCTGCTTGATTACAGGTGGGTGGATACTCCAGGGTGGACTTGGATCTCATGCTGTGCCCGCAAACGAGGATCCACAGGGCTCAGCCAAGAGTTCAAACTTCAAACAAAGAGTTCACACACAATGAAGCAGAACTTGGGGAGTGACGGAGGAGCTCGCTCCTCTTGGTCCTGCTATCAGCGACTGCGCTTTGATTTCTCCTGCCATGTGACCTCAGCTGGCAACGTGCCCTGAGTAAGGCTGTTGTCCTGATGCTTTTGCCAGTGATCTCATGCTCTGTCCCTGCTGAAGAGCGGAGCTTGGCCTGACACTGTCAGGCTGTGACTGGATCAGACACTGCCCCTGTCACCAACCACCTGGTTGCTGAGGCAAGGCTCCCAGGGGCCAAGCTGTCTAGCGGCTGAGCCAAAATGAAGGGAATCCATGATTACAGTGCAGCGGGAGGGAGGATACTTAGTTCCTGCTAATACAGCTTTTTTGCATACCAACTTAATTGCTACAGCAACAGATTTGGAACTCGGTATTCTTGTAACTAAGGCCCGGTAGTTGTAGAGGACCTGCATATGAACTATAAGGATGTGCTTGCTTGAGATCAGGCTACTAGCAGGAGCTGTCACAAATACAGTCAGTCCTTTTTATATGAGGATTTGCTTATCTGTGAGAGGCAGAATTGCTACTTACCTTGTTATCTGTGCCTCTGTCCTCCTTATCCACTATGCAGAGACCTTCCAGAGGGACCTTCAGAATGGCAATTGCAGCCAGTGCTGACCCCTTTAAAATGTCCAGCAGAAGCACCTGCTGGCTATGCTTAAGGGGTCCATTCTGAGGTGCCATTCCGAAGATCCCTGCAGCCTCTGGAAAGCCTCTGCAGCATTCAGAGGTCTTTTGGCACTTCCTGCTGCTCTGCTGGCTTTCTGGGGTCTTTACTAGATTCTTCTAATGGCAAATAAGGTACCCCTGGCACCTAACTCCATTGATCCCATAGGATCAATAGTCCATTATCTGCAAATTTGCTATCTGCGAGGATTTCCAGGAACCTAACCCTAGCAGATGAGGACTGACTGTACTCACTTCTCAGGACATGTAGGGGAGAAATCAGAAGGGAAACAGTGTAAAAATACATGTGGTTTTACGTACTGACATAGTTTGCTTGCAGCTTTATCCAAACTGGGGTGGAAAAGGGCCATGTTCTGCATACTAAGCAACAAGTGGAGAGAAAGGAACTAACGACATAGACGGTCCTCCTAGCATCACGCCCAGGTCTCAATTCCTCCTTGACCAAGCTTGTGTCTCAAGGAGTTAAAGCAGGCTTGATGCCAGCATCTATTGTCCAACAAACCAGAGAGCCAGTTGGTGACAAGAGGCAGATGCTGATGAGAGACCATGTGAGGCTGGTGCCGTGAATGGGGCTTTATTCCTGCGTGGAAACTCTGCCTCTAGCCCTGCCAGCACTCGAAGCCAGCACTGCTCCATCGAAGGATGTGCTGCTGACTTGTCCCAGGAGCCCCAGCACAGCTCAGCTCTGAGGGGTGAAAAACGGCATACCTGCACCCTAGCACCCGGGGGCAGCTTGCTGAGGGGATATCCGAGGCTGCAGCACCAGTGAGTGGAAACGCTGAGAATTCCTGGCAGGGAGGTCTGGGGTGTAAAGGCCCATTCTCTGGACCAGGCCCACTGAGTGGGGCGGAGGTTCACTGTCAGGGCCTAGTTTGAAATGGCATTTCAACTTTGGATCCTTTGGTTTTAGTTCCCCAGAAAGCAGATATTGATTAGAAGGGATCTTGCTGGGTAGAGGCGTGAATGCAGGTGTTTAAGAGTAGACCCACTGACCTCATAGCAATCAGGTATGGAGGACAGTATATCCCTCGGGTCTCTGCTAGATCCTTGTGGTCTGCAATTTAATCAAGAGGGTGAACATCGTGTCGTGTCTACGGCTATTGCTATTTTTCATGCTTGGTGTGCATCTATTACCTCCTTGGTGAGGAAGTTTGTCCTCTTGCCTTAAAATTGTGATTTGATGTCACTGGATGACTGCTAGAGCTTGTTTTCTACAAAACAGAATATATACGTTCTAAGGATGGTTTGGAAAACATCATTTAATTTTTATAAATGTGTGTCCTATCCTGTCCACCTGCATCCTTCCAGTAGCAGCTTCCAAATACTGAGGAGCCTGAGTTTTTTAGGCTATTCTCGCATGAAGATAATTCTGTGTAACTATTTTATTCACATTCTCCGCACCATTTCCAGTCCTGTTATATCCCTTTAAGATCTATATTATAAAGGATTTCTTTGTATAGGATCAATATGCTGGGGCTATTTCAATTGCCTTTCCTAATAACCATAACACCCTATCTGCCTTTTAAAGGTAATAAGCATGCCGTGATGATGCTATTTTCAGAGCTCTCTCTCTCTCTCTTCTTCCTGAGTAACAGTAGCTAATGCATGACCTAATAGGATGCATGGGTATTTTTTTCCCTGCAAAATACATAACTTGCACCTCACAACCCTGAATTTCACCTTTTGACTCCCTCACTGGAATGTCTCCCAGTTGTATTGGCGTACTTGCTCCCTCCCTTTTGGTGGAGAGTAAAAAATGTCCTGTATCTATTTCATTGTATTCTGTTGGATTATCCCTGACCATTGTGGAGCTTTGACACTGTGCCATTGTTTTATTTGCTGTTTTTTTCCTATGATTTCTTATTGTAATGTTAACGGAATTAGTGTTTTAATTTGACATTGTGAACTGCTTTGGGAACCATCACAATTTAGAAAAAAGCCTGCACATTTTATGAATAAATTTCTTTGAATCATTTACATTACTCATAAATGTTGCTACTTCTTCCTGTGGTTTTTTTTCCCCAGAATGTGAATGAACTAAACACTTGTGGGCAAAGATCTGGATCACATAAGTTTAGTATGTGACATTCAGGTCTTTTTCTCTCTCTACTCTGCCTTCCTGCACCTCTTTGGCCTCACTGCTTCTTCTCTGTAGTTCCCAGCAGTACTCTTCTTGCCCCAGGCTTGTGTGTTAACTCAGTCTTACTTTCTGAGATGAAGCGGTTTGCATCAGATAACAGATTACAAAGGGTTTAGGGAGGTGGAAGATTAAGGGTGCACTTCACCCCAAGTCTGCTACTATGTCTAGGATTACCAGATACGAACTGGGACAGAGTGCCTATACCTTTAACCATTGTACAGAAGAGGGAATTTGGGCAGGTGCAGCTCAGGATGGAAGGATTTCAAAAAGCCGCACCTGCCCAAATTCCCTCTTTTATACAATGTTTAAAGGTATCACTCTGTCCCAGTTTGTATTTGGTAACCCTAACTATGTCCAGCCCACAGTAATCCACTTCCAGCTCACCTGAACAAGAAGCAGATCATCCACCTTCTTATCTTGCTCCCAGTATGGCTCCTTTATAACTGGAAGGGCAGGATTTCTGACTTTATTTACACGGACAGCACACACTGCCCCTTTAAAAAAAGCTAAAAGTCTCGCGCCTCCTGGTTTGATGAAACTATGCAAGAGTATTTTTTCCCCATACATCAGTCTTTCTCAAACTGTGGGTCAGGATCCACTAGGTGGGTTGTGAGTCAATTTCATGTGGGTCACGTAGCACATAGCTCAGCCGTCATTGGAAATATGGGACACTGGAAAGGGGAAGGTCTGTGTGGTTGTTTTGCTTATGTCAGGGTTATAAATATGCATTTTTTTTCTTTCTGATTCACTTTGCTATTAGAAAATGGCTAAGAAAGAACCCAACTGATTGCTGCATCCTCAGGAAAGCCGCAGGCTCTGGACTCACAATGACGGCACTTCCAGCCATTACACTAGTTCTGGTGGGTCCCGGACAGATTGTCATTCTAAAAAGTGTGTGTGTGTGTGTGTGTGTGTGTGTGTGTGTGTGTGTGTGAGAGAGAGAGAGAGAGAGAGAGAGAGAGAGAGAGAGAAGGAGAGAGAGAGAGAGAGAGAGAGAGACCAATGTATATATTGGTGACATTAGACCTGCCATTTTTAGACATGGTAGCCTTTTTTAGAGACTTGTGCAAAAATTGCTTATAAATCTCTTTTCTGTAGATTATGTATTAATAAGATTTGTAATATACATTCCATTTGTTCTTTTTCTTATGGTTTTGTTGTTATTGTTCTGTTTTCTTATTTTTTATTAATAAAGAAGATTTTTTGTGGGGGAGACATTAGATTTGCCCTTGTACAAAATGGTGCTGGATTGTGCTGGACTTTGAGACAGTGTAATGTGATAGTTTGTCCATAAATAGATAAAAAATTGAGAACTGCCAAAATTTGTAAGTTAAATATTTTTTTGTAACAAGGGTATGGTTGCTACAATTACAAAATTGGAAGATCTCCAAAGGACAGGCATGCAGGTAGAAAAATGAGAAAGAAAAAAAGGAATTTACTAGGTGAAAAAGTCAAATTTAAGGAAGTAGATGAGAGAGAGAGAGAGAGAGAGAGTTGGCATTTTTGTAAAATGTATTATGAAATTGGCTATGTAAATGAGATTTTGCCAGTAGGAAGCTAGGCACTATTGAAAATTATCTCTTGACTGCAGCATGGAGTCAACATACAACAAGCTTGATATGATGTAATTACAAATTTGTCAATTAGTTTGAAAAATCCTAGCTCTCATTCAAGCATGGCTCCTGTGTGTAGTTTTATACCCAGTGAGTGTAGCAATAAGTCTCTGATGCCATCCCCCATTGTACATAGTGCCTTCAGATGTGACAGAGGTTTGCATCTTTCTGCCAACTTTTTTAAAACCCAAAACAACCCCAGAAGGCTGTGAGTTTAAGAGGAGAGACAACAGTGAAAGGTAAAGCAGTAGAGGATGGGCTGCTTAACTCTTTTTCCTTCTTGTCAGTTTTATGCTCCGAATCACCTATACACCCACCGCACAACAGCTTATCCATCTGAGAGAAGAAATGGTACATATCTTTCTTTCATTTCTCCACAACTGAAAAGGCAGCTTTAGGATTAGCAAATCTGGAGCCAGATATAGTCATCTGCAACATCAGATATAGCCATCTGGCTTGTGGAGCAGGTGGCATTGCCCTCTCCTACAGTACTAGCAGTGTTTTTGAAACTAGTTTAAAAAATAGACCACCACTTCTTCTGTAAGCAACAGAAATACTTTTCCATCCCAAGAGCAAAAACTGAAAGATGCATTTTCATCTCAATTATTATTGCAGTTACATTGGTGCAGTCCCCTGAGCTCACATTACAGTGAGCATGCAATACCTACAGATCTTTACCACCTTATAAGAACATAAGAAAAGCCTTGCTGGATCAGGCCAAAGGCCCATCTAGTCCAGCTTCCTGTATCACACAGTGGCCCACCAGATGCCTCAGGAAACATGCAAGACAACCAGATACTTGCATCCTGCTGCCACTCCCCACCTTCCAGGTATACTAGTCTGCATTTCCAATTGCTGATCAATACAGTATGCATTGATGGCAAATCTCTTGAACTACCTTTTTGCTCCTTGGACAGTAGGACACTCTGCAGGTTTTGCAGGCACAAGCTAAACAGTTGTCGTGTATAGAAACCTCCTTCCATATGTCTAGAACATACCTGTATTTCTTAACATTGTAAAAGAAAGGCTAGTGCTACAATAGCAAAATTTATCTAAACACAAGGAAATTTATCTAGAAGCACTTTATTGAAATATAGAAGAACCTGAAAATATTTTATAACCTTGGATTAAAAAGAAATGGAAATTAACAACTAAGCAGCAGAACATTCTATCTTGCTTACAATCATTGGATCATTATATTGGATTGTTATATACATCATTATACTCTCCAATTTACATATGGATCATTTTTGCATTTTGCATAAGTAAAAATAAACTGAAAAACAACTATGACAAAATTTGAGTCTCGGCCACTCCACTCCCTTTTGTGCTAAAAGAATTGCCGAGTTCCATCCAAGATCTTCCTGGCTTGATAAGCACAGCTGGGTTGAATCCCCAATTGCGTCACGGCAGGAAAGAAATTAGTTTGGAAAGCAGAATTCAGCAACCTGAGATTATAGATTGGCTTCCATCTCATTGTGTGCAGGGAACACTCGGTGAAATACCAGGAATGAGGAAGGAGGGGAAGGAGAGATGTGAGCAGAATTTTGGGCATGGATTTTCTTTGGGCTTTCCATGTCTAATGGAGTAGAATTGTGCAAAATAAATCAATATATCCAAATGTTTCCCTTTGCATAATTCATACTTAAGTAGCTTGGCACAAAAGTAAGTTGTCATTGCAGAATTTTGATTTTATTTTGAAAGCACAGGCTGTACGCAATCTTGCCTATAAGAAGCAAGTTTTACTGGCAGTCTTGAGTTGACCCCAGAGAGAGTGGTGTTTTTACTACAGAGACTGGTCTGAGATTTACTTCTTCTGGTCTAAGCGATCATCTGCACTTCATAACCTTTTGTCCTGGTTTCCTTTTCAGGCAGATGTCAAGAACTCAGGGAGTTTGGCAATGAATGAGCTAAAGAGACTCTGAAGCAGCTTTCACTGTCTGATCCAGACACGAAGAGGCCTACATCTTTGCTGTGCTGCACCAACCAAACCACCCTTCTAGAGCACACCAATCCATGGATGGCTTCCTTCTGACTCTGGCCACTTCCACAAGTGCAAAGTGATGGCAGGCTATCTTCACCCTCTGGGAAGTGCCGCACCCGCCTGGTTGGCTATGGTCATAATTGCCAGCTGAAGTGGCAGCCCCATCCGTGGTACCTGCTTTGTGTATGAGCCTATCTGGTGTCCACCATGCCTGAACTGGAGGAACTGGGACCCCCCAGGCCCCCTGCCAATCCCGGCCAGATTCAAAGGAATATCCTGGAGGAGCACGTGGAGCTATGGTGGTTTCAGGAGCCCAGAAAGTCACTGATTTGCTATGGAGTAGCTGTGGCACTGATCTTGGCTTGTGGCGCAGGTGGCATTGCCCTTCTCTACAGTACTAGCAGTCGCTCCGGGGAATGGAGGCTGGCAGTGGGTACGACTCTGTGCCTGCTGGCTCTGCTGGTCCTACTGAAGCAGCTCCTGAGCTCTGCGATCCAGGACATGAACTGCATCCGCAGCCGAGAGCAGGTTGAGCTGCTGAAGAGTGGTGGAGCCTCGGACTGTGCTGTGCTGCTGCTGACTGCCCTGGTGCTGCTGGTGTGTGGCACAGTCCTCACTGTGCTGTCCTCCACCACCAGCGTTGGCACCAGCCCCCTTGCCAGCATGTTCATCAGTGGCATCGTGCTCACTGCCGGAGGGGCCATCCTCCTTAAAAGCTTGCTCCTGTACTTGATGTGGATCTCCTGCTGTGGACCTCAAACCCGGAACATGGGCAACCACCGTGCCGTCTTCACTATATCAGGACGCCTCTCGGACTCAGCCAATGCGCAACTTGCTTCTACCTCTAGCACAGCCAATCTCATTTGACCCACAGGAAATGTCTCATGGTTGCTGCAGCCTCTGGTCCAGAGGCGAGGATGGGTTCCCCAGAACTGGCATTTGCACTTTATTTCCTACTGACTCGGTGGGAGCCAGAAGCGGCTTCCCGAGCTGAACTCAGTGATGTTCTGTCACAACACAGAACATCACTGCAGAGGTGTGGTGCCAAAATTGCAATTGTTCGTCAATCTCTGCAATTTAGGTAGAGGTTTCAATGGGAGTGCATTATGTGGAATGAGAGCTGCTTTCTCTCCATTCAAAAGAATGGTTTCTGGCGCAAAGCATCCCAAGCAGCTAGAGCAGCCATTTTCAACCTTTGTGCCATGGCACATTGGTGTGCTGCAAATGGTCCCCAGGTGTGCCATGAGAATTTGGGACAGGGTCATTTATTAGTAGGGCCAATGGGGGATGTGAGCCCCCCATTGGGAGCACAGTGTGCCTTGTCAATTGTTAAAAAAAAACTGATGGTGTGCCTTGACCATTTTAGTGCCTTGCCAGTGTGCTGCGAGATGAAAAAGTTGGAAATCACTAAGCTAGAGTGTTGATTTTGGAAGGGTGGCAGGTGTTATCCTAATTGACGTCACTAAATTCAGCACAGCAATTGACGCTGAGGTATCTCCAGCATTCACCTATTTGCATGTCTATCGTTTCAGTCAAGATGATCAGAAAAATCTATTTAAAGTAGATTTATGTACATCACTGATGTTATCCAATCATTGTTTGAATTTTTGGAGTGTGGTACAGTGTGCCAGAAACATGGAATCAATGAATCCAGTTCTGTCCAATCACCTTCATTAGTCATCCACCATGAAAGTATCCCTTAAAGAGTTTGTCTTCCTAGCCAGAATGGTAGCACGCCCACCCTGCCCAATTGGAACTTGACAGCAAAGGATAAGTAGCGAAGCAAGTGACATTTCACAATGAGTGGTCCTAGGTGCATGGAGTTAGAAATAGGAAATTGACACTAGAAGATTGCATGAAATTATGTCTGGCATGTTTGTAGGGGGAATTGGAACTAATCCCCCGCCCCCAAGCTTAGGGCATGTGGAAATAAATCTGCCTTGCTTCTACTTTCCAGCATTAACATAGCGGTGCCAGTGGGGCATGTTCTGCATCCTGCAGTGGAGTAGTAGACAGGGAAGTTTCCTCAAGATAAGGAAGCTTGTTCCCTTACCCCAGGGCTGGAAAGTGGGTTAGGATTGCACCCTCAGGTGATCTCTATTGCAGTAGAAATCACAACGTCTCTCTTGCAGAGACTGTCTTGCCCCGACTCAAATCAAGTGGTGCATGTCTATGTGTCTGCATGTGTGCATGCCCTCTCATGTTTATACCTTTCTAGCCAAGGCACTTTTCAGGAGGGCTGTGAAGTAGATTCACAACCATAGACAAAATCAACAGTTGCTGCTTATTCTCTGTTCACAACTGCTTCTCAGACTTTCAGCATTTCCCACTAGCATTAGCTATACCTGCTATTCTGTACCACTTAATTCACATCCCAAGCATTGGTGTGGCCTAAAACCTGTTTTATGAAGGAGCCCAGAATCAGCTGCTTTAGTTTGATGCTACACAGATAGTTTGATGGGGGGAGGGAAAATGCACCAAAAGACATGATCCTATCCCACACTGGTACAACCCTAATGATACAACTTTCCTACTTCTCTTATGGCTGTTATCACCCATGGTCACACAACACCACAAGGGCAAAGTAGAGGCTATACTCTCACCACTGGTCCTTTTATCAACAAAAGGACTACATGTGCATGTCTGAGGGCCCGCCCAATCCTATCCAACCTTCCAGCTCTGATGCAGCCATGGCAAAGGGGCGTGCACTGCATCCCATGGAGGCCTCTTCAAAGTAAGGGAAGGTTTGTTCCCCCACTTCGGGCCTGCATTGGGACCGGAACGTTGATTAGGACCTTATTATATGTTTAACCAGGTGTTTAGATTTTTGTGCTAAGAAGATCCAAATTATGGACTCAAGAGTAAATAATGCAAATTAGGCCAAAAATATTTTGCTTTTCCCATTCTAAATGCAAAATCTGTTCATTTCTGTGTAGTGAGCTATATTGAATGCTAGGCTGGTATTTGTATATATGGGGGTACTCATGCAGGAAGAGAGGTATGGGGAGTATGACCCTAGCAGCTGGTCTAGCCGCTACAAGTCCCAACTAGCCTTTTGTGTGTCCCTGACCTGTAGCACAATGTGGCAAGCTCAATCTGACTCGTTCATTAATGAATCTGGCAACCCCCACAATGCTGGATTCTAGGGAAGGGAAAGTGTTGCTTGGGTCAACTTCATCATCTTTTAAAATCTCATTCTGATCATTTGTATGCACTGAAAACCAATGTGAAATAAAATATTGCACTTGTGATGGCTTGTTGTTTCATCTGCTGGGAGTGTGGGGCACAGCTAGTTAATAAACAAGCTGGTACTTGTCAAACTTGATCTTCAGCATCAACACAAAATTTGGTGAGTACATCTTGGCTAAGTACCTGTTAGGTGACTGCCTGGGGACCCCATGTACACCACCTTGAGATTCATGATGAAAAAAAAGGTGGAATATAAATGAAATACATCTCAGCTTTTTGGCTTGAGCCATTAAGCTCTATTTGTGACAGCATCTCCCCGCACCCTGGATAAAGATGGAAAGGAACTGCTGCTGATCCAGTGAGAAAAGGACACAGCATGAGATCAAGCACTCGGAAACCTCTTTTTAGACAAAGGGACAAAGAGATGCAATTCCTGCCCTTGGCTTTGGAGAGGCATTCCCATGATGCAACCATGTACTTTAAACATGATGTGCAGAAGCACCCTTTACTCCAGCCAGGCTGCAAGGCCCACACAAACACAGATCATTCTGAGTATATTGCTGAGGAGCCAAAAAGGTCTTCCCCAAGGCTTTTAAAGAGCAAGATCAAGTTGAAAGTATCGTTATTGAGAAATGTTTTGAGGTAAACAAACACGTCACAGCAGAGGCATTAATTCTATTTTATTATCATACAAAAGCATACAAAATATTTTGACTTTTCTTAAGACTGCATGAACAAGAAGTGCAATTAGGTACTACAGAAAGGGGACTCCCTGATGCTGGGTGCTCCTTAAGCGAGACGATACTCAGTTAATAGGTATCTTCCTTCCTCTTCTACCTGCTACAGTAGCTAAGCAAAGCAGTGGGGAAGAAAACCTAGCAGCAGAGGTAGAAATAAAGGCTTCAAAAGGCAAGAGGTTCAGTGGATGGTTTTGGCTGCTCTGAGACACTCTGGATCTTGCCTCCCTGCTCCTTGGGCATGAACAAGCAACGCTGTCATAAGATTTGCAAGAAGTAACAAATTCATTCCCTGGGGAGGTTCAGTGCCCAAGCTTGGGAGCAGAACAAGTCATGGGTGAAAAAAGACGTAAGCTGGAAAACTGATGCAGAAGTGCCTATATACTCATAGATAAGTCAACAGCAAGCTTTAAGCCAAAAATCATGTAATTTGCTATGACCTGTGGATAAGTCGAGGGTAAAATTAGGGGTATGTACCATTATTTGAATTAGATAATTTTGTCTGATTTTACCAGACATCTGATTCTGACAAATAACCTACCAGTAATTGTTACCTAAGAACTGTACAGTCTTCCTATTTATTGAAAAGAAGTAAAAAAATAAAATTATAAGGTGCATTTTTATTTAACACTGAATACTGAAACAAGCTTGTGAGACAGAAAGTGCCTTTTTTGTTGCTATAACTTAAGAGAAACTCACTCTAAATGTCTAAATGGATATCTGTCAGAGTTTGATTCTTTATCAGTAAAGGCAGTTCAAAAATTTTTTTGTGGATGACAGTGTTGTCCTAAAAAAGGGGGTGTGAGAAAATGGTGTTATGTGTTTTTATTTCAAATTAATATTTCAATCCATTTTAAATCATTTTTATCACATGTAATCACTGACATATAGGTGGTATATATGTGTTTTATGGCTGTAGCTGTTAGATGATATAATCACAGAAATAAAACAGACAAAAAACATCCCCTCTCAAAGAGCACAACTACCTGTAATACAATCCTATGCTTAACTACTCAGAAGTAAGTTCTATTATGTTCAATGGTACTTACTCCTAGGTAAGAGTGCACAGGACTGCAGCCATAGTCAACTACTTGAACTAAACTTAAGGTAAAGGTTTCCGCACAACCAAATGGTCTAGTCATAACCGACTGTAGGGGGCAGTGTTCATCTCCGTTTCAAAGCCTGTAGAGCCAGTGTTTTGTCTGAGGACAAGCTTCTGTGGTCATGTGGCCGGCGTGACTCTACGCCGTAGCGCACGGAACGCCATTCCGTTCTCACCAAAGTGGTCCCTATTTATCTACTTGCATTTAGGTGCTTTTGAACTGCTAGGTTGGCAGGAGCTGGGACAAGCAACGGGAGCTCACTCCGTTGCGCAATCTTGAACTCCCAACCTTCCGGTTGGAAAGCCCAGCAGCAGTAGTTTAACCCACTGCACCACTACATCCCTGAACTAAACTTACAGGAGCCATTTAAGATTTGCATGCTGTGCACACATGAACTACAATGTGGCCAAACCTATAATGCTACCAAGAACCTAATGCAACATAACCAAATCAAAACATTGAGAAGATAGCAATTTGAACCAATAGAACTGAATTGCTATGGGAAAAAATTGATTTTTTCAAAAAATTGAAGAAGTGCAGGGGAAAACAAACAAAACAACACAGCAAGGAACCATTAAACCATTTGCTTACTCACAAGTAAACACAAACATGAGCTACATTTCTCAGCTTAGAAGGATGGACTTCCTTCTTGAGTACTTTTGGACCCTACATTCATCAGATCAGGACCATTCTGGTTACGTTGCGTTCCTTTCCACCTGCTCTTTCCAATGGACCATGGCATGATCACCTGCTCATGAGTAAACACACAGTGTGGATCAGTTTCATTTTCCATAGGGCTCCATGCATTTTCCTGGGCAGCTTCTGACATGCTCAGAAGACTCTGCAGCCGGTTAGAGCACTCAGAGCTAGGGTCAGTCAGAGGCACTCAGATCTAGGGCCTTGCTCTGCCCATCATGTGACTCAATGCATTTACTCCCTGTGTATAAGTCGATGTCAGGTTTTCTGGGCAATTTTAAGGCTTTTTTTTTTTGTTTTACTTATACACGATTATATACAGTAAAATGCATAATCATCTCTTTTAAACTTCAGGTCCTTGCCCTTTTGTTCCAGAAAATGCAAGCTCTGTCAACATTCCCAAGCAGAGGAATACCTGGAAATTCTGCACCTTAGCCGCATCAAGGGCACAGTCAATAACCTGCAGAAGTCATCCTGTGCTAAAACACATTGCTGAGTGTGCACCTCCAGTATGTGCATCTGCAGAACTATTATTAATACCACCATCTCCAACTGTCTCAAGAAGAATTATAAACACATCCTTACAAATGCACCTGGAAATGCAGCACATGTGTTTATTAAACATCTTCTCCAGTACAGTACTGACATAAAAGGGCTGATAAACTCTAAATGTCCTGGACTAACCACGTCTCAGTAGTCAAGCGATGCATAAATAGCCATTCTCAAGTGACACTTGTATGCATCTTAATATGAGAGTCACAAGGTGTGTGCCTAGTAACAACTTTTTTGGGGGGAAAAACTGTATCAAAAACATTCCAGAGTTTATTCTTTGCTTCTCTTATTTTGGAATAATATCTTGGCTGGTCTCATCTCCAAAATAAGTCTCTGTATTGTCAGAAACATTTTTCAAACTCTAACCTAGATGGGCTGAAAGTTGCACTGGTGCTGGCAGCCAGTGAAAAGCAAAAAGAATGTGAAGAATCACAGAAATTCAACTGGTACCTAATTCTGCATCTCTAGGGGCATACAGTTTATGTAAGAGCAGCAATGCTTGCAGCAAGATGCATGCGTGTGAAAATGTAAGTGCCAAATTTCCAAACACACATACGCACACACAAAAGGCATGTAAGTATTCAATGAAAACCATGCCTACTTACCTGCCTGGTCCATCACTTAACCCAAACAAATCCAACTGACTACAAGGCCATTATTGCTGGCCCAGAGGAGCATCAGGTGAAGAAAGTGGAATGTAATAAATTTATCCAGTCTCAGCAAACACACACACACACACACCAAGATACAGATTTAGCATCAGTCCCAATGCCTGCAATCTACGCATTCAGCTGGAAAGGGAATGGATAGTCTATTGTCACTGATCAGAAACCAAAACTGTTGCTACTTTCCCACCCCAACCCTACATTTGTAGTTGCCATTGTCCAAGAAGTCAGGAATGCTCATTCCCCGGGGGCGTGGTCTGCCCTGGCGATGTCTGGATGTGGACTCCTCGAGCTCTGGAGTCTGCATCCAACTTCCACCTTTCCTGGGGTCCTCATTACAGGAATACCCCCTCAAACCTCTAGGAGAAGGGGCATGAGGCATCAGGCGCATCGGTGGAGCTCTTTGGTAATTGCAAAGCCAAGGAATCCTGCTACCTGTAACCGGCTCTCCACCGACTTTACAGCGCACCTACAACGATGGATAACACCAGGACAAGAAGATATCTATTAAGAAGATTAGTCAACACTGTGAGTCAACCTCTCTCAACAGACCCCCGTTTGAGAGAGATAAGGACATGTGCTGGAGGAATGCAGGATTACTAAATTATCGGTGTCAGAAGAATCGGCCACAAGAATGTGAAGAGGACTGCATTAGTAAGAACTTAGATTTTATTTGGATTCTATTGGGACTGTAATAATAATTGACATGAGAAGATACGGAAAATGTATTTAAACTATTGAAGGATTAAATCTAAATATTGTAATAAGAATTAAAGACTGATTTTGTGCTTTCAAAATGGAGGATTTACAACCGTCTGGAGGGCTGAACACAGGAGACAGCATCCATTTTCAAGATGTAATCGGCAAAATGACTGTTCCATTACCTATTTATGACTGTGAGATAATTACGGCAGTAATGAAAACATTAAATTCTAAGTTGATTTCTAAAGGATCTTTTAAAGGATGTTTTTACGATTATTAAGCTGTGAAAAGCAGGATGCCGAGAGGATGACGTCATAATAAGAAGTTGTTGGCTCCCCCCTTCTCTTGCAGCTTTAAAAGGCATGAACTATTAAGAACAGAAGGCTAAAGAAGAATAAAATAGATTATGTTAAGAGGGAAAAGAAGTAAAAGTAACATACAAAATATGAGAACTTTTTTTTTTTTGCCTTTGAAATATAAGATTGTGAAAAAGGGAAAAGAAAGGGGGGAAAGGAAAAAATGTTTATTTTAAAAATGTAAGCAGAACTGCCTTTTAAATGTTGTGTGATTTATGACTGAGAGTTAAGCATTGTATTTATGAAAACCATAAACCTTAAGTTGGTCTCTTTTTTTCTTTTTTTAAATTAAGTATATAAGAGATTTTTTTTTCTTTTTTTGTTTGTGTTGGGACATAAATAAATAATTAAAGAGTTGGATACTATAGTAAGGGAAGCTCTGATTGGTTCTCCTTTTTTCGTCTGGGAAATTGTTTATTTGGCAAATTTAGAAGGCTACAGATCAGAATAAAGTAGATTATATTGTGACATTGATATTGAATTAGAGTTTAATTATTGAACAAAAGTGATGGTTTTTTAGATCAGAAGTACGGAAACAAATACAGTCTGTAAGTTTTGACACCATAAGATAGTAATGAAACTATATAAACTTATTTAGACTAGAACTATTCTTTTTTAATAGAAATATTAGTACACAGTAGAAATGCTATACAGTATATTGTATATTAGTTTGATAGAAATTTATAGTGTATTTTAGACTGATATATTGGGCTGTTATTCTTCCTTTGAGGAAGGGGAATAAAATATTAAAGGATAAACATATATGCTAGATTATATTTTAATGATACTATAAGACTGTATAGAACTTAGAGGTTGTAGTACAGTGATTATTAGCTGAAATATATTGTAGATGTTTATGATAAAGGATTGTAACCCGCCAATACCCTTTGTGTAAACCCTTGTTTCCCCTTACTCATGTATGATTATTGTTCCTCTCCCGTAACTAAAAAGAAATAAAAAATTATTTACCCGCAGGAATGCTCGTTCCCCAAAAGCAGGCAGTCTGTGATACAGAGTGGCACAGCAGACACTAGAGGTCTGGCCAGTATCAAATTCAGCTTTTCTGTGAATGCAAAGCAAAGCTCGAAGGCACATTGAAGTTCTTATTCTACTCCGATTGTTCCCAAGTCAGGCACTTACAGCATCAGGCATAGCAGGAAGGTCTCAACTTCTCTGAGCACAAGCGCTATTCTTATTCAGAATCTGATCCTAACCAGCAGCCTTAATGCTATCAAAAAGCTGAGGGTGATCCCTGAATCTAATGAACACAAAAGGGGCCTCCCCCTGGCGTCTCACCAGCAGGAGGGCTCACAACCAGTATAATTAGGCACTTGAGTCATACTCTAAAGCAGTGGTGTGTTGTGCAAAGATTGGTTTTTGCTAAGGACTATGGGATTGGGGGAA